>JAOWCC010001057.1:0-55844 GCA_030867875.1 Actinernus sp. WN-2022 | reverse complement strand
TAAGAGAAATGTTCACATTTTACATACTTTTTACATTGATAGTCTGTAAATGGTTGAATTTTCCCAATGTAAACACACACTTTTCATAATTACGCGACCCTGCATGATTCTAATTGGCCATCTTGACAGCCAACCCATTCAAATGTCGTATAAATCTACAATTTTACCCAATGACAATCGAAGTAGAGCATAAAGTGTGATTGATGGAAGCCAGAAACTCCAACTGTTGAAAGGGTTTTCCTGACCGCGTGGGACTAGTAATGAAACAAGCAAAACTTGTTTTCCGGTCCGGAGTCCACTAAAATCGCGCGCTCTGATTGGCTGCGACCCGGCCCAGTTTTTTTCTTATCCAGACCGGCTAATGCCAAAGTTTTTCAAACTCAAGGTTTTTGACGTAATTCTTCGTAAACGTACATTAGAAATGAACACGTTGTAATGAACCCCTTTTTTTTAAGGTTTAAGGTGGTAGTCAACAAATTGTTCTTGCTAGCTAGACAAATGAACGCGCTGCCGACATCCCTCGCGCTTTTGCTCTACAAACGCAATTCTAACCGTGTACCTTTTGTTATTACTTATAACCCATCACTTCCTCGTATTTCTGAAATAAGTAAGAAGAACTGCAGCCTGCTACACTCCTCTGTCCGCTGCAAGAAAGTCAACACTTGCCACTTGTAGCCTTCAGACGCACCTCTAACCTCCGTGACTTACTAGTTAAAGATAAACTCCCTTCTAACTCGACTGATCCTCAGCTCCCACCTGGCTCTTTCCGCTGTGGAAAGAACTGTTCTACTTGCTCTTACATCTGTGACGGACGAAGAACTTATACTTTCTTCTCTACCGCTGAAACACACTCTATCAGAAATAATTTGACTTGTAACACAAAAAATATTATCTACATGATTCAATGCAACCGCTGCAATTTACAATACATAGGTGAGACAAAACGACGTTTGAAAGACAGATTTAACGAACATCGACGGACCGTAGACAAGTCTAATAACATATCTAAACCTACAACAGCTGCTGGACATTTTCTCTCGACACCTAATCACACTGCTAATGACATGCAACTAATCCCTATCGAAAAAATGTTCTCTAATAGAGACTCATTTCGTAAGGCCAGAGAAGCTACAACTCTTATTACACAAGCTAGAACACTCGTGCCTTATGGTCTTAACATCCGTCGTCCACGGTTGCTTGCATTCTATTTGTTAAAAGAGTAGCTATCTCATGAATAACCCTTTCGAGCCGGCCCTCTTAAGCCACATTCAATTGGCCGGTAACAAAACGAGCAGGGGACTGGGACCGAGTTTATCAGAATTACTCTAATTCTAAAATGAAGTTCATCACATGACAGAGCATGTTGAAATTAACATGTGTGCCAAGTTTGACATGATTAAAGTGAATATTGTCTGAATTATAAGCAATTGAAATGTCTTTGTCCCTCCAAAATTTTATAATGGTGATGTATGGTTTGGAGGGACAACGTTAAAAAATAAGAGAGTTTGTATGGGAAAATTGACATATTTGATGCCTTCTAGCATCGTCAATATTGAGCCAAAGTTCACCAAACTTTCCAGACCAGCTAAGTTTGATCTGTTCTTTTGGAAAATATAGCTCACTTTAACTAGTTATTAATTGAAAGTCCCTTCTTTTTTTCTGATTTTTAAAACACATTATAATTTTATCAATTGTTGTTTATTGTTTTAAATGCAATAGCAAATGGTTGTTAATTGATTTTTAAACTCTCCGTTCTCTTTAATCTTGACTTTTGTTAATGATCTGTATCATTGGTTCTCAACCTTATCTACTTTTTCTTTTTTTGTAGAATAAGGCCGTCAAAATGGTTGCAATTGGTGTTGGTTACTCTATTGGCGAGGAGGAATTGAAAGTAATTGCTTTGCGTCATTCCAATAATGTATTCAAACTGGAATCTTTCAACGACCTCGTGAAACGTCTTAAGGACATTATCAAGTCCTTCTGCCTTCAGAGGTTCTAATGGAAGTAAGTATACTATTAAAGCCAGTACTTGTATATGTTCTTAGCAAAGGGAGAATCCGAAAAAGTGAGAATCCTTTGGGAGAATCCGAAATTGCATGGATTCTTGAATCCAAATATGGATTTTTAGTTTCTTTACTATATTCCAAAAGCGGATTTTGAATCCGTCGAATCCAAAACCTGATTCTTATATATTTTAGGATTCAGGATCTGAGCGTTCCTTTGGGAAAGGATTCGAAAATAATACACGTAGCAAGCTGTCGTCGTCTTGAGAATATCACATTTAACCACCAGAATTAACTAGTAGTGGCTGGTGCGGGATTAGAATTCCCAAAGAAACGAACCCTCAGCCTACGAATCGGTATAAATATACGCATTTGTACAGCATGGTGTTGGTGTTTTACCAGGGGTTACAATTGTATCACATAAATTTCAGTTCTAGGGACATAAATACCTTAAACAAAATAAACTTAGGTCCTTCACGTTTCCACTTCTGTCCCATGCTTTTAAATGCAACTACAAATCTGCCGTTTCGCCGCCATTTTGAAAACACTATACATACCCACAATTCCCTTCCAACTCACATTTGCTCCAGGCCACTCCGTGCATGTGCTGTCTTTGAACGCCCGGAAAAAATTGATGCCTTACGTTTGTTATCACTGTATATTCATTATTGAAACTTAAGTCTAAAGCACAGCTTTATAAATGAGAAAGCAAAGATCTTGACAAATCTTATCAGCTGTTGTTGAGCTGTAACCTAACTTCACTCTATTGCCATTTTTATTTCAGTCCTGTGGACACAACTACATCAGTCAAAATTTCGGTCCCACAGCTCAAAATTTGCGTAAAAACCGAAGTTTTCTTATGGTACGAATACACGCTGTAACATTGCGCGTAACATTGCGCGTAACATTGCCGGCAATGTTGCAGAAGTAGGATCGAGTTCTACTTCGGCAGCAATGCGCGCAACAAATTGCACCGCGTGAACAACAATTGCTAGCAATATTGCACGCGTAGTGTGTGGCCGTACCTTTACAGTGCCACTACGACGAAAATTTACCATTTCGATTTGCCACGTTTTCAGTCCAGTAGGTCAATTAGTGTTAAAATTATCCAAATTAGAAAACAATTGTCCCAAATGAGCATGTTGACCCACAAAATTTTAGGAGTCAGAGTTTACCGGTAAAATCCTGTCCGCCATTACTGGAAGCCGCTCTCAATGTTCAGCGGAAGTGATGTCATACGCACAACACGACAACCACGTCGCGCGAAATAGTGTGCATAAAAAAAGTAGCCAACCTTGTAAATATAAATATAACTTTCTTCAGTCTTGTATACGTGTAGACATTTTTAGAAGAAATATGCCTCCAAGGCGTCGTGTTGTGTGCAGGCGAGCGTTGAGTGTATGACATCACTTCCGCTGAATAACCTTTTGTATATAGCTGACCAAAGGGAACGGCCTCCAGTAATGGCGTACGTTAAGATTCAATATTCGGAGTTGAAAAAATTAGACTCCCTGTCGTCGTATCGAAAAATGGTTTGAACTGGTAATAATATAGCAACTCTACTTTATGAATATGCTAAAACATTGATATCTCAAAATTTGATCGTAGTGGCACTCAGTTGACATTTGTATCGTTCATTCTGTTGCAGGTTGATTAAGTGGGGCATTTGTCGACTCGTTTGTGAACATAACCAGTAGGACCTAGAAGATAGACTGAATGTAACATCTAAATATCGCACTGCCTTAGTGTTATCTGAAGAGTTTATGTATGATCAGACGGTGAATTAGTTATGTAGTACAATTCATTATATTCAATTTCTCAAGGTAAATTTATTGTGAAATAACCTGAATAAAGAGATACAAACTGGAAAACCTATATGTTCACTTTTTCTTATAAACTCTTTATTTACCATTTCATTTACTTTTCGATTTTGTTATTCGCTTCGCCTCTCTCCTCTGTTGCCCAGGTTCGATCCCCGGACGCGGTGCCATATCTGAGTTGAGTTTGTTGGTATCTCGCCTTTGCTCCGAGAGTTTTTCTCCGGGTCCTTCGGTGTTCCTCCCTCCACAAAAACCAATACGCTAAATTCCAATTCGATCTGTGGATTAGCCCCCCCCCCGGGGGGGGGGGGTACTTACATGAAAAATGGGTATGTATGTGAGGCCAAGAGGCTCAAACCCTGACCGTGTTTGACGCAATCCGAGCTCCAAAATCCTGATTGCCTCCTTTTTGGGAAAAAAAAACCTGATTGCCCCTTCTTTAAATTGTTTTCAAAGTACGGTCGGATATGTACACCGGCCGGTATACCGCGTAACGGGATTGCATGCAAAATACGGAACATCACTTTCAAGTCGGGACGTAAACAAATCAGCAGATGAAGTACATAGATAAGTACTGAAGTACGAATTAGCGGCGTCACGATGTATGGGAACCTCAGTGCTTGCATGTGGGCAGGCGATTAAAATGCGGCAACAGAATGTCTTTTTTTGACATAGTAGCTAAAAAAACTGAACCCTAACTTCCTAAAAAATACTGAACCCCGACCTTGACTGCACCCAAATTATACTCAAATCCTGACCCTGATCTGCCCACATCAAGTCAAAACCCTGACCCTACCTGCCCAAACTGAGCTCAAAACCCTGACCCACCCCCGCGGCACATACATAATACGTCACAAACAGGAGTTCCCCCCCCCCCCCGGGGGGGGATTAGCGGCTTTGATCAGCCCAAATGGTTGTTTCAGGTCCCGTTTGAAATTCAGAGTGAATAATATTTTATTTGTGTTACGACCTTTTCCAATCCCTATGTGTTTTGCTTATTTCAAAACAGCTCCTGCTTCTGTGGGGTGTAGAGAGGGGAATGGTCAGTGAAAGGAGACTAGACTAGACATTTCTATCATCGCCGCCATGTTGGTGGACGTGAACATCTCGGGGGATTGATTGCAAACCACCAACAGACCACTTCACGCTCTATTAAGCGTGGCGGGAAATACTCTGTTTGTATGCCGGAGAATCTGAAGTCAAATATTTTGGCAAAAATGCATATTTCTGGAACATGACCAATCCAGAATTCAGGATACGTAGCAATATATTCTGTTGATAAAATGTCAAGACTGTAAACATACATCCTATGAACGATTCAGTCAGAGGTGGAATTGCTCACTTACTGAATTGCTGTTAAAGTTCCAAATATCGATTCTATATCAAGTGTCTGAATATAGTTGAATGGTAAAATATTTTTTGATTGGAATGTTGCGTCTATGAGTTATAAGAGGTATATTTTCAAAAACGCTAGCATAGAAAGGAAGAGGAATTAAAAAGAACAGATGAGGACAAGTGAGTCATCCTCAAGAACCGAGGGGATTTTTTGTCGACCCTTTTCTCTTAGTCTCCTAGAAAAGGTTTCTGGGAGAGGATTGAGGAAACGGAATCGACAGAAAAATCCCCTGGGTTCCTGAGGATGGAGTTGAGTAGAATGGAAGGTAGGAGAAAATATTTTTAATGGGACAGCAAAAAAGATAAAAAAAACTCCATACGAGAAGGTTGTGAAACAAACTAAGGGAAAGAGGAGAAGAAACCAGCTAAAACCTTGGCCACCTGAAATGAAATGAAGTCAATGAAAGGGTGAAGCTCAATCCACAAGGAGATTTATCCTTACTCGGTACCTGGAATCGAGAAAGGGGATACAGAATAATTAGCACCGATTTAACAATATTGTTACTCCATAAAGGGGCTATGCCATGATGTTGCACATGTATGACGTCAATGTTTGATTGGTGGCTGTTAATTGGCTACAAACACAGTTAAAGTGGCTATCTCATGGTGTTGTACATGTATGGAGTCAATGTTCTGATTGGTGGCTGTTAATTGGCTACAAACACAGTTAAAGTGGCTATCTCATGGTGTTGTACATGTATGGAGTCAACGTTCGATTGGTGGCTGTTAATTGGCTACGAACACAGTTAAAGTGGCTATGTGATGGTGTTGTACATGTATGGAGTCAGCGTTCGATTGGTGGCTGTTAATTGGCTACAAACACAATTAAAGTGGCTATCTCATGGTGTTGTACATGTATGGAGTCAACGTTCGATTGGTGGCTGTTAATTGGCTACGAACACAGTTAAAGTGGCTATCTCATGGTGTTGTACATGTATGGAGTCAATGTTCTGATTGGTGGCTGTTAATTGGCTACAGACAGTTTCTCCTCCCTCAATGCTTGATTGTAATGATACGAAATATTTTACATGAAGACTATGTCTGCACGCTGTTAATTTCAATTGTTAATAATTTTGAATATTTGCTTTGATTTTAACCATCCCACATGTGTACAAGGTTCGCGGTCAGTTCATATGAGAATCGCTAATAATTACTGTGTCTGGCCCAGACTGCTAATATAAAAACCTCTCACCATGACACAGCTCCTTTTCATTAATTCTCAGTAAAAACGTAATATTCCTCTCAGTTGGAAGATGTCAAAATTTGATTTTTTTAAGAGTATAGTTTGCAACTCAGTTATCGAGTAAGATTATAATTATCAATCGTGAGATGAATTCCGTACTATTTCTGGGCTTATATTTTCTTGTATTTGGAAGAAAAATATAATTTTATTGAAATTTCTAAAGAACAATAGTTTATATTAGAATGTGTCCTTTGGTTTCACCCAAAGTGTTAATATTGCTCCTTAAAAGATGCTTTATTATATCGGTCACCGATCAAAACTACCCGTCAGGCAATTCATCAAGAACCTATCCTTTTCTGAATAAAGATTTGAATATAGCGAATGTTAAGCATGCTAATAGAGATTATGTGATCCGCCATGCAAACAGCTTGCCTTTCTACTAGAGGTTTTCAGGAAAATTGTGACTTTCCTCTCATCTGAAAATCTCTGCAGTCGTCTGTTGTCTGTTGACGGGTGGTAACTTGTACAGGTAAGGAAAATCTGTTAGATGGGTTACACATAATAAGTTTATTTAGGTTAGTTTAGCCGGGTTTAGTTGTGGATTATCAGCCATACAGTTCCATGGCCAGGGTCAGGGCAAGAGACATCAGGGGTGATCATTAATTATCAATCTAAACCACTACTCCGGCACGGCATATGAAGGGACTCTAATTTGAAGATGGTACTCGACGTGTTTTTAAAATGCGCGATCCTCTATTTTTATTACAACTTAAAAAATCCTGAAGTCAAGTGAAGTCATGATTAGTTTGTCAGTACTTACCGCTATCAGTGATAATTTTGAAACAGAAAGACAACCTTACGGTTAGTACTTTTGCACTAGGATTTCCGTACTTAAACGGAGTCTTAACACAAAACTCATTACCGACTAGGGTAGGGTAGAGTTGATATTGACCTTTCTACATGAAACTCGATGTTTTACAGCTCATGCAGTGTCGATGTACATACGGATTATACCGCTGAGCACCCCCAACTGGAAGACAATCTAAGAGTCCAAGGTGAAGTGTAACATCACGGAGACCACTGCCACTTCAATTCAATCTTCTCGTTCAACTATTTTTTAAAGCGTGGCTCAAAACAGGCTTATTATTGTCGTTGTTATTCTCTTGCATTCCTACGGTTTTCCACAAATGTGCCTTCTTTCTTTCTACATGAAGGGCATGCCGAAGGGTATGATTGGAGAGTCCTACTGCTATATATGAATACATCTATTTGATAATACTGAAATTGATCGTTGATAACGTTTTCTGTTTTTAAAACCATCTGGAGAAAAAGAACGCTTTAAGAAGTCTTATTTTTTCCAATTTCTCTTCCATACATTGCAGACAACAAGTTTCTTTTTTTTACACTGGTTACAGGTATAATTACATGCCAAATATGAATGAGTTAACGACATATAAGACAGGCACTCAAGAAATTGAATTTTCGTCAAAATGATAACTGGTTATGATTAAACAGTGAATAATTGACGGTGAGTGATTATTAAAAAGTGAAAGCGTATCTGAGACAGGTTAAATACAGCAAAACGAAAGCGACCTTTGAACTGCAAACGCTTTTCGATGTGGAGTAAATCAAGAGGCTTTCAACGGGTTGCCTGCCTGATGTGATTTTTATTTAAATTAAGGAGTTGTGTCATTGGTGTATGTTAATTGGCTACAAACAGTTACAAAACAAAACTCCCCTCCCCTAATGCTTGATTGAAAGGATGTGCAACATTTTCCTTGAAGACTAGATCTACGCGAAGTTTATTAGTCATTAGTGCATGGTTGCTTTGATTTCATCCATCCCACACGTGTCAGTAGGGTCGGCAGTTGATATGAAAACCACTGAAAATAATTTTGTTCCGGCCCGGAACACAAAGACAGGCCCCTTATCGTGCCGACAGCTCCTTTAATTAATTTGAATGCGGCTATTGTGCGATTATTATAAACAAATAATCAGGAAAACGATGTTATTTTCTGCCGGTAAACGGATAACAATGGCTAAACTTTTTATTATAATCTGGGCCTTATTTTACTTAGTTTTAAAATCTCGTTAAACCAAAACGGTGAGAGGGAAAGCGCTTACTATTAAGGTACGCTTTTTATATAAAATTGTCATACAATTAATTTACAATGGTGTGTCCTAGTTTTTATGCCGCATTTGAAAATAACTAAATCGATTTTACAAAAAGAAATGTTATGTCTCTTTTTCTATCATAATACGAACCTCTAGGAAATATGCCAAGTGTTTTAACTGTAGCTTTGCGTGAAGTCAGTTTCCTAGTAGCTGATGTGAGACCCCAATGGCATCTTAATTTGGTCGTCGCAAGAACTCTTCCGAGAATTTTTATCTAAATTAAAAGATGGGTTGCCTGAAAATTATTCGATTGCACAAATATCTCAGAATTGGTCTTTCGCAACTGCATTGCCAATAGCAGCGAAATTGAAAGTGAGAAAAGCGTATTTGGAAAACTTCATTTATTAATAATGTTCTTACAAATAAAAGAGGTTTGATCAATTAAGCATTTAATAAATTTTGTGAAAATACGGATGAATTTGCACAAACCGAATTATTTTATCAGTGGTATCCAGCTTGAAAGAACCCTTCACAGTTTTCTCAACTACTATTTTCTAAAAAGGTAAGATCAGCATAGAATGTGAGAATTGGGTAAACATCTTTTTGAACTTTAGTATTTTATAGCGTCCAAAATACGCATTATACGACTGGATGAACTAAGTTTGGTGATCCGTCCAAAACGACGTACTATCAAACTTAGTTCGTCTAGTCGCATAACGCGTCTTGTGCCCGTTTTGATACTAGACGAACTAAGAAGATGCACTAAGTTTCCTTTGCCCAAAAGAACAACAAGTAGAACCCATTCCCTCTAAAAATATGGCGGGATTTATCATCAAGTTCGTCTCATACTTCGTCCTGCCTTTATACTAGTCGCACTAAATTGTCTTGCCCAAATACGTCTTGCGTCTCTAGTATAAAAACGGCCAATGGGAGTCCAACTTGAATTTTTGGTAACTATAAATTCCTGGCTAAAAATCACAACTTTGAATTCTTCGTCGTTCGAAAATCTCCCTTAACTGTCTCGTTATATTTTAGTCTTTACCATTTTTTTTGGCAATTACTAGCTTCCTTTGAGTTTCTTACCACTCAGATATTTCAAAGAACTTAATTCCCAACAAAAAGTACTGGAAAAGGTCAGAACTGTTTTTGCCACCTGAGTTTCTCCAAGCCCGATTTGCTTTCATCCTGGATTAAGTTTTAACCGACGATTTTGGTTCTCTTGGTAAAAGGTGTGTTTCCTTACTACTTCAGTTCCAGTACGTCATCAAACAATAAGTTTTTAATCCCAATTCAGTGGCGCTTAACATTCAGTTGTATGGAAAACCGGTTGGGAAATCAAATAGAACAGTTATTCAGACCGGAAAATGTTCGGGGAAACAGTATTACCTTATTTTTTTCTCGTTTTTACCGAAATGACTGGTAAGTGTTTAGACCACTGTAAAGTACCAGGTTCTTTGATCATGGTTATCCGAAAAATTATAAACAACTTCCTCCCGTTCTGTTTTCTTGGTGGCAAAAACTGTACAGTCCCATTTGTCGGAAAATTCTCACCGAAAATTCCATGCAAATAGTTAGCGCCATTAATTCACTAGTTACCAAATCGAACTTTCCCTATATCCTGGATTAGCTTTATCGGCGGGCTTCCAGTAACTGGGCCGTGATTGTATATGAAACAAAATGTAAAATAAAATAAAATAAAATAAAAGCATAGAACTAAACATCCATAAGGCCGGAAAAAGGAAAGAACGCTCACTCTTAACTATAATTACTTCAACAGAAGGCAACAGAAGCCGGATTGGATATCAAACTGGCTCACTAAATAACAAAAGCATTAAAACTGCCTACTAGACATTGTGAGAAGGTAGTACCCTTAAAAAGACTTACTACAAGTCGACCTCTTTTCCTAACTTATAGAATTAGAACGAGCGCGAAGCGCGAGCGGAATCGAGCCGCGAAAAAAATTATCCTCTCCTGGGAACAGTGATCCTGAAACAGGCCCGATTATGCTAATCCATATTTTAAGTGTAATATCTAGTTCGATTTGGTAACTCGTGGACTACGTACTGATTCTTGGGATTAAAAACTTACTATATGACGAGGAATAAGTAGTGCCTTTCTACAAGAAAACCAAAATGCTCGGTTAAAACTTTATCCATGATTAACGCTAATCGAGCTTCGATGAACATGCGTTTATATCGGGGATAGCGGACGCAGACTAGCCGTGAAGATCGTTTCAGAGAACACCGCCAAGATGTCATTAACAAAAAGGCTGATCTCCCAGTACCGCATTACTTCAGCAGTGACGGACAATGTGTCGGATGATATGCAGGTGGCCGTCGTAAAGTCATCACTTATAGACGTTACCGCGTGCCGCAGCCGCGGAGAGGAACAAACATCATATATTCAGACACGGAACGCTATGTCCCAATGGAATGAACGTTGACTTTGCCTTTATTGAATAACGAGAGCCGATCCTCAGTCATTTAAACAATTCATGTGCCGCCTATACCTTCGATGAACTCAGGCCTGGCATTGTATGACTGACAGTGATGTCTTTGTGCTTTGCTATCAGGACAAAACTGTGTTCAGGATGGGTCTGTTCCTGTTGTTCGTCCTTGTCTTGTCATCCTGGGTACCTTTCAGCTTTGCAGGTGAGATATCATGTTAGTTGGTAAGCAAACTCTTCAACTGAAGGTATATCATGATAGCAAACAGGAACATTAAAAAGTCCCCTTTGCCTTTCCTTCTGGAAAGCATAAAGCGGATTTCTGGTATATACTTCATGGTAGTGTTTCGTTCCATATAGTCTCCCTGCATAATACTGTAAAACAGTAGAGAAAATGATTATGCAGGGAGACTATATGGAACGAAACAGTACCATGAAGTATATACCGGATTTCGTATGAGTGGGAGAAACTACGGCAGTAGCTCTGTGATTTGATTGGATCAGCAGGACAAAAACAATAGGTAAACCATTTCAAAGACACGGCATGCTGTACAGTAACCGTGCTGTAGTCAGTGCCATAGTTTGTCCCACTCATACGAAATCTGCTCTAGCACAAGATAACTTTAGGTAAGGATATTTTCTCCAGGTTGCATGCATTGTGTACATCTGCTCATTTCAAATGCCGGGTAACAAAGTTAAAAATAATAAAATTAAAACTTTGCATGGCATTGATCAACATGTGATAGAGTGTCGAGGGGTGGTCTATCTCTTCGTGCTTGTTAGATATAGTCTCGGCACTGATTCGAGAAAGTCAAAATTTGTGGCAGTTTCCATGGAAACGTGTAATGTGACCTGTGAACTCTAATTTTAAGGAAAATTGGGAAAAGCCACCCGAAGAACGGTAAAAGTTGTTAATATAGTGGGTATTTTCATGCAAGTGAATCAAGGTTAGTGCACACTTTGCTGCTCAAATTTGAAAATTATCAACAACTTTTACCGTTCTCCAGGAGGCTTTTCCCAATTTTTCCTTAAAATTAAAGTTCAAAGGTCACATCACACGTTTCCATGGAAACTGTCAAAAAATATGTTAAGGTTAAGCACAACGAGATAGACCACCCCCTCTTGATTTGCGGCGGCCATATTGGAGACCCATGCCTTAACGTCCCTGAGGCTGCTATCCAACTCCCGAGAGAGACGTCTCAGTAAGATTCGAACCCAAACAAATCCATACTGATGGCGTACACACAAATTTAAATAAGGACTAAAGTATCATGATTTACCCACGTGCACGGATGAGCTGGGACGAGTCCTCGATGGAGGCTCGTACGGAGAAATTCGCTAAAGCTACGCATTTAGCATTGGATCATGGAAAATATACACCCATTGTTGCCTCCATCGAGAGCACAAACAGATTGTTAATTTTTTTTTTTATTTGTTTGCATCATTTAATAGCCAGTAGTAGCGACTGCAGACAGGTTCTCGACATTGGCTTCATTATCGATACCTCCGCCAGTGAGAGTACCGAGGGGTTGGTACGCTCCCAGGCTTTTGCAATAGACGTGGTTCAGAATTTCACCATCGGCATCAATAGCACAAGAGTCGCGGCCATTCATTTCTCCCATGAGGCCACGGCGGATTTTCTCTTTGATGATTATAGAACGACAGACGAAGTGACGCTGGCTATCACTAAAATCCCATTGGATAACAGTGATACAAGGTAACATATATCGAACTCTCTGATTGGTTCCAGTGATATGGGTAATATATAGGCAACGCATCTATTTGGTTCCAGTAATACCCAATGCAGGTATTATCCTATGAATCTTATATTTCAGCCAATCAGAGCTCAGCTTTACTATGAAATACAGGGCGGTATTTCATGGTTTTTCTATGAAATACAGAGCGGTATTTCATGGCTAGGTCAAGGCTAATCAAAATGCAGGAAATTTCGCGCCCTTTCTCTATCAGCCGATAAGGATTCGACATTTTGAATACATAATTAGTCTGCAGACGCGCGCGGCCGCCACTCGAAATTTGTGTTTTCGGGCGAGAAAATTCGCAACCTATCGTCCGGTAAGGTACTTTGTTTTCGTGATAAATCTTCTCGTAAATTTGTTATCTATAGGATAATATGGTTATTTCATGGTTTTCTATGGAATACCGGCGAAAATTTCACGAGAAATTTGTATTATTATTTGGTAAGCCTTTAATTAGGCGCAGAGTATTTTCAATGAAGAAAATAGCGTAAATAAGCTTAACGATGTTAGGATTTGTAAGCTGGAATGCTTTGTTTTAGTTTTGTAATGTAATTTGTACTCCGTTTTCTAAAACTACGGTTACACTGAATGAGCAAATTGTCTCTGGCTTCATATTGTTTTACGTTCTCCTCGCAATAGAGAACAATATGAATCCGGAGACTTTCGTGTAAAAGTATAGTATAAGTGGTTACAATAGTCGCACAGTTCGTATGAGTGGGACAAACTACGGCATGTCCGTAACCGTGATGCTGTAGCCGTGCTGTACTGTAACTCTGTGACTGGATCAGCAGGACAAAAACAATGGGAAACCATTTCAACGTCACGGCATGCCGTACGGTAACCGTGCTCATACCGGCGAAATCTTCTCTAACTGTATGCTGTGTCACGCGGCTGACCAGTGAACTTAAAGGGGCACTGTCAACTACCAAATTGATAAACTTTCTCATGACCAAAGGCAAAAATAACTACTCAGATTAGCAGAGTATGTTTTTCCAGGTAGACTGGAGAAAATGTGTGACAATTTTGATGAAGGTTGGCAAAGATACGAGTGGATGAAAAATACGACTTTTTAGTTTAGAGCAACTTGAAATCGGTTCACTGTAACCGAGAACAGGTTTCTAGAATAATCAAGCTTTTGTAATCCACTTTAGTCTTCCCATCCTCTATCGAAAAAGTATGAAAAGCATATCAGGACATTCACATGGTATGTCTCTTCTATATCCCGGGTAGCTCAGTGGTTAAGCTCCGGTCTGTCGAGCGGGAGTTCGCGGGTTCAAACCCCCGGCCGGACCAACACTCAGGGTCTTAAAATAACTGAGTAGAAGGTGCTGCCTTTGTGAAACAATCTCGTTCTCGAATTGGAAATAAATAAATAAATAAATAAATAAATGGTTTATTTTACGTCGAAGATACAGGAAGCCGTTACCGCACTGGGTCTCCCAAGCCAGAGGCTTATGTTTAAGTATTCCCACGAACTGCAAGGTCGAATTGGAATTGGTTCGACCTTCAGTATTCTCGGATAAGGACATAAAATCATAGGTCCCACGTCGGCCTCAAGTTTATCAGTCTCACCAGACTGTCACGTGACGACAGCTACCGACGTTAAATAAAGTTGCTTTGCTTTACTTTACTTTTAATTATCTCAAAGTGTTATTTTTGTAGAGTTTCGTTTAAAAGAAACCTGACGGTTCAATTCTGTTGACAATGTCGCTTTAAATTACTTCGCAGTTCATTTATGATACAATCTTTTATTGATAGCTGAAAATCTTTTTTTTTCAGGATCGACAAAGCGCTGATGATGGGGATGGAAGTGATGTTTACTGACAAAGGAGGATCGCGGCCAAACGCCAAAAAAATCCTCATCATTGAAACAGATGGAAACTTTCTAGATGAGGGACTTCCTTTGTTCCGTACATTGCTGACGCCTTACCAGGTCTGCTAATGTAAAATGAAATATGAAATCAAAACCAAGGTTGTTCAGTAACGTTTTAAACGAGACCACGAGATTGAGGAGTTAATATTAGCTGATCATTATAATGCAAAACGTTTATCTGTAAACTCGTAGTTAACTCGAAGTGCAACCAGAATTAAGGACGCATAATATGTAACTGAACTGCCTCCCAGTCAGCTCAGTCGAGAGCTGGCGGATTCGCATCCCGGCCGTATCCTTGGACAGGGACTCAAAGTTGTTGGCCTTGTCTCCTTCTTCTTCTTCGTCTTTTTCTTCGTCTTTTTCTTCTTCGTCTTCTTCGTCGTTTTCTTCTTCGTTGTCTTCTTCTTCGTCGTCTTCTTCTTCTTCTATGTCAGAGAGACGTAAAAGAACCTGTTGCGTTATTTTGAAAAAGAGTAGGGGATATCTCCCGGCACCGAATAGCCTGTATTCTGGTGGTACTAAGAAACAGTCATGATTGTCTCTGAATTTCTAACGAGACCTGAAACAACCATGGGGGTTGATCAAAGCCAGGTCCCGGCTAATCCAGAGATCGAATAGGAATTTAGCGTGTCGGAGGGAGGAAAACCGGAGAACCCGGATAAAAACCCTCGGAGCAAGGGCTACATACCAACAAACTCAACTCACATGTGGCGCCGCGTCCGGGAATCGAACCTGGGCCACAGTGGTGCACGAGAGGCGAAGCGCTTAACCACTGCGCCACCCCGCGGCTCCCCTGTATTCTGGTGGTACTAAGAAACAGTCATGATTGTAAACTGCATGACAGCACATTGCACCACAAGAGCAGACTCCGTATCACAAAACCGCATTAAGTATGAACCGCATTTGAATATTATCCTACATAGAATTTATAAATGAATACTTTACCCTTCATGTAAATGCCTCAGCCCGTTTGTCTTTCTCCGCTGTGGCCAAGTTTCGATTGCCAAACGTAGTTCAACATAGTAGTTCTCTTTACACATCTGGTAAGTAATGGTCAACGTAACCCGAAAGCGTTAATTTGGTTCCTTTGACCACTATACACAATTCTCACAAAGCTCTCTTGTCTTCTTCCCTTATTACTTTTCTTTAAAATTTCTTTAAAATTTCTTTATTGTAAAGCCTAAAGTATCTTAAATAGTGTGAAATAAAGTGAACTTGAACTTGAGTACTCCTCTAGCGTTTCCTTCTGGTTCTCAGTCTCCGGTTTACTTCCTTCCACAAAAACTAAATAAATATGCTAAGTTCTATTCGGTCTGTGGATTTACCGGGTTCCAGTTTACATAGTAAGTGATATTTTATACGGATTGTTGGTTGTGTTGAGATTCTCCATGGCCAGGTTAGCTAAGTATTATATAAGAAAGATTGTTGACTGACGTAACTTCGATTACCTCTGCAGTAGTCATGGTTACCTATCATTACTATGATTATGATTTACGGATTATCTATCATCATCATTCTATCTATCGTTATCATTTACGTATTACCAATCATTTGTTCTTCCAGGAAAAGGGCATCGACATCCTCGTGGCTGGTATGGGAAGCAGCGAGGATGAGCAAATTGAACGTGATCTGAAAGCCCTGTCGTTGCTCAAACCCGCTAACGTGTTCAACGACACAGGACTGTGGTCCCTTGTGAGTCGCATTCGCAGTTTAGCGGATGATTTCTGTAAAGGGACTCCAGCGTCGTAAACTACATCGAAAAAGGTGACGGAAATTGCACTTTACATTATTTTATTACTTATTTATTCACGGTTGAATTACGGTCACAGGGATATAAAGTAGAGCAGATTTCTGAAGAGTGCGAAAGATATACGGCAAGACTGTGTAGAGCGGATTTCATATGATGAGTTGGCAATGACGTACGGTACGGTTACCGAACGACATGCCGTTACATTGAAATGGTTTCCCTATTGTTTTTGTTCTTCTGATGCAATTAAATTACAGATTTACGGTACCGTACAGTTGCAGTACGGTTACGGTAAGGCTACGGTAAGGCTACGGTAAGGCTACGGTAAGGCTACGGTAAGGCTACGGTAAGGCTACGGTAAGGCTACGGTAAGGCTACGGTAAGGCTACGGTAAGGCTACGGTAAGGCTACGGACATGCCGTATCATGTACCACTCATACGAAATCTGCTCTAGCTGTACCGTAACCGAACTGTAACTTTGCCGTACCGCGTACCGCGGCAAAACGGTATGCTCCGCTGGCTGAAAGAACGAAGGCTCTGGTATCAAATACAAATTACCGAGGGCTTAAACTTTTTAGTAAATGATTTTATAACTTAGTAAACTCACAGTGAATTACAAATTAAGACAACTTCAACCTGTTAAAGTCTTAGGCTTATCTTTTAAGTAGTTTTCTTATTTTTCGCGAAATATTTCACGTAAATACGCATACGTACTTAAAATTAGAAACAGGGGTGATTGTCCCTGTTTTATTTGAGTTTCGGCGGGTAACTGGGCGGACGCGCGCGCCGCGTTTTACCGCGGTGTAGCCGTACCGTAACATACTGTGCAATGCGATTTGATCATACGTTCTAAAGCAATTGGAAACCATTTCAATACAATCGTAAGTCGTTGCGCTAACACTGGCGCATATTTCGTATGAGTGGGAAAGAAATACAGCAATATTGTAGCAGTACAGTAACCATACTGACAGTAATATTACCGCCTACTGTAATTTGATTGGATTAGAAAGACAAAAATAATGGAAGCCATTTCAATGTCACGATATCTGCTCTCTCACGATTTCTCATACGATAACTGCTCAATCAATCAATCAAGAGCGTAAACTAACTCCTAAACAGAGATTACTTAATGGGAAGTGCTGGCGTATGGTATTTACGCACGAGTTTGTTTTCACAAAACGAACGAGCGAGGTACGAGCGAGTGAGTTTTGTGAAAACAAACAAGTGTGTAAATACAATACAAAAGCACTTTCCATTTTGAAATTTGTTTATTACATACATTCTGAGATTTTTCACCAATATCAAACAGGTTTTATTTAGGTCTTGCCATTGAACACGTACATTTGTAGCTTTCAATTTTTTGTTTTGCATTTCGTATCCGACTCAACGTAGACTAAAATTTATGCTCGATACAATCAAAATGGAAAGAAAATCTTACTTTCTAAACGGACATCAGCCTTGAAATAGTTTTCAACATCAATATGAAACTGTATTTGATTCAACAAATAAAGTTTACAAGTTTACATCGTCAATAGATTAGTATACCTGCTTTTGCCAAATTGTTTGCTACGAGTTTCCAGACATCTCCACGGCTTGTAGGTTTTCTCTGCTCACAGAATATTTACGATTTTTCAAATGTCGATAGTCTATGGAAGTTGAAATCACTCCACGAAGGATTGAAAGCTCGTAATCTTCGCCGTATTTTCTTTGTCTCTTTGAGTAACTTTACGGCTGTTTAATTCTCTAAGTTTTTGCTCTTGTGATTTTGTTTTCTTGGTCGATAATATACTCCTCAATTGACTTGGAAGTTTTAACATCATTAGTTGGCTGTTTACAGATCAATATTACATTATTTAAAAAAAAAGTCAAAACCTCCAACTTTCGTAGTGAATGAAAGTGGCGCCTCCGATCTCAAGTCCAGTTTGAAAATCCCGATGTTTTCTGATTGGACGAAACGCTTTTCGCACGTGTGAAAAATTCGTTTCACGATTCTGATTGGCTAAGGAAAATTGTGAAGTGGGTTTTCGCATGAGTGATTCCATTCGTAAATCTCAGTATGTATGTGATAAATGTATATTATGTTTGGCAAGCGAAGGATTCGTGAGCAGAGCCTGGGGGGGTGGAGGGGGGGGGGGGGGGGGGTCACTTGTATAATATAAGGGTAGGTATGTGCTGCCATGGGGTCCGGACCCGGTTGTAGTGTAAAGGAACCCGGATGTTCTCTGTATAACTCGGAATTCGACATAATTTTACGAAAAATACATAACCGGTACCGCGGTCATTACGTCATAAGCAAGAGTGCCCCCCTCCGGGGAGCGGAGTCATAAAATGAAAAGGTAGGCGGGGAAAATTAAGCTACAATGGCAGAAACGAAAATATGTTATCTTAAACATTATGAAAGCTAACATTTTTGTCATTTCTAGTTGCCAGGTTCCTCCCAATCGTAGTGGGTATCTTCGTCACATCCGGTTAGTCTGGGAAATCGAAGCATGAGAACAACGTGAAAGACAAGCTTCTATTTAATTGATATTATGATAAATTAAGTAAATGCTAATAAAGCCGATTGAAATAAAAAATACGTTTGTGTTATTCAGTTCAGCCTCAGTTGTTAAATGTTGCTTGCATATCGGCCAAAACAGAACCGCCTACAAAACTTTTATGAAAGCCCGGTACGATTTGAGAGAAAACAAAATCATATTTATGCCGATACACGCCCCATATCAAAGTCATTGCGTACAAAAGCCTGCATATCGATATCCGGTGACTGACTTCCGGGATCGGTTAACACATTTCACTCGAAAATACATGGTTTTGGGAGCTATTTTGCCTTCTAAAACAAATAAAATGACTTATAACTCCGTCTTACCCTCCGTCTTACGTCTTACGTCTTACCCTCCGTCTTACTCCGTCTTACCCCATCTAATCTGCGACTAGTAACTATTTAGTGTGATTATGTTAAGATTTCGTCGGGTTAAATTTAGATTTGCTTGCAGGGGTTGAAGTGAATTTTTACAAGGCGTTCCGGGTTTAGCTTGAATACGCATGGCTGAACTGACTTACTACCGCTGAATTCAAATAGGACAATAAATGCCAGCATTTTGATGTATAGATGATCGAGGTTTCTTGAGTTTAGATTGGATCAAATCTCTGTTAAAATTCCATGTCGTACTATTTTTCTTGTGTTGGCCTTTGGTATGGCGGAAGCTGCAGTAGGAGAGATTTTGGAGAGTTCAAACGAAAGCAGATAATTCTCCTTCGTATATATAGTTCCGGGATGACAGTACTTTCTGTGAGTCACGTCACGCGCACTCAATACGTGACACTTCCCGCCATGCAATGTTGTAGTTTATTTTCCCTACTCAGGTCCGCCACTTGGTTGTTGAGTCAGTTGTTAGTCTTGTTAATGTTAATAAAGAAAGCAAAGAAAATCAAAACATGGTGCAAGAAATAGAGGTTATTGACCAAGCGTGAGGTCAAGATGGGGGGATATTGGCCAAGTTCATTTTTTGCGTGTTTATGGACCGAGACGAAGTCGAGGTCCATAAAAACGCAAAAAACGAACGAGGCCAATATCCCCCAATCTTGATCGAACAAGCTTGGTCAATAAGGTTTTATTATATGGCAAAAATGAATAAAATTCCACTTTGACGCAAGCGCCAGGAACCCATGCGTGGTAAACTGAAGAGCGAATAGAAATCAAGGTAAAATTAGACTGAGACTCGACGACTTTCACTTGAAGTTCAACCTCGTGGCGTTCAAAACAGTTTGAAATGCTTTTTCCTCGGGCAGGCCGTTATTTATTTATTTTGTTTCATGCAGCAAAATTTCTGCCCATGTATTAAATGTCAAGTTCACCACCAATCAGATTGCACTTTGCTGGTCACGTAACACTCGCCAGGTTAATTTATTTACATAATTTAATACAGTAAAATCAAGATGGTGGACGCGCGAGGAAATTTCTCTCAAATTTGGAGTCCCATCTCTCAAATGTAAGCAGTTTAATGTTTTATTTAACTTCACTCGTGCGAAAGCCTTCCAACAGGCTCAGGATATTTCAACTGGCGCTCTTGTCGGAGCCGAAGGATCGCGTTTTTTACCCAGATGGCCAGTGAATTTATATACGAGACGACGACCTGAAAAGGGCTGTATGATGAAAGCTCCACATATCGAATTGGAATTTAGCGTGTTAATTTGCTGCTGAAACCAAAGGCTTCTTCGATAGAAATGGCAAGATATTGTGTTTTTCAGTAGGAGGACAAAATATTTCTTGTTTAAGCTTCTCTTCCGCCACGGCTTTGTTATTTGAATCTCTGTAGATTGGTATACTCAAATATACTGCACGATACCATACAGCTGAATAAGAAGTCTTTAACAAAGCCAAACTCAACTTCAACTCACGATCAAGAGCAAAGCTGAGAGGGAAAGTGAAACCGAACAGTGTCTTGTCAGGTCATGAAGGTACGGTGAGGTTGAAATCATTGCGTGTTTATATCTGCATTTCTTTGTCGATTTTTTTGCGATAGTCAGTGTACGTTTTTACCAAGTCTATTTATATCCAGTGTTATCCTTCTGATCATGATTATATACGTCAATCTCTGGAAGAATGCAGACATGCCAGTAGAAGATAATTGCAAATTTTATTAAGTCGAAGAACCAGACATGTACGCGTACATAATCACATGTACACAGAGACGTGCTGCAAACACTCATTGTCATAAAACGAGTCGCAAGCACATCTTAATTACTTAAACGAATTTTAGGAAAAAGCAGAAAAGTGAGGCGAGTTAGAAAACAAAGCCGCAAGGACGGAGAAGAGAGAAATCAGAGATATTTTTTTTTAAATGGAGAAATAATTTGTTTGTAAAATCACGTCGAAAAGTCTGTAGGGTAACTAAAAGCCAAAGCGAACCAGAGGAAAATGTAACTTTCATACTACAGTATCTCCAATCATTTCACATACCCGAGCAGTTCTCTCCAAAAATCTGAATCATAAAAAGTATCACTGCGAAATCATGCTCTCTAATGACATTGAACATATCTTTTTGATTCAATAATAAGTGCTGATATGTTTAGATTAACAGCCAGATTCTCTTGCTTGGGATTAAAACCGTTAGATGTTGGTGGTGGTGGAGAGATTACAACAACAATAACAATTTATTGTACCCTTACAAAGTTTACAAGTGTGACAAATTAATGGTAAGCAAAAATACATATATTACTGAGGGTACTGGCTTCCTGGAATAACTGAGAAGTTAAAAATGCCAGGAGCCAGTTTACATGGAATTGAAATTAAATTAGTAGGTCGCAGGACATGAACAAATACATATACAAACTATTCCATTTGGTCAAGTTATTTACAATATATACGCTGGCATATATATAGTAATACAATTAATACAGTGTTAATAAATAAATAAATATGAAGAGAAAGAGTACAAACTCTTTTTACTTTTAAAAAATGCATAAAAGCTAATATTTCATCCAGAATGAAAGTAATACTGATCAGTCCTGGTTACAATATATTAACAACACCACCCCCCCCCCCCCCCCTCCCCCCTCCCCCCGGGCAAACGTGGGGCATTTGGCAGTTGTAGTTCATTATATATCCATTATCACTTATCGCAAGAGCATGTGAGTAGTGAACCAGTATTATTCTCTGGCTATAATATAATAATAATATTTATTTATGACAAAAACTATGCTAAAACTCCATGGACTACATTTATTCAATGTCTCAGATGTATTTATAATTTTAGTTTAATAGAATTGGATTAATTTTATCTGAACAAAATTTGGCCCATCACAGAACCAGTAAGCTCAGTGGTTAAGTGTCAGTCTGTTGTGCAAGAGGTAGTGAGTTCAAATCCAGGTACAGGTCCTTAAAATAACTGGGAGAACTGGTCTGCATGCCTTTGCTCTGACATCTGCAAATGGTTCTAAAAGCTTTGTGTCTTCTTGGATCACAATGTTAAATTGTAGGCCAACACTTAGAATGCAACTAAATCTCTGGTAGTGACCACCCTCAAGTGTAGTGGAATTATATAGTCGTATAGATATAGAGTAAATGAATTTGTCCCCAATTATAGCAATACCATGCTAAATACATTGACTCTCTCCTCCGTTAGTAGTAGTAGTACTAGTTCCCTTGGTGCCACTATATACATTTTATATATTATGTAACAAAGATAAAACTAAACCTGAGATCATTTGGCAAACGTTTGCCAAACACTTAGCCCCTATAGAACCAATCATAGGCTAGCAAATGAAATAGATGAGTAGCGAGAGCATAGATGCAGATGCCGAAATCATGTCAAATGTCAAATGTAAACTTAAATACCAGCGAGAGATAGACAAGCGCCTAATCGAACAACTTATAATCGGAACTAAGGATAAGAAAGTCCAGGAACGAATCCTAGAGAAAGCACAGGCAGCCCAATCTCGTGATTTGTGTATTTATACGCTTACAAATATCGCTTGAATAGTTCATATTATAAATCCTTCCAAAACATGTATGTTACAGAAATAAATACGCGACTTCACCCTACAATGTTTCAGTTGTGGTTATTCATACCTCTGAGCTCTTCTAGGGTCGTTTCCGCTGCTTTTTTCGAATCCTCCTTCCCTGGCTTCCTAATAAGAGGAACCGATAAATATCCGATGAATAACCTGCAATCTTTGCCACGAACATCACACTTCGCTCACTCCAAATAACTCGAAACTATGGCAGGCCATAGAATGATAAATAAACTCATCCCTACCCGAATTTTAAGACCAGCGATACCACATTCTGGAGAAATCGAACAATTTGTCGCCCATTTCCAAGGCCTTCGAGGTTGGCAACTAATGAAGTTGTTTCCGGTTTAGGACCAACCGTCGAAGAGCCTCGGTCTGGCGAAGACAAACAGCAACTTAACAGGAGAGGGTGAAAACACTACTCCTGACTTCTACTTTGGTTATCGAAAATGTTATCAGAATCAGATGGTGAACCACCGGCATAATTCTATGAAATGGAAATTTTGGTAAGTTATTAAGAGTCGGTTGTTGCAATTTGATAGATGTTCGTTTAATAGATGCCCCCACCCTCTCCTGTTAAGTTTCTGTTTGTCTTCGCCAGACCGAAGCTCTTTGACGGTTGGTCCCGAGTAAACCGGAAATTCTCATGTCCAACTTCATTAGCTGCCAACCTCGAAGGCCTTGGAAATGGGCGACAAATTGTTCGATTTCTCCAGCATAGTGTGGTATCGCTGGATATTAAAATTCGGGTAGGGATGAGTTCATTTATCATTCTATGGCCTGCCATAGTTTCGAGTTATTTGGAGTGAGCGAAGTGTGATTTTCGTGGCAAATATGACAGGTTATTCATCGGATATTTATCGGTTGTCTCCAGCCTTTTCCTCTTAGGCCTACTCTGGGTCCTTAGGTCGCCGCGATGAAGTGCGACATTGAGCGATTTAAGGCGACATAAGCATTTTTTTACAAAAAACAATGAAATATTAGGCGACACTGGGCGTTATAAGGCGACATTGGGCATTATAAGGCGACGTTAGGCAATACAAGGCGACATTAGGCAATACAAGGCGACATTTGGTGATACAAGGCGACATTTGGTGATAGAAGGCAATGTAGAGCAACATTAGTTTGTAAAATAAGGTGACAGTGTGGCTTTTACCATGTCACATACATAAGGTGACATTCATTGACCATACATTGTACTGTATATCTAAAATACTACTACTACTTGTGAGTTTTTGATTGAAAGCATTTCAATTAGAAAGATTAATTTTAATCAAAACTGCCAGTATGCATGTTTTCCATATAAAATTTAAATAAAATAAACATGAACAAGTACATATTGACTACATGTATAACACATAAACTAATGTGTGTAATATTTTTAACCCAATTTTGGTAACATGCAGCAAATTAGAGATATTAAGATATTAAATTTCAAATGTTTTAATATTGACCAATTGGGTTAGTGACTCATTTGTTTTTACTTTAAATGCCCCCAATCATGCATTACTTCAGTTCCTGATTGGCTAATTGCATTTTCACTTGCTCCTGTGATTGGCTCTGTAAGTACTTTGGCTTTAGTTTTATGACACTCAATTGAAAACTGCTCTAAAAAATAATTAAGTTGGTTTTGGTTTTAGAGCAGTTTTCAGCTGAGTGTCATAAAACCAGAAAACATAAATGAACCAATCACAAACATGGGGCATTTGCATAGCTGACCACATATGTTGGAACAGGGGTGGGCAGGTGTGGAATAACAACTTAAATATTGTATAAGAATAAGTCTTAAGCTTCTTTAATAATAAGTTACTTTATTTGATTTCGAGACAAAAATAAAGCTTGAGAGTTGAGTACTCTGAATGCATGCATTTATTGTTGTAATAACTTAATATTATGTACCGATAAAAAAACACTTATGAATTTGAGTTTAGATAGGTTTCAAAGCCAAAGGCAAAGACACAAATTTATACAATGTAGCTTTAATCCTTTATTTATATATTTAAGCTTCTTATATCTTGTAAAATTAAGAAAGGATGCGTTGGTTTTGTTTACACTTAAGCTTATTAAATCTTAACTTACAGACACGGATTTACAAATTTGAAATAAGAACAAATGACATAACAAGTTTACACAAAGAAGTTGGAATTGTTACCTTCATTTGTGTCATGGAAAATACCAGAAACGTTTGTGCAAAAGTCGTACAAATTCCCAACGCCTCCATAATTGATCTTGGTGAGCCAGCACTTTGCTTTATAAACCAGTTCAGCGGTCGACTTCCGCTAAAATGGTAGGTACTTCATATATGGTCTATTATATGTCTTCTATATAGTGCAAGACTGTTTTATATAAAGAAGACGCAATAATAGACCATATATGAAGTACCTAGGCTTTTTCAAAGTTGCCCACGGCTTTCTTGACCAGCGGATAGTCTACTGTACATGTAGTTGTACTGGAACCATTTACTTCACGTAAAAGCACGAAGTTCTAAACGCAAGTTGCAAAAGAACTAGGGCCCCAAAAATGAAGCCATCATCGATTTGGATGCAACCGGACAATTTCAGGTAGATGCATATTTCTACATACAGTATACTGCAGTCGACATGTCATTGTCACTTTATTCAAGATTTTAATTTTGTGTGTCCTACTCATAGCTATTACTATTATGTTATAAAATTCCTGGCTTTCATTCATTTTAACTTGAGGTAGAGATGTGTGTGTTATAAACTTCAACTAGTGATCAATAATGAGCAAGGAGGATTTTGGCAGACATGTTGGATAAATTATAATAATTACCTTGATATGTTCACTATTCATAAAAGTATGATTATGTAAGTACTAAAGGGCACTGAACTACAACATGGGTAGCAAATACAGAGGAAAGTTGATTATCCATGCTAAAAATAACTTTATGTACAGCTTAATTTTGGAGTCTAATGAACTTGTGCACTGGACAATGCAACAGAGTTGAAGAAAAGCATTAGCAATCCCAAGGAACCTTTTTGGATCGATACTTGTTCGTTCACATCTCCATTATATTACAGTAAAACAATAGGCCGACACAGATTGAGAATTCCGTATGGCATGCGTAATCCAATCACAAAGCGAGGATTTATCTGATGCTCAGTCAGCAAACAACTGTACAGGATTTGAATGTACATATTACTAAAAAAAAAAAAATTTATGTTCACAACCTGCTCAGTGAAACAGTTACCTAGTGCAGCTAGCCCTTCCTTTAATTGTCCTACATGTCATCTTATGTACATTGTACTAAACCTGTCTGAGAATACTCTAGCATCCAATAACCCCTACCTATAATGAACGCAACCATGACAATACACTTCCAATCATCCCAATACCTTTCCCAATACCAATCCCTCGGGTACAAATCCCTTTTATGGTATAGATCCTTGTTTAGATTATTAATTATTAGCTGTGTATAGATACATTAACATAATTAGTTACAGTGCTTTTTAGTCGGTCGTATAGGCAAATGTGTACCTTATGGGGTTCTCAACTATGACGAGCAATTGTGAAATTTACTGGGGTAATTAAGGTATGTAAGGGCAGTGGGACCTCGGGGGTGGGGGGCGGGGGGGCGGGGGGCGGGGGTGGTAAGGTTTAGTCACTACAACTGATATACAATGTAGGTGTAGAGATACATAAATTTGTATTCATTAATAATTATTAAAAACAAAAACACTTACAGTCTAAATATAGTTTTATAATAACCAGTTATTTATGCTAAATGTGTAATTTGATATTATATCATAAGCCAATATAGGGCGACGTAAGGCGACGTAAGGCGACATTGGGCGACATTGGGCGACATAAGGCGACCTAAGGACCCAGAGTAGGCCTCCTCTTATTAGGAAGCGAGGGAAGGAGGATTCGAAAAAAGCAGCGGAAACGACCCTAGAAGAGCTCAGAGGTATGAATAACCACAACTGAAATATTGTAGGGTGAAGTCGTGTATTTATTTCTGTAACATACATGTTTTGAAAGGATTTATAATATGAACTATTCAAGCAATATTTGTAAGCGTATAAATACACAAATCACGAGATTGGGCTGCCTGTGGAGAAAGGAGAGGACTTAACACTCGAACAGGCATGCGATTGCGCTAGAACCTACGAAGCGACAATTGCACATATGGCGCAGTTAAGCGGCGCGCGAAAGCCAAAACAGCGTGCATGAAATAAGAAAATCCAGAAACAGGATGATGAAATGCAGGAACTGCGGAGGTGAACACCAACCACAGAAATGTCCAGCGCACGGTACAGCTTGTAGTTACTGCCGTAAACCAAACCATTGGGCCAAGGTCTGTCGACTTAAAGCACAAGAAGCGCAAAGTAACACAAACAGCCACACAGAAGCAAATACACATGCGCGCCCTAGACAACAAGAACCCAGGTTTAAATCACAAAACACACAGGGATATCGAACTGACGGACGAGTTCACACACTTCATAGGGGCGAAATACAGCTATGACGACGAGTTAGATGAACAGTTCGAAACACTGATTTTCGAATCTATAACCGTAGACAGCTGTCTGCATTACACCCGGCCAGACGAAAAAACTGCAAGAGACGAGGCGTTTGTGACTGTCAGTTGATGTTGTTTTGCAAGAAGAGAATACACGCAGATATCACACACTTCTAAAAGCAAAGCTCGACACCGGACCCCAAGGAAATATACTGCCAATCAGGCTGTATCGCAGCATGTTTCCCCAGAACGTCGACGAGGACGGACAACCAAATCCAGACGTCCTAAAGAAGTCAAATACAGTCTTGACAGCCTGTGGTGGATCGATCACAGATAAGGCAACACGGAACATGTGATATCCGATGTGGATATCAGGGCGAGAGTACCTTTTACGTTACTGAAGCACAAGGACCTGCAATCATTGGCCTACCACTGACCTCACTCGAGCTCAAGCTCCTGTCCCTGAACTGTTCTGTAGAGAAAAAAATGTAGTAGAACAGAAGAACAACGTGCCGCCAACCAACACTGACACACAAGCAAACACAGTTAGCCCGATCAGAAATAATAAAAGAGCACCTGATTACCCAATACCCCAACTGTTTCGACGGTGTAAGTAAATTCCAAAAGACCTGAATCCAGCAATTCAGGGAGACCACCACGTGACGCCAACCCTTGAAGAAATCCTACCAAAGCTATTCTCCATCGTAGATGCGAGGAGTGGATACTGGAACGTAGTACTAGACCAAGCATCCAGCTATCTAACGACAATCAACTCACCATTCGTTAGATACCGATCCAAGCGCATGCCGTTTGGGCTAAGGATGTCTCAAGACGTATTCCAGTTAAATATTGATCAGACATTCGAGGGATGCGAAGGTGTCGTGGGAATAGCAGATGACATACTTTAGTAGTATATGGCAGAACGGAAGAAGAACGCGATCGCCACTCGCCCCGCAAGTGTTTAATCAAAGAGAAAAGGATCAAGTTCTACGGAATCATCTGCAGCGAGAATGGTGTGCAGCCAGATCCAGCTAAAGTGTCGGCACTCAAGCAAATGAAGCCCCCAACAGACCGCCGCGAACTTCAAACGTTTCTAGGATTGACCACCCGCTACATGGGACCATTCATCCAGAATCTAAGTACCCTGACAGCGCTCCTGAGAGAACTCCTGAAGGAGAAAAACAAGTTCGCGTGGATCCCAGATTATCAAGCAGCGTTCGACAAGATCAAAGAATCAATCGGCAAAGAAATCACCCTAAACTACTTTGATACAGCCAAAGAAGTCACACTTCAAGTCGACGCCTCAACCAAAGGCCTCGGTGCAGCACTTAATCTCAAGACGGCAAACCAGTAGCTTTTGCAAGCAAAGCCCTAACAGATGTAGAAACCTGATATTTCAACATCGAAAGAGAGCTCTTAGCCGTGGTATATGGTTGTGAGAAATTCAACACTTATCCCTTCGGTCGCAGCTTCACAGTCGAAAGTGACCATAAACCCCTAGAGAGCATTCACTTAAAGCATCTCACAGCTGCACCGCCACGTCTTCAGCGAATGCTTCTAAGACTACAACCATACGATCTCACTATCAAGTATCTTCCTGGAAAAGATATGTTAATTGCGGATGCACTCTCCGACTATCGCCAGAGGAAAAAACTCCCCGTAACCGACATGAACGCGGTACAGATTCATGATGTCTGTCCACAATTCAGCAACGAAATGACCCAGAAGATCAAAGACAGCACCAGCACGATACCGAGCTAAACGTCCTTAAGGAAACAGTATACGCTGGCTGGCCACAAAACATCAGACAAGTCCCCACGTTAGCAAGACCTTACTGGTCATATAGGGACGAAATTACCATCGAAGAAGGAATAATGATGAAGGGTCACCGGATCATCATACCAGCTGCTCTTCACAAGGAGGTGCTGAGAAAGTTACATGCAGCTCACCAAGGAGCAGAGAAAACCAAACTGAGAGCAACATCATCATAGATTTTACCTCTTATATACGGTAAGGGGGATGTGATGATAATACTTTCTGTGAGTCACGTCACGCGCGCTCATTACGTGACACTTCCCGCCATGCGTTGTTTTAGTTTATTTTCCCTACTCAGGTCCGCCATGTTGGTTGTTGAGTCAGTTGTTAGTCTTGTTAATGTTGACAAAGAAAGCAAAGAAAATCAAGACAGGTAAGCCACATTATAAACTTGTAATGCGACTAAAGTTGTTCTCTCCCTCAAACAAATCGCATTTACTTCAAAGCTGCAATTATTTTGATATGATACAACTCAGTTGGAGTAAAATGGTCACGCAACCGGATGACCTGCGTAACGGCGCAGACTAGCAATTGCGTGACGTTTAATAACAAATAAATTTATGTACTTCTTAATTTTAGTTGTATATTAATTTTACAGAGAGAAAGAAAATGATATATATTCATGATGCCATATCCCTAGATTCTAGTCTGTATCCTTTTCCGTTCATGAACCGTTGAGATCTGAATCAGGTGAGATTTTTTGCTAGGGTGACAAAATCTGACCATATCTCCCCTGTACTCCGTAACCTCCACTGGTTACCAGTTAGAAGCAGGATAATTCTTAAGATACTGTTGATTAGTTTCAAATCCCTTCATGGCCAGGCTCCCATCCGTATATTACCGAATTACTGAACCAATACAACAAGGCTATACTCGTACTGTAAGGTCGTTCACCTGCAATCTGTTATTAGTTCCGAAATCTAACACTAGAACCTAGTACGGAGACAGAGCCTATTATTGTTATTATTATGTCCTCTACATAGCATTATAAGTCCGAAATCAATATTATATATAGAATGAGTCTGAATACACCTGAAAGAAAATTGAGAATTTGGCACTGTTTTTTAAGTGATATTTTGTAGGGAGGGAGTATTTGCGGGGTATTCTGCACTTAGCCTAGACCATATATGAAGTACGAACCCCAGATACCCCGGCGATGAAACACTGGTTCCATGTATAGCCAATAAGAGAACAGATCACTGAAGACCCTTAAGGGTTTTGATTTCAGATCACGGTGATCAAAGACTGATCAAATACTCGCATTTTAACTAAGTTACAAGGATTGCATCATATTATAGGTAGACTTTACATGAAAGGAACTGAAGGAAAAGATCAAAATAAATTTAAAAACCAGCACATGGAATATGGCTCGAGTATACTCTATTACTCATTCTCAAACTCATTAATAATTCATGAGCTTTTTAGTCAATCAGAGGGCTGCATTTGGTCACATGCATGAATCTTGATACCCAATGAGAACATCACTAGTGGTGTTCATCTGTGTTCTCTTGTTTTTGCCAGGACCTAATTAAGCTACAAGGTTACAGCATAAGTATGACTTTACATGTACATGGAGAAGTGAAGGAGAAGACGGAAATAAAAATCGGTGTTCAGAGTATGACTCGAACCATCATCCTCGTGGATGCTCTTGACTACTAGTCCGCTGTCTTGCCCACTACGCTATCAGGCCATTTGTTGAAATGACCGTGACAAAATAACAATCACAACCCTTGTAGTCTATAATTGCATGCAATAAAATTCCAGGCAACAATACTTTCTAATGATTTATGAATGCAGGTATTGTTTTCGCTTGAGAAGTCAGATCAAAAACTCGAGCTTCGTGTTTCACCAGGGAATCCAAACACCTCGAAATAATAAAAGCACGAGGCCGCTTCTTTCTCGGTGTTTGGATCCCCTGGTAAAACACTAGCTCTCGTTTTTGATCTATCACGTCTAGAGACGGCGAGATGTTATTTGAAAATTGATGAAAGAAGCCGAATAAAACTCGTCGGAGTTCTCTGAACGGCAATTTAATAACCAGCTTTGTGGGGGTATTCGTTTAAATTTTGTTTTTTAATTGGAATGAACTTCTTTGGACCCACGTACTAATTAAATTTACACTTGAATAACTGAATTACAGCCGCGAGTAACGTATCTTCCCGGCCAAGCTTGAAGCTAACGAAGGTACGTTTTCCTGCTTTAGTGTTAGGAATAACATATGTCATATGCGTGTAACTGCCTGTTCAGCAATTGCCTTTCCGCGCGTGACAAAGTTTGCGTCTTGACTGTATATCTGCTACACGGTCGTTCTAAAAAATGATCTTAAAGAGGCTTTAACTTGATAACTATCAAAACTAATGTCTTTCTGTCATTCAAATTTGTTTCATATTTTTGAATTCTTTGCCATTTCCTTCACTTTTGTTTTGTAATTTTTCATGCATGGTTTTGTGTTTTCCCGGCAAAATCCCTTCGTTATCTCACAGAACGAATGTTTTATCCTTTAAACATAGATCCTTCGAGACACATTTCACTTCAAAGACAAAGGATAATGTAGTACAAATCGGAGCTAGAAACACCTGATTATGTTGTGCGTTTTGCATTAAACGATGAGAGACCAATACTTAGTATTATTTCAAATGCTTAAAATAAGAAGTTTGATGATATAATAACTTGACTTATGTTAGGGAAGAGGTCAAAACAATGGTACTCTGGCGGGACCCAATTTTGATGGAAGGGGGGTTGTACCCGGAACCCACCACCTATTTTGGCAAAATCTAGATTTTTGACCACAAATATCTTCCTGAATAAAATACTTATTGAAGAAGTAACTACATTTCTAGTTTCTACAGGCAGAGAAGAACGTGTGTCTGCATTAAAATCACGTATCCCTATTTTACAACGCGAGAAAATCACCCTCGAAAAAAGGGGTAGGGGGTATTACCCGCCACCCACCACCCACCACCTCCCCTGACAAAATTGGGTCCCATTCGAAATCCATTGTTTTGACCTCTTCCCTTAAAGGCCTACTGAAGCTTAATATACCCCGAGGGGGTTACTTATGTGATACATGGGATATGCGGCCACGAGGTTCAAACCATGACACTGTTTGACCCCAAAAGGGAGCTCCAATACCCTGATTGTCCTACTTTTTGTAAAAAAAATTACCATGATTGCCCGCCCCTGACAGCCCAAACTCACTATTTTCACCTGGTGGCCATCTTGGATTCAAAGCGAGGCAATCCTTTGTTTTTGCCAGGTTAGCCTCGTTTTGACTATCCTTCACTACGAGGCTAACCTGGCAAAAACAAAGGATTGCGTCGCTTTGAATCCAAGATGGCCACCAGGCGAAAAGAGTGAATTAGGTCCAAACCCTGACCCACCCCGCCGCACATATAGATTACGTCATAAAAGGAGTAACCCCCCACCCCCGGGAGATATACTTAGAAAGTAAAGTAAAAGTGAGTAATTTGTATAGGCCACGTTCTAATAATATATCAAATCATGATATTCAAATGCATTTCACAAGGGAGGTTTCGAGATCGTGGACTGCAATTGTGGCGCACTTTTCTGTAATGCATTTTACTGAACCGTAAGTGTTTCTTAGTTCCTCCAGAACTGTAATGCATTTTACTGAACCGTAAGTGTTTCTTAGTTCCTCCAGAACTGTAATGCATTTTTCTGAACCGTAAGTGTTTCTTAGTTCCTCCAGAACTGTAATGCATTTTTCTGAACCGTAAGTGTTTCTTAGTTCCTTCAGAACTGTAATGCATTTTAATGAACCGTAAGTGTTTCTTAGTTCCTCCAGAACTGGCAGGCTGTTGTGCTAGTCTTTATTTCACGAAATAGCACAACAGGAATTTTTTTATTGTCAAGGACAACGGCTTTACGTCCTGTCCTGCGCGGACGGGATTCAAACCCGCCAGCTCCGTTATACGCTGGGGAAAAAAGACCCTCAAATCGACCATTTGTTACTTCTTCTTGGGTTTAAAATCGATTGGTGTCAAATTTACACAACATTAAATATCTCCTCATTTCAACAAACTTGTTCAATTTTGATTTTTTTTACCATTTTAATGGCTTTTGGCGGAAAAATGAGGTCACGAAGTTGGCGCCAAATCTTAAATTTCGCATTAGAGCAGGTTTCAATTGACTGTAGTAAAACCAAAGCAATTACAACGAACCAATCACGAACTAAAGTGAATACCGATTGGTTTCACTGGCATGAGAAAGCAACCAATCAGGAGGAAAAGTAAACGCAATCGCGGATTGATGGCGTGACCGACCAAAACCACGATTGGTTTTACTCTGGAATTTGATTCGCTGACTGATTACAAAACATTGTCACAGCCAATAGAAAAGCTAAGTAAACGCAAAACCAAAGCAAACACCGAAAACTTTCGACACTCAAATGAAAACTGCTCGACTATGAGATATTTGACGATTGCTTCTGAAACATCGTACCCAGAGAAGTTCAAAACTGAAGAGATAACTAAAATACATTGGTTCAATCAAAATATATGATAGATTGTTTTAATGTTGGAATTTTAGCCATTTTGTGTAACTTTAAAACTAGCGTATCTTATGATTGAGCGAAGATATTTATTATCTCTTCAGTTTTGAACTTCTCTGGATACGATGTTTCAGAAGCAATCGTTACCTCATTTTCCCGCCAAAACCATTAAAATGTAAAACCAAATAGAACAAGTTTGTTGAAATGAGGAGAGCTTTAATGATGTGAAAATTTGACACCAATCGATTTTAAACCTATTAAGAAGAAGTAACAAATGGCCGATTTGAGGGTTTTTTCCCAGTTTTTTTCCGGTGGTTAACATGGTTAGCAGGAAAAGAAAATGTAAGAGGGAATTGTATTTCTGTCGTCACCAAAAACAGCCGGTTTTAACGGTTAAACATGTCAGACTCTTGGCTGTCCGGCGTTTCTGGTAAGACCGGACGGGTTTGTGTTCTTTACTAATATTGGATTACTATACCTACATGTTGTTCATAGAAGATGCTCAGTGTCAACATGTTGGGAGTACGTCTCCAACTATTCTTGGCGATGCTTCGTCTTCTTCAAGTTTATACCCAAGGTAAATTCCGCCGGTCCAATGCTAGAATGGTCTAGGGAGGAGGGAGAAATGGCTAAAAATAATGAACTAGGGAGGTGGAAGAAATATCCAGAAAAATTAGGGAGGCAGGAGAATTTAGCATAAATTTAGTACAATGGAATTCTTCCACGCGCCATTTTGTCTCCCAGCCATCAGAGCGCGCGAAAAGCATTATTCACTTGAATGTGTGGTATATACTTAGTAAGGGATATCGACCTGGAGCGAGGAGGTATGGGATTTATTCACCGAGGATTCCACCCCGAGCTGAAGGCCGATAAATGCTTATTTTTCACAATGGCGAGATTTAAATTATACGGTTGTACGCAATAACAATATCGCTTTCCATAAATTAAATTATTTATAGGAAGCATTGTTTGCCTAGTGGATAGTTGTATAAAATCACTATTGACAAGGCTTCTAGATCTCGTTGTGTTTTTGCATGTCTCGGTTCTTTCAACCAACGTAGCTTATAGTGTAGTGGATAGGACAGAGAACTAGAAATCAAGAGAGTTCGAGTTCCGGCCCGTAACACATGCCGTTTTTTTCCAGTCTTCTCCGCTTTCAAGTTACCGTCTCCGTAGTTAAAAACTAAGTCAGCACTTCTAGGTACTAGGAAATGCGTGAGGGGAATATGCGGAGGGCAAGGGGAATACGTTTAGGACAATGGAAATATGTTACGAGTTCCCTCATATTATATTCCCCCGAAATGATCAAAGAAAACGGCCGAGCCATGTGAACAATAATAGGTACTGATTGACTGAGTGGGAGGGCCGAATTGGAAAATATTTGGCTCGAGGTAATGACGTACGGACCGAGCGCAGCGAGTCAATAGGTTTTTTATCATATGACCATATTTCTTTATAGATCAAACCGCAAAACAGCAAGAAACATTGTGCAGGGCCGGACGGCTTTTTCCGGCCCGCTCACGCCATACACGTCCGGCCCTCATCACGTGACTTTTGTAAATGGTTTTGAAAGGAAAGCCCGCGCGGGGCCGTACGGGTCATATGATAACATGGTTTATTCTCTTTCTTCGTATACTACCAGTCAGTCCTGACTGCACAGAGATACAGGATGTTGGATTTCTTATCGACACGTCGCTCAGTATGGGCTTGAATGGCTCAGTCAAAGCAGAGGCGATGGCCATTCATGTGGTAGAAAACTTAATTATCAGCAGGGAGGCCACGAAAATCGGATTGATTCACTTCGCTTCCGTGGCTGTGATCGATTTCAAGTTTGGCGACTTTGACACCTTGGAGCAAGTTCTTATAGCCATTAGGCGTATTCCTCTGATCAATGAAATGTCAAGGTAAGTATTTCAAAAAGCATAGCGTAGAAGTTAGACGGGCCGAGTCGACAAACGCTGCATACTTCAAGGAGCGGTGTCACGCAGAGGGACACGCCTTGGTGTTCAGGCCCGGAAAAAAAATATTTTCAGTAGTTTTCATATAAACTGGCTATCCTAGCACACGTGTGGGATGGTCGAAATTAAAGTAAATGTGAAAAATTGATTAACAAACTGTGCGTAGATCTGGTAGTCTTAAAGGAAAATATTGCATATCCTTTCAATCAGTCAAGCATACACACTATGCATAACTCGCGCGGTCACAACACGAAAAAGAGGCCGGTAGGTCCTCTGGAATGTTGCAGTTGAAATACTAGCAGGAGGTGTGAAACGTGTTGAACATGATTGTTTAGTTGAAAAATGTTGCTAATCTGTCCTCATTTATCCTTTATTTTTCTTTATAGTACAATCAGCCAGGCGTATAGCAAATTAACGGCATCGTTTCACTGAACATTCGTTCAGTGCATTTCACAATCTCCCCTGGCGCTTCAATTTCAACATTCCAGAGGACCTACCGGCCTCGTTGACATGCTAGTTACCAGGACTTATGCATAGGGTCTATTAAGTTACCGAATACCTTCACGGTGCGTTTCCGGTGTAAATTATGTAGCGTATATCATTTTAAAGCTTATAAAATTGAGACTACATAAAAGTTTTGAGTTATTTGAAAATCTCGAATTTTCCGCCATCCAGTTCCTCCAGTCTAGTGAGATAGCTTTCAGAAGTGCCGGGGATTATCAGATTTCGATTTCATTCAAAAGTTAAAATGCTGCTTTACGTGAAAAGGCCAAAACATAATCTGAGTAGATAAGCGGCAAAGGCCATTACGATATCTGTGTTTAGAATTTCTCAATTCTCCGACACGATTGTGTAGCGCAGTGATATCTCAATTGACATTTTGTGAAAATTTCAGACAAATCGAACAAATTCGTCTTGAGTTGGAGCTTTTTAAAATATATATTTTGGATGAAAAAAGAGCATTTGAAAAATCTAGCTTTCCAGCGAGCGCGAATGTGAAGCCCCGCCTCTCCAAGACAATAGTATTATATTATTCCTGCCGTTATTGTTAGTTGTATTAAGATATGGGATAACACTCCGGTGTAGCAAGAGCGACGCGGAGTGTCGTTTGTGTGGCGTCAGTTTATTTCTTTCTTTATTTTTATTTCTCGAGTTCTCGTGTATATACCGATCGTGACTGTATTTCGGGCCAACATGTGGCCAGGAGCCCACACAGGAACAAAAAACTGACGCCTAGGATGTCGACTGGTCACCGAACACATATGAATCGGGCGGGACGGGCGGGCTGCGAAACTGTTTTCTGTTACTTTTCTTGCGCAACGAACTACGCCAAGCCAGGTGTGGCTTATATACACCTTCTGGCCAATCAGAGGGTGGCTTATACGTTAACAATACCTTGCATGCATAATATATATTATTCAAATGACTTTGAATAGTATTATATTATTCCTGCCGTTATTGTTAGTTGTATTAAGATATGGGATAACACTCCGGTTTCGCTGGCTTTCCCATGCTTGTTCTGTTTCATAATCCTAATTACCCTCCAAAACGCCCCCTACTCTCCCAAACCTTATCTCCTCCCCCCTCTCCCCCGTTCACGCCCTAAACCAGTTTTACCAGTTTTATGTAGGTCATGTTCAATGCTATTTACTTAACCAAAGTGACACGTATACTATGTGTGATGCCTTACATACGTCTTGACATCCCTCAATTTGTCCAAGGAAAACTGACAATCCTTCATCCAAGCATCGAGGAAACGCGCATCTAGACATAAAATGGGGCTTTGACGGTTCAACTGTGAGGGGTAGAACCGTATAAGGCGGTTCCGTGGTACCTACTTTACCCAGACCCTAACAGCCTCTGTTGTTATTCTTTCCACGATTGTGTCTGAGATAAATTCTGTGAAGTTTTACAGTTTTGCGAATCGTGGGAGGAGGGTAAACACTGTTTTGCTGTGTTCCCCTTTTTTGCATCCTTGACAATGGGTAGCAAATTCCTTTAGTTCTATCCCTTCCTGTATCCGTATAAGAATCTTATTCCTGTACTGATGATCCATAAATCTGTACTCTCAAATCTTGACATGTTTGTGTATTTCCCCGGCCATAAACGATTGTGGATCTCGAAAACCCCACAAATTGAGTAGTGGGGGCTCCAGCCGGACCCTCTAACACTTCACATATATGCTTCTGCGAAAAAAACTGTTTCCTGATTGAGACTCCCGTCCATCCTTACTCATCGAAGTTGTTTCTGTTGACGCTCCTGTTGAGCATGTACTGGAACGAACTGAAGCTTCACTTCCCAGGGGGGACTCTTGTATACTCTTGATAATTTCAGTGGAATATGATAAAAGCGCAATTATAGAAACCGCACTACACTAACAATAGGGAAAACCCCCCTTATTATGCATAGGAGCGGACGAGAGACCCAGTCAGGAAACAGCTGCCCTCACCTCCGGAAACGGATAGTACACGTACACTCGATGAGACGATGTGCCCGTGCGGGTAGCTGCTCCTAACCGAGATACTGAACTTTATTTACTACACCAAAAAATTACAAATAACCAAAGATATATATAGCTGCCATTGAATGCTCCGTGTTATATATAGCACGAGGAGTATTGACCACTTTGTAAAATGGTTAGGATAACCCGAGAAATGTAACAGTTGGGTATCTAGTAATATCTCCGATAGCACTTTAAATATATTTTAATCACTTCTCTCCATTTCTTTCACTAGTACATAAACACTTTCAATACAGTCAAAACAATATAATACAAGTTTCCTAAATCAAGCACGTGGCTCGTCCCGTTGGGGCGTTTGGTATCAGGGTGATAACATGAGAGGACGCAAGTGGGTTTGTACTGTAAGTACACCCGAGGATTAAGTAATTAAGTTGTGGTCAGGTTAGGTGTTATGTTCTGTCAATGAAACTGACTAAAGCTGTCATGATAGTCTTTATATTTCAAACTCATTTTAGTGTGATGCATTTTATTAAAATTCATAATCCGGTTCTCGCAACCCGAGATCACAGTTCTAGACATGGCGCCAAAGAAGGGCCTTTTGCCCTTCCGCACTGTTTGTAGTTTACAACTGCTCGATACTAGCGGCAGACGGTCACGGATATATCATCAGCTTCAGAATCTGTGGATTAATCGGTACGTGCAAGCTCACTTTGAGTTTTCCGGTGGACATAATTCCAAAGTGGAAAAGTAATTCCATTCAATTTGGAAAATGGCCGTCCGTATGAAGAACAAGAGTCGTCCTCTGAAGATGAAATTTTAGTCTCATTCTTTGGTCTGATTGGAGTAATTCTACTACAGCATCAAATGTCTCGTTCAATTTCGACAAATACTTGTTTCGGATATGGCTGTGAAACGGTGTGTTTTCCTTTGACCTCAACAAAGAATTATTCTGGCGGGAAACCAGTGAGATCAGTCGACTCGTCATCGTCACAATCTCTAAATACGAAAGATATTTGCCATAATACAGACAGGATACTCTACTCTCTGAGAAGACATTTCTGGTAAAGATATGTATGAGCCAATCAATGCTATACAGCCATGGTTTAAGAACACTAACTGATCTTTGTAAACGTGAGGTGCGCTATCAGTTACCCAGCTATCTCAAGTAGCTTTCGGAATGGTCTTCGGAACACAATCTTCTACTATGTGGAGATGATGCAGGCCCTGGCTGGGCTGGCCTAAATTTTAAAACTGCGGAAAGGGTATTGTGGAAACACATGACAGGCGGTGAGTAACTCACAGATCACAAAACTTGGAAAGACGGAGGTAAGATTTGTTATTTAGTATTTTATTGAATTCAATACGTAGCATGTGCAAGGGCCCTGCTGGGTTAATTAGGTACGGATACTAGATCCTTTGTATTGTAATGCGGCCATTCGGCGTTTCCGTTTTAAAACAATAATTATTATACTGTACAATTACCATTTTCTAAATTAATAATATTTCCTGAAATTTATCATATATTCTCTTGATCTGGGTATTACCTAAAGAAAACCTAAAGAGGGCACAATAGTGGTGCTATTATAACTGCGTAAAAACTCCTGTTAAACAGAATATCTCTCTGTCAGGAACGCCTTGAGGTACCAACCATGCTTGTTATTTTACGCAGGTTTTTTTTTCAATTAACCCAGCTTTGTATTGTAATGCGGCCATTCGGCGTTTTCGTTTTAAAACAATAATTATTATATACTGTACAATTACCATGTTCTAAATTAATAATATTTCCTGAAATTTCTCATATATTCTCTTCATCTGTGTATTGCCTAAATAAAACCTAAAGTGGGCACAATATTGGTGCTATTGTAACCGCGTAAAAACTCCTGTTAAACAGAATATCTCTCTGTCAGGAACACCTTGAGGTACCAACTATGCTTGTTATTTTACGAAGTTTTTTTTCAAATATTAACCAGTATTTTCGTATGTAAACATTTTAAATGCGTACGGAGTAACTTTAGGTCACTCCAGTCAGGCACCCAGACGTTTCGTCGGAGCATGCTGCTGCTAGCGATAAACTGTATTTTTGTAACTTTAGGTCAGACCAGTGGCACCCAGATGTTTCGTCGGAGCGTGCTGCTGCTAGCGATAAACTGTACTTTTTGTAACTTTAGGTCAGACCAGTGGCACCCAGATGTTTCGTCGGAGCGTGCTGCTGCTAGCGATAAACTGTACTTTTTGTAACTTTAGGTCAGACCAGTGGCACCCAGATGTTTCGTCGGAGCGTGCTGCTGCTAGCGATAAACTGTACTTTTTGTAACTTTAGGTCAGACCAGTGGCACCCAGATGTTTCGTCGGAGCGTGCTGCTGCTAGCGATAAACTGTATTTATTGTATGTAAACATTTTAAATGCGTACGGAGTAACTTTAGGTCAGTCCAGTGGCACCCAGATGTTTCGTCGGAGCGTGCTGCTGCTAGCGATAAACTGTACTTTTTGTAACTTTAGGTCAGACCAGTGGCACCCAGATGTTTCGTCGGAGCGTGCTGCTGTTAGCGATAAACTGTACTTTTTGTAACTTTAGGTCAAACCAGTGGCACCCAGATGTTTCGTCGGAGCGTGCTGCTGCTAGCGATAAACTGTATTTTTTGTATGTAAACATTTTAAATGCGTACGGAGTAACTTTAGGTCAGTCCAGTGGCACCCAGATGTCTAGTCGGAGCGTGCTGCTACTAGCGATAAACTGTATTTTTTGTAACTTTAGGTCAGACCAGTGGCACCCAGATGTTTCGTCGGAGCGTGCTGCTGCTAGCGATAAACTGTACTTTTTGTAACTTTAGGTCAGACCAGTGGCACCCAGATGTTTCGTCGGAGCGTGCTGCTGCTAGCTATAAACTGTATTTTTTGTAACTTTAGGTTAGACCAGTGGCACCCAGATGTTTCGTCGGAGCGTGCTGCTGCTAGCGATAAACTGTACTTTTTGTAACTTTAGGTCAGACCAGTGGCACCCAGATGTTTCGTCGGAGCGTGCTGCTGCTAGCGATAAACTGTACTTTTTGTAACTTTAGGTCAGACCAGTGGCACCCAGATGTTTCGTCGGAGCGTGCTGCTGCTAGCGATAAACTGTATTTTTTGTATGTAAACATTTTAAATGCGTACGGAGTAACTTTAGGTCAGTCCAGTGGCACCCAGATGTTTCGTCGGAGCGTGCTGCTGCTAGCGATAAACTGTACTTTTTTGTAACTTTAGGTCAGACCAGTGGCACCCAGATGTTTCGTCGGAGCGTGCTGCTGCTAGCGATAAACTGTACTTTTTGTAACTTTAGGTCAGACCAGTGGCACCCAGATGTTTCGTCGGAGCGTGCTGCTGCTAGCGATAAACTGTACTTTTTGTAACTTTAGGTCAGACCAGTGGCACCCAGATGTTTCGTCGGAGCGTGCTGCTGCTAGCGATAAACTGTACTTTTTGTAACTTTAGGTCAGACCAGTGGCACCCAGATGTTTCGTCGGAGCGTGCTGCTGCTAGCGATCGATAAACTGTATTTTTTGTATGTAAACATTTTAAATTTCGTACGGAGTAACTTTAGGTCAGACCAGTGGCACCCAGATGTTTCGTCGGAGTGTGCTACTGCTAGAGATAAACCGTAGAAATCATGAACAGTAAATAATGGAATAAAAGAAAATTGTCTCATAAATGTTACAATAAAAACAATTTTAAAATAATGACTTGATATTGATTTCCTTCCGGCTGAAGTATACTCTAATCTAACGAAAAACAAAGTATTTACCCCTTCAACTATTCTATTTATATCTATAACACACTCAGTGATAGAAAACTAAATGAAAAAATAACAATTCCTTCATTGTGTGAGAAATAAAATAAAATTGCAGACTATAGTCGGCCAAGCCGGGTTATCCTGGTGAATAGGACTGGATACATGAAGAAAAAATACAGCCCAGTGCCGGTCCATGCAGTATCTTTCAATTCGAAGCCGGCCGGGGATGCCTTGCCGGTTTTCTATCTCAACCGGCTTCCAACTAAATCGATGACTATCTACCGATGTACTCACCATTATTGGTCATTTTGTAGTCAAAATCTAATTCTAAGCATTTGGAAAACCATGAGGAAAAATGTATTCCGGTTTTGTTTGTCATCTACTGACGGTCATGGCCTGTTTCAGCAATTTGATCTGGTTTATCCTTTGACGTAAAAGTGTATAGAATCGTCTAATAGGATTATTGGGGATTTAGACACCCCGAAACTTGAAACACAGCGTGGGTAATGGGAAGTATGAATGGAATCCAGGATAAGGTACAAAGAAATTAGCCGACGTACTTACAGTACACACCCACTTGCGTCCTCTCATGAACGTCTGTCTCGAATCCTGTTGCAATTGTCTTTGGCCAAACCGTTGCACTGTGTGGCTGGGGGCAGCATATAACAACTCACCCAACTGGCGGCTTCCAAGTACTCTGTCTAACTAGAGGCTCTAGCTTGTCTACTTTTACCATGATATCTAGCACGTTTTCCTGATCATTATATCCCCAATAAGGGCTGAAAAATATTTCTTAAACTGCTCTGGAGGGACCGACATATTGTGTTTCAATGCGCTGTAGATCGCTTGAAAATGCGCACCATTCTGGTGATTTTCATTAGCTGATGCTGCCTTAAAGTCCATCAGGAGGTCCAAAGCTACGTCTTTATTAAAGTCGTGACCCGTGTTGTTCAGCAGTCTTCTGTGCGATCATTTCCTTTATTAACCCCTGAGGTCGTACAGCTGCCTAGACCGTCCAAACCCCGACATATTTTAGCATTTATCTTCCCTAGAATCAGACCTTGAAGTCACCTTCGATGGCAGTCCTCTCTGAATAAAAGGCCCGAAGCCACAGAGGCGTCTCTAATAAGAACTCTCTATACACGGGTCCGAAACCCAAACAGAGTTCAGCTCCTGTCCTCTCTGAATAAAAGGCCCGAAGCCACAGAGGCGTCTAGACTAAGAACTCTCTATACACGGGTCCAAAACCCAAACAGAGTTCAACTCCTCTCTGAATAAAGGCCCGAAGCCACAGAGGCGTTCAGAATAAGAACTCTCTCAGGAACACCCAACGGTAAAAGTATGGGCTTGAATGGCTCAGTCAAAGCAGAGGCGATGGCCATTCATGTGGTAGAAAACTTAATTATCAGCAGGGAGGCCACGAAAATCGGATTGATTCACTTCGCTTCCGTGGCTGTGATCGATTTCAAGTTTGGCGACTTTGACACCTTGGAGCAAGTTCTTATAGCCATCAGGCGTATTCCTCTGATCAATGAAATGTCAAGGTAAGTATTTCAAAAAGCATAGCGTAGAAGCTAGACTGGCCGAGTCGACAAACGCTGCATACTTCAAGGAGCGGTGTCACGCAGAGGGACACGCCTTGGTGTTCAGGCCCGGAAAAAAATTATTTTCAGTAGTTTTCATATAAACTGGCTATCCTAGCACACGTGTGGGATGGTCGAAATTAAAGTAAATGTGAAAAATTGATTAACAAACTGTGCGTAGATCTGGTAGTCTTAAAGGAAAATATTGCATATCCTTTCAATCAGTCAAGCATACACACTATGCATAACTCGCGCGGTCACAACACGAAAAAGAGGCCGGTAGGTCCTCTGGAATGTTGCAGTTGAAATACTAGCAGGAGGTGTGAAACGTGTTGAACATGATTGTTTAGTTGAAAAATGTTGCTATTCTGTCCTCATTTATCCTTTATTTTTCTTTATAGTACAATCAGCCAGGCGTATAGCAAATTAACGGCATCGTTTCACTGAACATTCGTTCAGTGCATTTCACAATCTCCCCTGGCGCTTCAATTTCAACATTCCAGAGGACCTACCGGCCTCGTTGACATGCTAGTTACCAGGACTTATGCATAGGGTCTATTAAGTTACCGAATACCTTCACGGTGCGTTTCCGGTGTAAATTATGTAGCGTATATCATTTTAAAGCTTATAAAATTGAGACTACATAAAAGTTTTGAGTTATTTGAAAATCTCGAATTTTCCGCCATCCAGTTCCTCCAGTCTAGTGAGATAGCTTTCAGAAGTGCCGGGGATTATCAGATTTCGATTTCATTCAAAAGTTAAAATGCTGCTTTACGTGAAAAGGCCAAAACATAATCTGAGTAGATAAGCGGCAAAGGCCATTACGATATCTGTGTTTAGAATTTCTCAATTCTCCGACACGATTGTGTAGCGCAGTGATATCTCAATTGACATTTTGTGAAAATTTCAGACAAATCGAACAAATTCGTCTTGAGTTGGAGCTTTTTAAAATATATATTTTGGATGAAAAAAGAGCATTTGAAAAATCTAGCTTTCCAGCGAGCGCGAATGTGAAGCCCCGCCTCTCCAAGACAATAGTATTATATTATTCCTGCCGTTATTGTTAGTTGTATTAAGATATGGGATAACACTCCGGTGTAGCAAGAGCGACGCGGAGTGTCGTTTGTGTGGCGTCAGTTTATTTCTTTCTTTATTTTTATTTCTCGAGTTCTCGTGTATATACCGATCGTGACTGTATTTCGGGCCAACATGTGGCCAGGAGCCCACACAGGAACAAAAAACGGACGCCTAGGATGTCGACTGGTCACCGAACACATATGAATCGGGCGGGACGGGCGGGCTGCGAAACTGTTTTCTGTTACTTTTCTTGCGCAACGAACTACGCCAAGCCAGGTGTGGCTTATATACACCTTCTTGGCCAATCAGAGGGTGGCTTATACGTTAACAATACCTTGCATGCATAATATATATTATTCAAATGACTTTGAATAGTATTATATTATTCCTGCCGTTATTGTTAGTTGTATTAAGATATGGGATAACACTCCGGTTTCGCTGGCTTTCCCATGCTTGTTCTGTTTCATAATCCTAATTACCCTCCAAAACGCCCCCTACTCTCCCAAACCTTATCTCCTCCCCCCTCTCCCCCGTTCACGCCCTAAACCAGTTTTACCAGTTTTATGTAGGTCATGTTCAATGCTATTTACTTAACCAAAGTGACACGTATACTATGTGTGATGCCTTACATACGTCTTGACATCCCTCAATTTGTCCAAGGAAAACTGACAATCCTTCATCCAAGCATCGAGGAAACGCGCATCTAGACATAAAATGGGGCTTTGACGGTTCAACTGTGAGGGGTAGAACCGTATAAGGCGGTTCCGTGGTACCTACTTTACCCAGACCCTAACAGCCTCTGTTGTTATTCTTTCCACGATTGTGTCTGAGATAAATTCTGTGAAGTTTTACAGTTTTGCGAATCGTGGGAGGAGGGTAAACACTGTTTTGCTGTGTTCCCCTTTTTTGCATCCTTGACAATGGGTAGCAAATTCCTTTAGTTCTATCCCTTCCTGTATCCGTATAAGAATCTTATTCCTGTACTGATGATCCATAAATCTGTACTCTCAAATCTTGACATGTTTGTGTATTTCCCCGGCCATAAACGATTGTGGATCTCGAAAACCCCACAAATTGAGTAGTGGGGGCTCCAGCCGGACCCTCTAACACTTCACATATATGCTTCTGCGAAAAAAACTGTTTCCTGATTGAGACTCCCGTCCATCCTTACTCATCGAAGTTGTTTCTGTTGACGCTCCTGTTGAGCATGTACTGGAACGAACTGAAGCTTCACTTCCCAGGGGGGACTCTTGTATACTCTTGATAATTTCAGTGGAATATGATAAAAGCGCAATTATAGAAACCGCACTACACTAACAATAGGGAAAATCCCCCTTATTATGCATAGGAGCGGACGAGAGACCCAGTCAGGAAACAGCTGCCCTCACCTCCGGAAACGGATAGTACACGTACACTCGATGAGACGATGTGCCCGTGCGGGTAGCTGCTCCTAACCGAGATACTGAACTTTATTTACTACACCAAAAAATTACAAATAACCAAAGATATATATAGCTGCCATTGAATGCTCCGTGTTATATATAGCACGAGGAGTATTGACCACTTTGTAAAATGGTTAGGATAACCCGAGAAATGTAACAGTTGGGTATCTAGTAATATCTCCGATAGCACTTTAAATATATTTTAATCACTTCTCTCCATTTCTTTCACTAGTACATAAACACTTTCAATACAGTCAAAACAATATAATACAAGTTTCCTAAATCAAGCACGTGGCTCGTCCCGTTGGGGCGTTTGGTATCAGGGTGATAACAACGTCTGTCTCGAATCCTGTTGCAATTGTCTTTGGCCAAACCGTTGCACTGTGTGGCTGGGGGCAGCATATAACAACTCACCCAACTGGCGGCTTCCAAGTACTCTGTCTAACTAGAGGCTCTAGCTTGTCTACTTTTACCATGATATCTAGCACGTTTTCCTGATCATTATATCCCCAATAAGGGCTGAAAGGTATTTCTTAAACTGCTCTGGAGGGACCGACATATTGTGTTTCAATGCGCTGTAGATCGCTTGAAAATGCGCACCATTCTGGTGATTTTCATTAGCTGATGCTGCCTTCAAGTCCATCAGGAGGTCCAAAGCTACGTCTTTATTAAAGTCGTGACCCGTGTTGTTCAGCAGTCTTCTGTGCGATCATTTCCTTTATTAACCCCTGAGGTCGTACAGCTGCCTAGACCGTCCAAACCCCGACATATTTTAGCATTTATCTTCCCTAGAATCAGACCTTGAAGTCACCTTCGATGGCAGTCCTCTCTGAATAAAAGGCCCGAAGCCACAGAGGCGTCTCTAATAAGAACTCTCTATACACGGGTCCGAAACCCAAACAGAGTTCAGCTCCTGTCCTCTCTGAATAAAAGGCCCGAACAGCCACAGAGGCGTCTAGACTAAGAACTCTCTATACACGGGTCCAAAACCCAAACAGAGTTCAACTCCTCTCTGAATAAAGGCCCGAAGCCACAGAGGCGTTCAGAATAAGAACTCTCTCAGGAACACCCAACGGTAAAAGTATGGGCTTGAATGGCTCAGTCAAAGCAGAGGCGATGGCCATTCATGTGGTAGAAAACTTAATTATCAGCAGGGAGGCCACGAAAATCGGATTGATTCACTTCGCTTCCGTGGCTGTGATCGATTTCAAGTTTGGCGACTTTGACACCTTGGAGCAAGTTCTTATAGCCATCAGGCGTATTCCTCTGATCAATGAAATGTCAAGGTAAGTATTTCAAAAAGCATAGCGTAGAAGCTAGACTGGCCGAGTTGACAAACGCTGCATACTTCAAGGAGCGGTGTCACGCAGAGGGACACGCCTTGGTGTTCAGGCCCGGAAAAAAATTATTTTCAGTAGTTTTCATATAAACTGGCTATCCTAGCACACGTGTGGGATGGTCGAAATTAAAGTAAATGTGAAAAATTGATTAACAAACTGTGCGTAGATCTGGTAGTCTTAAAGGAAAATATTGCATATCCTTTCAATCAGTCAAGCATACACACTATGCATAACTCGCGCGGTCACAACACGAAAAAGAGGCCGGTAGGTCCTCTGGAATGTTGCAGTTGAAATACTAGCAGGAGGTGTGAAACGTGTTGAACATGATTGTTTAGTTGAAAAATGTTGCTAATCTGTCCTCATTTATCCTTTATTTTTCTTTATAGTACAATCAGCCAGGCGTATAGCAAATTAACGGCATCGTTTCACTGAACATTCGTTCAGTGCATTTCACAATCTCCCCTGGCGCTTCAATTTCAACATTCCAGAGGACCTACCGGCCTCGTTGACATGCTAGTTACCAGGACTTATGCATAGGGTCTATTAAGTTACCGAATACCTTCACGGTGCGTTTCCGGTGTAAATTATGTAGCGTATATCATTTTAAAGCTTATAAAATTGAGACTACATAAAAGTTTTGAGTTATTTGAAAATCTCGAATTTTCCGCCATCCAGTTCCTCCAGTCTAGTGAGATAGCTTTCAGAAGTGCCGGGGATTATCAGATTTCGATTTCATTCAAAAGTTAAAATGCTGCTTTACGTGAAAAGGCCAAAACATAATCTGAGTAGATAAGCGGCAAAGGCCATTACGATATCTGTGTTTAGAATTTCTCAATTCTCCGACACGATTGTGTAGCGCAGTGATATCTCAATTGACATTTTGTGAAAATTTCAGACAAATCGAACAAATTCGTCTTGAGTTGGAGCTTTTTAAAATATATATTTTGGATGAAAAAAGAGCATTTGAAAAATCTAGCTTTCCAGCGAGCGCGAATGTGAAGCCCCGCCTCTCCAAGACAATAGTATTATATTATTCCTGCCGTTATTGTTAGTTGTATTAAGATATGGGATAACACTCCGGTGTAGCAAGAGCGACGCGGAGTGTCGTTTGTGTGGCGTCAGTTTATTTCTTTCTTTATTTTTATTTCTCGAGTTCTCGTGTATATACCGATCGTGACTGTATTTCGGGCCAACATGTGGCCAGGAGCCCACACAGGAACAAAAAACGGACGCCTAGGATGTCGACTGGTCACCGAACACATATGAATCGGGCGGGACGGGCGGGCTGCGAAACTGTTTTCTGTTACTTTTCTTGCGCAACGAACTACGCCAAGCCAGGTGTGGCTTATATACACCTTCTTGGCCAATCAGAGGGTGGCTTATACGTTAACAATACCTTGCATGCATAATATATATTATTCAAATGACTTTGAATAGTATTATATTATTCCTGCCGTTATTGTTAGTTGTATTAAGATATGGGATAACACTCCGGTTTCGCTGGCTTTCCCATGCTTGTTCTGTTTCATAATCCTAATTACCCTCCAAAACGCCCCCTACTCTCCCAAACCTTATCTCCTCCCCCCTCTCCCCCGTTCACGCCCTAAACCAGTTTTACCAGTTTTATGTAGGTCATGTTCAATGCTATTTACTTAACCAAAGTGACACGTATACTATGTGTGATGCCTTACATACGTCTTGACATCCCTCAATTTGTCCAAGGAAAACTGACAATCCTTCATCCAAGCATCGAGGAAACGCGCATCTAGACATAAAATGGGGCTTTGACGGTTCAACTGTGAGGGGTAGAACCGTATAAGGCGGTTCCGTGGTACCTACTTTACCCAGACCCTAACAGCCTCTGTTGTTATTCTTTCCACGATTGTGTCTGAGATAAATTCTGTGAAGTTTTACAGTTTTGCGAATCGTGGGAGGAGGGTAAACACTGTTTTGCTGTGTTCCCCTTTTTTGCATCCTTGACAATGGGTAGCAAATTCCTTTAGTTCTATCCCTTCCTGTATCCGTATAAGAATCTTATTCCTGTACTGATGATCCATAAATCTGTACTCTCAAATCTTGACATGTTTGTGTATTTCCCCGGCCATAAACGATTGTGGATCTCGAAAACCCCACAAATTGAGTAGTGGGGGCTCCAGCCGGACCCTCTAACACTTCACATATATGCTTCTGCGAAAAAAACTGTTTCCTGATTGAGACTCCCGTCCATCCTTACTCATCGAAGTTGTTTCTGTTGACGCTCCTGTTGAGCATGTACTGGAACGAACTGAAGCTTCACTTCCCAGGGGGGACTCTTGTATACTCTTGATAATTTCAGTGGAATATGATAAAAGCGCAATTATAGAAACCGCACTACACTAACAATAGGGAAAATCCCCCTTATTATGCATAGGAGCGGACGAGAGACCCAGTCAGGAAACAGCTGCCCTCACCTCCGGAAACGGATAGTACACGTACACTCGATGAGACGATGTGCCCGTGCGGGTAGCTGCTCCTAACCGAGATACTGAACTTTATTTACTACACCAAAAAATTACAAATAACCAAAGATATATATAGCTGCCATTGAATGCTCCGTGTTATATATAGCACGAGGAGTATTGACCACTTTGTAAAATGGTTAGGATAACCCGAGAAATGTAACAGTTGGGTATCTAGTAATATCTCCGATAGCACTTTAAATATATTTTAATCACTTCTCTCCATTTCTTTCACTAGTACATAAACACTTTCAATACAGTCAAAACAATATAATACAAGTTTCCTAAATCAAGCACGTGGCTCGTCCCGTTGGGGCGTTTGGTATCAGGGTGATAACAACGTCTGTCTCGAATCCTGTTGCAATTGTCTTTGGCCAAACCGTTGCACTGTGTGGCTGGGGGCAGCATATAACAACTCACCCAACTGGCGGCTTCCAAGTACTCTGTCTAACTAGAGGCTCTAGCTTGTCTACTTTTACCATGATATCTAGCACGTTTTCCTGATCATTATATCCCCAATAAGGGCTGAAAGGTATTTCTTAAACTGCTCTGGAGGGACCGACATATTGTGTTTCAATGCGCTGTAGATCGCTTGAAAATGCGCACCATTCTGGTGATTTTCATTAGCTGATGCTGCCTTCAAGTCCATCAGGAGGTCCAAAGCTACGTCTTTATTAAAGTCGTGACCCGTGTTGTTCAGCAGTCTTCTGTGCGATCATTTCCTTTATTAACCCCTGAGGTCGTACAGCTGCCTAGACCGTCCAAACCCCGACATATTTTAGCATTTATCTTCCCTAGAATCAGACCTTGAAGTCACCTTCGATGGCAGTCCTCTCTGAATAAAAGGCCCGAAGCCACAGAGGCGTCTCTAATAAGAACTCTCTATACACGGGTCCGAAACCCAAACAGAGTTCAGCTCCTGTCCTCTCTGAATAAAAGGCCCGAACAGCCACAGAGGCGTCTAGACTAAGAACTCTCTATACACGGGTCCAAAACCCAAACAGAGTTCAACTCCTCTCTGAATAAAGGCCCGAAGCCACAGAGGCGTTCAGAATAAGAACTCTCTCAGGAACACCCAACGGTAAAACTTCATAAAAACAAACATTCTGATGTTTTTATAACAAATCAGATGTATTTAAACATATTTAAGGGAATTGTTTTTCAGCTGGCAGACGAACAGCTGTTCTGCAGCGCCAGCCAGCCTAAAGTTCATGAAGAATTTCTAAATTTCCCAGCTGAAATATTTAAGTGCAGAATTTGCCAGCAGCAAAAATATTTTTTTGAATATATTCCCAGGGGACTTGTAGAGACCGAAAACTGTTTTTAAATGATTTCTATATCTCAACACCTTTCAACATTTTAAACCGGTTTCAAGATCGGCTCCAACACTAAATATTGTTCCGATGTTGAAACGGTTTGTACAGGGCTTAACTGAAATATAGAACGCTATATTTTTATTTTAAGAATAAAAACCTGAGCTAACCTGCAGAATTCGGTATTTTTAAAAACCTGTGAAACAACAGGTACGTGCAGAATTTGCCAGCTGAGAAATATCGCTCTGTTATATTATTATTATGTAATTATATCGGACTGCAGAATTTACCAGCTGACAAATATCGCTCCGTTATATTATTATTTAGTATCAGACTGCAGAATTTGCCAGCCAAGAAATTCCAAAGTGCAGAATTTGCCAGCCGAGTGGCCCAGAAGAACAGTTATTTTGCAGAACAGTTCGTTGGGTGTTCCTGCTCTCTATACACGGGTCCGAAACCCAAACAGAGTTCAACTCCTGTCCTCTCTGAATAAAAGGCCCGAAGCCACAGAGGCGTCTAGAATAAGAACTCTCTATACATGGGTCCGAAACCCAAACAGAGTTCAACTCCTCTCTGAATAAAGGCCCGAAGCCACAGAGGCGTCTAGAATAGAATAAGAACTCTCTATACACGGGTCCGAAACCCAAACAGAGTTCAACTCCTCTCTGAATAAAGGCCCGAAGCCACAGAGGCGTCTAGAATAAGAACTCTCTATACACGGGTCCGAAACCCAAACAGAGTTCAACTCCTCTCTGAATAAAGGCCCGAAGCCACAGAGGCGTTTAGAATAAGAACTCTCTATACACAGGTCCGAAACCCAAACAGAGTTCAACTCCTCTCTGAATAAAGGCCCGAAGCCACAGAGGCGTCTAGAATATAACAATAAACTCTCCCCACTGGTCCAAAATCTAACAAACGTTTTAGCGCTTATTATCTACTGAAATAAAAGCTCGAAACCACTTCTCTACCCAAAAAATCCAAAATAAAAACAATATACTGCTATGGCGAAGTGTCCCCCTACCGCTAAGAATATATATATATATATATATATATAACTTACTGTTTTGAAAAACGGTTCCAAAAACTGAATATACCGAAACAAAAATACCCGAACCAGAAAAGATAAATACCGGCACCAAACCTTGTAAAGCTATCTCGGCCGCGTGGCATGAAATCCTGCATGAAACACACTAGGGACCGATCCCGAGAAACGGAGCGGAACCATGCCAAGTAGTTATGAATAATAAGTTACGACATCAAAAGTCAACGTGTTTTACAAGCGCAAATATTTATCACAAATCTTAAAATGTCTGTGTCTTATAACGTATATAGGTTATTGGGGGAAATGATGCCCTATAAAAGTACTGCATATCCCACAAACTGACAGCAAAATAGGATATTGAGGGTAGAATCTACAAATTATACGTGTCAAAAAACTCTAGGCTTACAAAATATTGAACAAACAAAAGTATGCCGGGAATATACTGACAGTTAGCGTCCTAGCTATTAAACCGAAGTGAACAAAAAACACCCACGTCAAACCGCTACTTGCCGAGGCGCTGCAATATCTGGTTCGGCGGTCCTAGTTTCTTCCGTTCGGAATGGCTGGCGGTGGAGCAAATGGAATTGGTGCAGCTAACGCTGGAGCGGCTGGGCCAACCTGATTCACTGCTCCTGTACTGCTTCCGTTGTCGGTGGTGCAATGTCTAGGTCAGCCATTCTCTGTCAATCTGTGTTCGGTGACTTGTTTGGCAGAATTCTGTTCTGCGAAACTGTTTTCTGTTACTTTTCTTGCGCAACGAACTACGCCAAGCCAGGTGTGGCTTATATACACCTTCTTGGCCAATCAGAGGGTGGCTTATACGTTAACAATACCTTGCATGCATAATATATATTATTCAAATGACTTTGAATAGCGATCTGTTGGCCAATGATTTCCCTATCTGTCAAAATTTTCTGACAATGCAATATTCGACCAAAGCTGAGTGAATATTCGCCCGGTTGTTCGTAGTTTTCTTCTTGTGTTAACGGCTATCAGCTGAAAAATGGGAAAGACGAAAAGTCCTCGAAAGAGAAGAGAACATCTAAAGGCAAAGGAAAGTCAACGGAATCCAAGATGATGCCAAATAAATCTTCTATCGGCTTCTTAGTCATCTAGTAATATACCCCGTCCCGCTTTCTCGATTATCTTGTTGTTAACACAGTAGTTTCCATGGTGACAAACTATAGATTACCGGGTAGAATTGAAAGCGGCGATCATAATTGTCTGAGATTTTTCATGGAATTTGCAAACATAATATTTTTCGGTTCTCTTTTGCTGTAGAAGTTTCCATTCCATCGATTTTCTAGCAAAGCTCAGGGTTAGTTAATCTATAACAGCATTTTTATAAAAATATATCGTGTCGTTTTGAAGATTTTCTCATTTTACTTCAAAACAAGTGGTCGAAAGCAGCACTTATTCTCCGAAAATATTTCGTATCTTGGAATTCTGTTTTGTGTTTACTGTTCTTCAATATCATGAAATATTGAGTCTTCTTAATATTTATGCACATATCTAATTCGCTACTCGAATACGAGGCTATCCCCGCATCGGGGATGCCGCAACGTCCACCTGAGTTCAAAAGGACAATTCAGGATTTTTTCCTTTTGTCTCCAATGCATAGAAGAACACAGCAATGTTCCATCTGCGACGCCATTTTGCATTTCAGCTGAGAAACGATGCCGGGATAGCCTCGTTTTCGAGTAGCTAATTATATGCGCATAAATATTAAGAAGAGTGAATACGATCCAAAAAATGTCAATGATCGGCCAAACACTTCCCGCTGAAGAGTACGAATCTCTACGATACCCATTCGGCTGACACAATACCGCGAGCCACCTTAAAACAGGACTTTCATAAATGTGATTTCCCGTTTCGGTAGTTTATCGGTATGTATAGAAAACATGACCATTACCATGTGAAAGAGCATGTCGACACTGTCTAGTGAACTTGTTAAATTTGAGTGCTTTATCTTAAAAAGCAATGAAGTGACAGCCATTTGAACGTAGATAGATTTGTAGGCCTTTCTAGCCTCGCTTTCATGTTTTATCTGCATTAGAAATGCTCACAGCTCGACAGCAGTTTTTCACATTGCTCTAAAACTCAAAACAATTACTAGTTTTAATGTGATCTGTCATGTGGTAGCATTGGTTTCCCTCTACAGATTGATCTTCCAAATTATGCAAATTAGGAGGCGGCCATTATGAAAGTCGTGTATTGAAGCATTGGTCAGGTCGCGGTTAGATTCCATTTAGGAGAACAAGTACGCTTCCCTCGACTATATGAAAAAATATCGGCTCCACGAAGACTCGAACTGAAACCCTAACCGTCACTATCCCTTACGCCACGAGGGATTTGTTGTCAACAACCGCTTTTTTAGAACTTTTATACTGCATGCTGTTTGATTAGGAGACGTTACTTCATTAGACACCAGTTCCTGCTCTCAATGAAGTATTTTAGTGCAGTGCATTTTGGGATTGCGTCCTTCTGGCGGATGGAATCTAGCCCTAACCCATAGGTCTAGTGCCGTTGTGCATTGTAAGATCAAGAATCCACAACAAGTGCTAGCAGGAGCCCATTACCAGGAGCATGCATCTCCCAGATTAGGTCTGTCCAACAGCAGAACAGATTGATGTAGCTATTTTTAGCTTTGTGTTTCCCGCGAGAAGAAACAAAGGCCGTCACTTTTAACCAATCAGGATGCACTGAAAAATTGTAATTAACACGGTTCAAACTGCTAAAAATACTAAAGCGCAAGAGAACAAAAGACAACATAATCGCATACCAGAACTTCGCGACTATAAATAGCCACATCGTCTACTGTGCTGTGGGCGCTACCCATCACATAGGTACGCTACCCATCACATAGGTACGCTACCCATCACATAGGTACGCTACCCATCACATAGGTACGCTCCTGGTAATGGGCTCCTGGTGCTAGTGAACAAGTGGCGTTTTGCCTGATCTTAACGTCACTTGACCAAGACCTTAAACTGTAGGTAAGACCGGAGCTACTAAAAACCTTGCATTTTATTGGACCCCTTTTGGGCCGCACTATTAAGAAATCTATTGTGTTTGTATTGTTCTATTGTTGTGTTGTTGTGGTAGCGAGCCAATAACATGGCAGGTTGTTAGTCACTGCGGCCCGACCCCAAACAGTGCGGTCGTGCAAAAAACTGTCTGGGACTTTAATTACGATTTAAAAATCAGGAACATAAATGTTCATATAGACTTTCAAAAGTCGCAGAAGTCGGCTCGTCCCTCCATACTCTGTAGAGTACCGAAGTGTGACGTCACACATTTGCAAAATTTAGAATTTTCGGACCACCGATTCGGAAAGAGAAATATATGAGAACATTACATACCAAAAATGAGGTGAATACGATAAAAAGCGGCTGAGATATGGGCATTGGAATATATAATTTTCTTTAACAAATCACTGTATTTTTGTACTGGCTCATAAACTCGGTCCCAGTCCCTTCCTCAACTCCGAAATGGCGACTGTTTTCGCAGGCTAGCATTATGTTTCGTTATGAAGCTCGTGAATAATTCATGAAGTAAAAACAAATTAATGTTTAATGAGTAGTTTGTAAATCTGATACAGATTTTTCCTGATTTACATAAACTTTTGCTTCGATTTTCTCGGCAATAACTTCCACCAGGAGCCCATTACCAGGAGCGTACCTATGTGATGGGTAGCGCCCAT
>JAOWCC010001056.1:0-32924 GCA_030867875.1 Actinernus sp. WN-2022 | reverse complement strand
ACTTGTGTACCCTAATATCTTCAAAGTGGCGCCATTTCTCGAGCTTTCAGTGGATTTCGATGCACTATACGGCAATACAACGTTCTCTTCATGTAGATTGCGTTTAATGGATGGAAGTTTCCTGTATTTTGAGTAATAATACCAGAAAATGGCCTTTTTCTAACCTAAGCATAACCTCTAGGTCTCAAATAAAGAAATTATGGGATAGATCTCACACAAGTAAATTATGGGATAGAAAGGCCATTAAAGTCTTCAACTGTCATTTGCCGTTTCAAGAAAACGGCAAAAACACGAGTTACTGGCTTTTAAAGCTAAAGGCACACAAGATCTAGCATGTTTTCACAAAAGGGGGTTTTAGGTTCTAGGGCTCCTTTTGTGGAAACAGCGTAGATCTTGTGTGCCTTTAAGCTTTAAAAGCCAGTTACTCGTGTTTTTGCCGCTTTCTTGAAAGGGCAAATGACAGTTTACGACTTTTCTGGCCTTTCTTTCCAATAATTGATCTGTAGGTATTTTATGAGGGTGGTGTGGGGTGGGGAGGAGTAGTTCAAAAAATTTCGCGAAAAACCAACTTTGCCTGACGTATGGCGCAACGATTTGCTTAGTGAAAGATGTACATTTTCCACTAGGTCTGAGAAAAAAGGTGCATTTTTGGGATCAAAACGTTGAAAAGTGAGTTACTGGCTTTTAAAGCCAACAAGTACGCATTAATTTACTTGTGTAACCTAAATTTCAAAGTGGCGCCATTTCTCGACCTTTTAATGGATTTCGATGCACTATACGGCAATACAACGGCCTCTTCCTGTACTTTCAGACTGGCGTGCCAGTTTTGCCCTATTTGGAGTAGAAAATCCGAAAATGTGTTTTTTTTTGTAACCTAACCTTAATCTCTCAAAGTTACTTGTGTACCCTAATATCTTCAAAGTGGCGCCATTTCTCGAGCTTTCAGTGGATTTCGATGCACTATACGGCAATACAACGTTCTCTTCATGTAGATTGCGTTTAATGGATGGAAGTTTCCTGTATTTTGAGTAATAATACCAGAAAATGGCCTTTTTCTAACCTAAGCATAACCTCTAGGTCTCAAATAAAGAAATTATGGGATAGATCTCACACAAGTAAATTATGGGATAGAAAGGCCATTAAAGTCTTCAACTGTCATTTGCCGTTTCAAGAAAACGGCAAAAACACGAGTTACTGGCTTTTAAAGCTAAAGGCACACAAGATCTAGCATGTTTTCACAAAAGGGGGTTTTAGGTTCTAGGGCTCCTTTTGTGGAAACAGCGTAGATCTTGTGTGCCTTTAAGCTTTAAAAGCCAGTTACTCGTGTTTTTGCCGCTTTCTTGAAAGGGCAAATGACAGTTTACGACTTTTCTGGCCTTTCTTTCCAATAATTGATCTGTAGGTATTTTATGAGGGTGGTGTGGGGTGGGGAGGAGTAGTTCAAAAAATTTCGCGAAAAACCAACTTTGCCTGACGTATGGCGCAACGATTTGCTTAGTGAAAGATGTACATTTTCCACTAGGTCTGAGAAAAAAGGTGCATTTTTGGGATCAAAACGTTGAAAAGTGAGTTACTGGCTTTTAAAGCCAACAAGTACGCATTAATTTACTTGTGTAACCTAAATTTCAAAGTGGCGCCATTTCTCGACCTTTTAATGGATTTCGATGCACTATACGGCAATACAACGGCCTCTTCCTGTACTTTCAGACTGGCGTGCCAGTTTTGCCCTATTTGGAGTAGAAAATCCGAAAATGTGTTTTTTTTTGTAACCTAACCTTAATCTCTCAAAGTTACTTGTGTACCCTAATATCTTCAAAGTGGCGCCATTTCTCGAGCTTTCAGTGGATTTCGATGCACTATACGGCAATACAACGTTCTCTTCATGTAGATTGCGTTTAATGGATGGAAGTTTCCTGTATTTTGAGTAATAATACCAGAAAATGGCCTTTTTCTAACCTAAGCATAACCTCTAGGTCTCAAATAAAGAAATTATGGGATAGATCTCACACAAGTAAATTATGGGATAGAAAGGCCATTAAAGTCTTCAACTGTCATTTGCCGTTTCAAGAAAACGGCAAAAACACGAGTTACTGGCTTTTAAAGCTAAAGGCACACAAGATCTAGCATGTTTTCACAAAAGGGGGTTTTAGGTTCTAGGGCTCCTTTTGTGGAAACAGCGTAGATCTTGTGTGCCTTTAAGCTTTAAAAGCCAGTTACTCGTGTTTTTGCCGCTTTCTTGAAAGGGCAAATGACAGTTTACGACTTTTCTGGCCTTTCTTTCCAATAATTGATCTGTAGGTATTTTATGAGGGTGGTGTGGGGTGGGGAGGAGTAGTTCAAAAAATTTCGCGAAAAACCAACTTTGCCTGACGTATGGCGCAACGATTTGCTTAGTGAAAGATGTACATTTTCCACTAGGTCTGAGAAAAAAGGTGCATTTTTGGGATCAAAACGTTGAAAAGTGAGTTACTGGCTTTTAAAGCCAACAAGTACGCATTAATTTACTTGTGTAACCTAAATTTCAAAGTGGCGCCATTTCTCGACCTTTTAATGGATTTCGATGCACTATACGGCAATACAACGGCCTCTTCCTGTACTTTCAGACTGGCGTGCCAGTTTTGCCCTATTTGGAGTAGAAAATCCGAAAATGTGTTTTTTTTTGTAACCTAACCTTAATCTCTCAAAGTTACTTGTGTACCCTAATATCTTCAAAGTGGCGCCATTTCTCGAGCTTTCAGTGGATTTCGATGCACTATACGGCAATACAACGTTCTCTTCATGTAGATTGCGTTTAATGGATGGAAGTTTCCTGTATTTTGAGTAATAATACCAGAAAATGGCCTTTTTCTAACCTAAGCATAACCTCTAGGTCTCAAATAAAGAAATTATGGGATAGATCTCACACAAGTAAATTATGGGATAGAAAGGCCATTAAAGTCTTCAACTGTCATTTGCCGTTTCAAGAAAACGGCAAAAACACGAGTTACTGGCTTTTAAAGCTAAAGGCACACAAGATCTAGCATGTTTTCACAAAAGGGGGTTTTAGGTTCTAGGGCTCCTTTTGTGGAAACAGCGTAGATCTTGTGTGCCTTTAAGCTTTAAAAGCCAGTTACTCGTGTTTTTGCCGCTTTCTTGAAAGGGCAAATGACAGTTTACGACTTTTCTGGCCTTTCTTTCCAATAATTGATCTGTAGGTATTTTATGAGGGTGGTGTGGGGTGGGGAGGAGTAGTTCAAAAAATTTCGCGAAAAACCAACTTTGCCTGACGTATGGCGCAACGATTTGCTTAGTGAAAGATGTACATTTTCCACTAGGTCTGAGAAAAAAGGTGCATTTTTGGGATCAAAACGTTGAAAAGTGAGTTACTGGCTTTTAAAGCCAACAAGTACGCATTAATTTACTTGTGTAACCTAAATTTCAAAGTGGCGCCATTTCTCGACCTTTTAATGGATTTCGATGCACTATACGGCAATACAACGGCCTCTTCCTGTACTTTCAGACTGGCGTGCCAGTTTTGCCCTATTTGGAGTAGAAAATCCGAAAATGTTTTTTTTTTTGTAACCTAACCTTAATCTCTCAAAGTTACTTGTGTACCCTAATATCTTCAAAGTGGCGCCATTTCTCGAGCTTTCAGTGGATTTCGATGCACTATACGGCAATACAACGTTCTCTTCATGTAGATTGCGTTTAATGGATGGAAGTTTCCTGTATTTTGAGTAATAATACCAGAAAATGGCCTTTTTCTAACCTAAGCATAACCTCTAGGTCTCAAATAAAGAAATTATGGGATAGATCTCACACAAGTAAATTATGGGATAGAAAGGCCATTAAAGTCTTCAACTGTCATTTGCCGTTTCAAGAAAACGGCAAAAACACGAGTTACTGGCTTTTAAAGCTAAAGGCACACAAGATCTAGCATGTTTTCACAAAAGGGGGTTTTAGGTTCTAGGGCTCCTTTTGTGGAAACAGCGTAGATCTTGTGTGCCTTTAAGCTTTAAAAGCCAGTTACTCGTGTTTTTGCCGCTTTCTTGAAAGGGCAAATGACAGTTTACGACTTTTCTGGCCTTTCTTTCCAATAATTGATCTGTAGGTATTTTATGAGGGTGGTGTGGGGTGGGGAGGAGTAGTTCAAAAAATTTCGCGAAAAACCAACTTTGCCTGACGTATGGCGCAACGATTTGCTTAGTGAAAGATGTACATTTTCCACTAGGTCTGAGAAAAAAGGTGCATTTTTGGGATCAAAACGTTGAAAAGTGAGTTACTGGCTTTTAAAGCCAACAAGTACGCATTAATTTACTTGTGTAACCTAAATTTCAAAGTGGCGCCATTTCTCGACCTTTTAATGGATTTCGATGCACTATACGGCAATACAACGGCCTCTTCCTGTACTTTCAGACTGGCGTGCCAGTTTTGCCCTATTTGGAGTAGAAAATCCGAAAATGTTTTTTTTTTTGTAACCTAACCTTAATCTCTCAAAGTTACTTGTGTACCCTAATATCTTCAAAGTGGCGCCATTTCTCGAGCTTTCAGTGGATTTCGATGCACTATACGGCAATACAACGTTCTGTTCATGTAGATTGCGTTTAATGGATGGAAGTTTCCTGTATTTTGAGTAATAATACCAGAAAATGGCCTTTTTCTAACCTAAGCATAACCTCTAGGTCTCAAATAAAGAAATTATGGGATAGATCTCACACAAGTAAATTATGGGATAGAAAGGCCATTAAAGTCTTCAACTGTCATTTGCCGTTTCAAGAAAACGGCAAAAACACGAGTTACTGGCTTTTAAAGCTAAAGGCACACAAGATCTAGCATGTTTTCACAAAAGGGGGTTTTAGGTTCTAGGGCTCCTTTTGTGGAAACAGCGTAGATCTTGTGTGCCTTTAAGCTTTAAAAGCCAGTTACTCGTGTTTTTGCCGCTTTCTTGAAAGGGCAAATGACAGTTTACGACTTTTCTGGCCTTTCTTTCCAATAATTGATCTGTAGGTATTTTATGAGGGTGGTGTGGGGTGGGGAGGAGTAGTTCAAAAAATTTCGCGAAAAACCAACTTTGCCTGACGTATGGCGCAACGATTTGCTTAGTGAAAGATGTACATTTTCCACTAGGTCTGAGAAAAAAGGTGCATTTTTGGGATCAAAACGTTGAAAAGTGAGTTACTGGCTTTTAAAGCCAACAAGTACGCATTAATTTACTTGTGTAACCTAAATTTCAAAGTGGCGCCATTTCTCGACCTTTTAATGGATTTCGATGCACTATACGGCAATACAACGGCCTCTTCCTGTACTTTCAGACTGGCGTGCCAGTTTTGCCCTATTTGGAGTAGAAAATCCGAAAATGTGTTTTTTTTTGTAACCTAACCTTAATCTCTCAAAGTTACTTGTGTACCCTAATATCTTCAAAGTGGCGCCATTTCTCGAGCTTTCAGTGGATTTCGATGCACTATACGGCAATACAACGTTCTCTTCATGTAGATTGCGTTTAATGGATGGAAGTTTCCTGTATTTTGAGTAATAATACCAGAAAATGGCCTTTTTCTAACCTAAGCATAACCTCTAGGTCTCAAATAAAGAAATTATGGGATAGATCTCACACAAGTAAATTATGGGATAGAAAGGCCATTAAAGTCTTCAACTGTCATTTGCCGTTTCAAGAAAACGGCAAAAACACGAGTTACTGGCTTTTAAAGCTAAAGGCACACAAGATCTAGCATGTTTTCACAAAAGGGGGTTTTAGGTTCTAGGGCTCCTTTTGTGGAAACAGCGTAGATCTTGTGTGCCTTTAAGCTTTAAAAGCCAGTTACTCGTGTTTTTGCCGCTTTCTTGAAAGGGCAAATGACAGTTTACGACTTTTCTGGCCTTTCTTTCCAATAATTGATCTGTAGGTATTTTATGAGGGTGGTGTGGGGTGGGGAGGAGTAGTTCAAAAAATTTCGCGAAAAACCAACTTTGCCTGACGTATGGCGCAACGATTTGCTTAGTGAAAGATGTACATTTTCCACTAGGTCTGAGAAAAAAGGTGCATTTTTGGGATCAAAACGTTGAAAAGTGAGTTACTGGCTTTTAAAGCCAACAAGTACGCATTAATTTACTTGTGTAACCTAAATTTCAAAGTGGCGCCATTTCTCGACCTTTTAATGGATTTCGATGCACTATACGGCAATACAACGGCCTCTTCCTGTACTTTCAGACTGGCGTGCCAGTTTTGCCCTATTTGGAGTAGAAAATCCGAAAATGTGTTTTTTTTTGTAACCTAACCTTAATCTCTCAAAGTTACTTGTGTACCCTAATATCTTCAAAGTGGCGCCATTTCTCGAGCTTTCAGTGGATTTCGATGCACTATACGGCAATACAACGTTCTCTTCATGTAGATTGCGTTTAATGGATGGAAGTTTCCTGTATTTTGAGTAATAATACCAGAAAATGGCCTTTTTCTAACCTAAGCATAACCTCTAGGTCTCAAATAAAGAAATTATGGGATAGATCTCACACAAGTAAATTATGGGATAGAAAGGCCATTAAAGTCTTCAACTGTCATTTGCCGTTTCAAGAAAACGGCAAAAACACGAGTTACTGGCTTTTAAAGCTAAAGGCACACAAGATCTAGCATGTTTTCACAAAAGGGGGTTTTAGGTTCTAGGGCTCCTTTTGTGGAAACAGCGTAGATCTTGTGTGCCTTTAAGCTTTAAAAGCCAGTTACTCGTGTTTTTGCCGCTTTCTTGAAAGGGCAAATGACAGTTTACGACTTTTCTGGCCTTTCTTTCCAATAATTGATCTGTAGGTATTTTATGAGGGTGGTGTGGGGTGGGGAGGAGTAGTTCAAAAAATTTCGCGAAAAACCAACTTTGCCTGACGTATGGCGCAACGATTTGCTTAGTGAAAGATGTACATTTTCCACTAGGTCTGAGAAAAAAGGTGCATTTTTGGGATCAAAACGTTGAAAAGTGAGTTACTGGCTTTTAAAGCCAACAAGTACGCATTAATTTACTTGTGTAACCTAAATTTCAAAGTGGCGCCATTTCTCGACCTTTTAATGGATTTCGATGCACTATACGGCAATACAACGGCCTCTTCCTGTACTTTCAGACTGGCGTGCCAGTTTTGCCCTATTTGGAGTAGAAAATCCGAAAATGTGTTTTTTTTTGTAACCTAACCTTAATCTCTCAAAGTTACTTGTGTACCCTAATATCTTCAAAGTGGCGCCATTTCTCGAGCTTTCAGTGGATTTCGATGCACTATACGGCAATACAACGTTCTCTTCATGTAGATTGCGTTTAATGGATGGAAGTTTCCTGTATTTTGAGTAATAATACCAGAAAATGGCCTTTTTCTAACCTAAGCATAACCTCTAGGTCTCAAATAAAGAAATTATGGGATAGATCTCACACAAGTAAATTATGGGATAGAAAGGCCATTAAAGTCTTCAACTGTCATTTGCCGTTTCAAGAAAACGGCAAAAACACGAGTTACTGGCTTTTAAAGCTAAAGGCACACAAGATCTAGCATGTTTTCACAAAAGGGGGTTTTAGGTTCTAGGGCTCCTTTTGTGGAAACAGCGTAGATCTTGTGTGCCTTTAAGCTTTAAAAGCCAGTTACTCGTGTTTTTGCCGCTTTCTTGAAAGGGCAAATGACAGTTTACGACTTTTCTGGCCTTTCTTTCCAATAATTGATCTGTAGGTATTTTATGAGGGTGGTGTGGGGTGGGGAGGAGTAGTTCAAAAAATTTCGCGAAAAACCAACTTTGCCTGACGTATGGCGCAACGATTTGCTTAGTGAAAGATGTACATTTTCCACTAGGTCTGAGAAAAAAGGTGCATTTTTGGGATCAAAACGTTGAAAAGTGAGTTACTGGCTTTTAAAGCCAACAAGTACGCATTAATTTACTTGTGTAACCTAAATTTCAAAGTGGCGCCATTTCTCGACCTTTTAATGGATTTCGATGCACTATACGGCAATACAACGGCCTCTTCCTGTACTTTCAGACTGGCGTGCCAGTTTTGCCCTATTTGGAGTAGAAAATCCGAAAATGTGTTTTTTTTTGTAACCTAACCTTAATCTCTCAAAGTTACTTGTGTACCCTAATATCTTCAAAGTGGCGCCATTTCTCGAGCTTTCAGTGGATTTCGATGCACTATACGGCAATACAACGTTCTCTTCATGTAGATTGCGTTTAATGGATGGAAGTTTCCTGTATTTTGAGTAATAATACCAGAAAATGGCCTTTTTCTAACCTAAGCATAACCTCTAGGTCTCAAATAAAGAAATTATGGGATAGATCTCACACAAGTAAATTATGGGATAGAAAGGCCATTAAAGTCTTCAACTGTCATTTGCCGTTTCAAGAAAACGGCAAAAACACGAGTTACTGGCTTTTAAAGCTAAAGGCACACAAGATCTAGCATGTTTTCACAAAAGGGGGTTTTAGGTTCTAGGGCTCCTTTTGTGGAAACAGCGTAGATCTTGTGTGCCTTTAAGCTTTAAAAGCCAGTTACTCGTGTTTTTGCCGCTTTCTTGAAAGGGCAAATGACAGTTTACGACTTTTCTGGCCTTTCTTTCCAATAATTGATCTGTAGGTATTTTATGAGGGTGGTGTGGGGTGGGGAGGAGTAGTTCAAAAAATTTCGCGAAAAACCAACTTTGCCTGACGTATGGCGCAACGATTTGCTTAGTGAAAGATGTACATTTTCCACTAGGTCTGAGAAAAAAGGTGCATTTTTGGGATCAAAACGTTGAAAAGTGAGTTACTGGCTTTTAAAGCCAACAAGTACGCATTAATTTACTTGTGTAACCTAAATTTCAAAGTGGCGCCATTTCTCGACCTTTTAATGGATTTCGATGCACTATACGGCAATACAACGGCCTCTTCCTGTACTTTCAGACTGGCGTGCCAGTTTTGCCCTATTTGGAGTAGAAAATCCGAAAATGTTTTTTTTTTTGTAACCTAACCTTAATCTCTCAAAGTTACTTGTGTACCCTAATATCTTCAAAGTGGCGCCATTTCTCGAGCTTTCAGTGGATTTCGATGCACTATACGGCAATACAACGTTCTGTTCATGTAGATTGCGTTTAATGGATGGAAGTTTCCTGTATTTTGAGTAATAATACCAGAAAATGGCCTTTTTCTAACCTAAGCATAACCTCTAGGTCTCAAATAAAGAAATTATGGGATAGATCTCACACAAGTAAATTATGGGATAGAAAGGCCATTAAAGTCTTCAACTGTCATTTGCCGTTTCAAGAAAACGGCAAAAACACGAGTTACTGGCTTTTAAAGCTAAAGGCACACAAGATCTAGCATGTTTTCACAAAAGGGGGTTTTAGGTTCTAGGGCTCCTTTTGTGGAAACAGCGTAGATCTTGTGTGCCTTTAAGCTTTAAAAGCCAGTTACTCGTGTTTTTGCCGCTTTCTTGAAAGGGCAAATGACAGTTTACGACTTTTCTGGCCTTTCTTTCCAATAATTGATCTGTAGGTATTTTATGAGGGTGGTGTGGGGTGGGGAGGAGTAGTTCAAAAAATTTCGCGAAAAACCAACTTTGCCTGACGTATGGCGCAACGATTTGCTTAGTGAAAGATGTACATTTTCCACTAGGTCTGAGAAAAAAGGTGCATTTTTGGGATCAAAACGTTGAAAAGTGAGTTACTGGCTTTTAAAGCCAACAAGTACGCATTAATTTACTTGTGTAACCTAAATTTCAAAGTGGCGCCATTTCTCGACCTTTTAATGGATTTCGATGCACTATACGGCAATACAACGGCCTCTTCCTGTACTTTCAGACTGGCGTGCCAGTTTTGCCCTATTTGGAGTAGAAAATCCGAAAATGTTTTTTTTTTTGTAACCTAACCTTAATCTCTCAAAGTTACTTGTGTACCCTAATATCTTCAAAGTGGCGCCATTTCTCGAGCTTTCAGTGGATTTCGATGCACTATACGGCAATACAACGTTCTCTTCATGTAGATTGCGTTTAATGGATGGAAGTTTCCTGTATTTTGAGTAATAATACCAGAAAATGGCCTTTTTCTAACCTAAGCATAACCTCTAGGTCTCAAATAAAGAAATTATGGGATAGATCTCACACAAGTAAATTATGGGATAGAAAGGCCATTAAAGTCTTCAACTGTCATTTGCCGTTTCAAGAAAACGGCAAAAACACGAGTTACTGGCTTTTAAAGCTAAAGGCACACAAGATCTAGCATGTTTTCACAAAAGGGGGTTTTAGGTTCTAGGGCTCCTTTTGTGGAAACAGCGTAGATTTTGTGTGCCTTTAAGCTTTAAAACGGCCAGTTACTCGTGTTTTTGCCGCTTTCTTGAAAGGGCAAATGACAGTTTACGACTTTTCTGGCCTTTCTTTCCAATAATTGATCTGTAGGTATTTTATGAGGGTGGTGTGGGGTGGGGAGGAGTAGTTCAAAAAATTTCGCGAAAAACCAACTTTGCCTGACGTATGGCGCAACGATTTGCTTAGTGAAAGATGTACATTTTCCACTAGGTCTGAGAAAAAAGGTGCATTTTTGGGATCAAAACGTTGAAAAGTGAGTTACTGGCTTTTAAAGCCAACAAGTACGCATTAATTTACTTGTGTAACCTAAATTTCAAAGTGGCGCCATTTCTCGACCTTTTAATGGATTTCGATGCACTATACGGCAATACAACGGCCTCTTCCTGTACTTTCAGACTGGCGTGCCAGTTTTGCCCTATTTGGAGTAGAAAATCCGAAAATGTTTTTTTTTTTGTAACCTAACCTTAATCTCTCAAAGTTACTTGTGTACCCTAATATCTTCAAAGTGGCGCCATTTCTCGAGCTTTCAGTGGATTTCGATGCACTATACGGCAATACAACGTTCTGTTCATGTAGATTGCGTTTAATGGATGGAAGTTTCCTGTATTTTGAGTAATAATACCAGAAAATGGCCTTTTTCTAACCTAAGCATAACCTCTAGGTCTCAAATAAAGAAATTATGGGATAGATCTCACACAAGTAAATTATGGGATAGAAAGGCCATTAAAGTCTTCAACTGTCATTTGCCGTTTCAAGAAAACGGCAAAAACACGAGTTACTGGCTTTTAAAGCTAAAGGCACACAAGATCTAGCATGTTTTCACAAAAGGGGGTTTTAGGTTCTAGGGCTCCTTTTGTGGAAACAGCGTAGATCTTGTGTGCCTTTAAGCTTTAAAAGCCAGTTACTCGTGTTTTTGCCGCTTTCTTGAAAGGGCAAATGACAGTTTACGACTTTTCTGGCCTTTCTTTCCAATAATTGATCTGTAGGTATTTTATGAGGGTGGTGTGGGGTGGGGAGGAGTAGTTCAAAAAATTTCGCGAAAAACCAACTTTGCCTGACGTATGGCGCAACGATTTGCTTAGTGAAAGATGTACATTTTCCACTAGGTCTGAGAAAAAAGGTGCATTTTTGGGATCAAAACGTTGAAAAGTGAGTTACTGGCTTTTAAAGCCAACAAGTACGCATTAATTTACTTGTGTAACCTAAATTTCAAAGTGGCGCCATTTCTCGACCTTTTAATGGATTTCGATGCACTATACGGCAATACAACGGCCTCTTCCTGTACTTTCAGACTGGCGTGCCAGTTTTGCCCTATTTGGAGTAGAAAATCCGAAAATGTTTTTTTTTTTGTAACCTAACCTTAATCTCTCAAAGTTACTTGTGTACCCTAATATCTTCAAAGTGGCGCCATTTCTCGAGCTTTCAGTGGATTTCGATGCACTATACGGCAATACAACGTTCTCTTCATGTAGATTGCGTTTAATGGATGGAAGTTTCCTGTATTTTGAGTAATAATACCAGAAAATGGCCTTTTTCTAACCTAAGCATAACCTCTAGGTCTCAAATAAAGAAATTATGGGATAGATCTCACACAAGTAAATTATGGGATAGAAAGGCCATTAAAGTCTTCAACTGTCATTTGCCGTTTCAAGAAAACGGCAAAAACACGAGTTACTGGCTTTTAAAGCTAAAGGCACACAAGATCTAGCATGTTTTCACAAAAGGGGGTTTTAGGTTCTAGGGCTCCTTTTGTGGAAACAGCGTAGATCTTGTGTGCCTTTAAGCTTTAAAACGGCCAGTTACTCGTGTTTTTGCCGCTTTCTTGAAAGGGCAAATGACAGTTTACGACTTTTCTGGCCTTTCTTTCCAATAATTGATCTGTAGGTATTTTATGAGGGTGGTGTGGGGTGGGGAGGAGTAGTTCAAAAAATTTCGCGAAAAACCAACTTTGCCTGACGTATGGCGCAACGATTTGCTTAGTGAAAGATGTACATTTTCCACTAGGTCTGAGAAAAAAGGTGCATTTTTGGGATCAAAACGTTGAAAAGTGAGTTACTGGCTTTTAAAGCCAACAAGTACGCATTAATTTACTTGTGTAACCTAAATTTCAAAGTGGCGCCATTTCTCGACCTTTTAATGGATTTCGATGCACTATACGGCAATACAACGGCCTCTTCCTGTACTTTCAGACTGGCGTGCCAGTTTTGCCCTATTTGGAGTAGAAAATCCGAAAATGTTTTTTTTTTTGTAACCTAACCTTAATCTCTCAAAGTTACTTGTGTACCCTAATATCTTCAAAGTGGCGCCATTTCTCGAGCTTTCAGTGGATTTCGATGCACTATACGGCAATACAACGTTCTCTTCATGTAGATTGCGTTTAATGGATGGAAGTTTCCTGTATTTTGAGTAATAATACCAGAAAATGGCCTTTTTCTAACCTAAGCATAACCTCTAGGTCTCAAATAAAGAAATTATGGGATAGATCTCACACAAGTAAATTATGGGATAGAAAGGCCATTAAAGTCTTCAACTGTCATTTGCCGTTTCAAGAAAACGGCAAAAACACGAGTTACTGGCTTTTAAAGCTAAAGGCACACAAGATCTAGCATGTTTTCACAAAAGGGGGTTTTAGGTTCTAGGGCTCCTTTTGTGGAAACAGCGTAGATCTTGTGTGCCTTTAAGCTTTAAAACGGCCAGTTACTCGTGTTTTTGCCGCTTTCTTGAAAGGGCAAATGACAGTTTACGACTTTTCTGGCCTTTCTTTCCAATAATTGATCTGTAGGTATTTTATGAGGGTGGTGTGGGGTGGGGAGGAGTAGTTCAAAAAATTTCGCGAAAAACCAACTTTGCCTGACGTATGGCGCAACGATTTGCTTAGTGAAAGATGTACATTTTCCACTAGGTCTGAGAAAAAAGGTGCATTTTTGGGATCAAAACGTTGAAAAGTGAGTTACTGGCTTTTAAAGCCAACAAGTACGCATTAATTTACTTGTGTAACCTAAATTTCAAAGTGGCGCCATTTCTCGACCTTTTAATGGATTTCGATGCACTATACGGCAATACAACGGCCTCTTCCTGTACTTTCAGACTGGCGTGCCAGTTTTGCCCTATTTGGAGTAGAAAATCCGAAAATGTTTTTTTTTTTGTAACCTAACCTTAATCTCTCAAAGTTACTTGTGTACCCTAATATCTTCAAAGTGGCGCCATTTCTCGAGCTTTCAGTGGATTTCGATGCACTATACGGCAATACAACGTTCTCTTCATGTAGATTGCGTTTAATGGATGGAAGTTTCCTGTATTTTGAGTAATAATACCAGAAAATGGCCTTTTTCTAACCTAAGCATAACCTCTAGGTCTCAAATAAAGAAATTATGGGATAGATCTCACACAAGTAAATTATGGGATAGAAAGGCCATTAAAGTCTTCAACTGTCATTTGCCGTTTCAAGAAAACGGCAAAAACACGAGTTACTGGCTTTTAAAGCTAAAGGCACACAAGATCTAGCATGTTTTCACAAAAGGGGGTTTTAGGTTCTAGGGCTCCTTTTGTGGAAACAGCGTAGATCTTGTGTGCCTTTAAGCTTTAAAACGGCCAGTTACTCGTGTTTTTGCCGCTTTCTTGAAAGGGCAAATGACAGTTTACGACTTTTCTGGCCTTTCTTTCCAATAATTGATCTGTAGGTATTTTATGAGGGTGGTGTGGGGTGGGGAGGAGTAGTTCAAAAAATTTCGCGAAAAACCAACTTTGCCTGACGTATGGCGCAACGATTTGCTTAGTGAAAGATGTACATTTTCCACTAGGTCTGAGAAAAAAGGTGCATTTTTGGGATCAAAACGTTGAAAAGTGAGTTACTGGCTTTTAAAGCCAACAAGTACGCATTAATTTACTTGTGTAACCTAAATTTCAAAGTGGCGCCATTTCTCGACCTTTTAATGGATTTCGATGCACTATACGGCAATACAACGGCCTCTTCCTGTACTTTCAGACTGGCGTGCCAGTTTTGCCCTATTTGGAGTAGAAAATCCGAAAATGTTTTTTTTTTTGTAACCTAACCTTAATCTCTCAAAGTTACTTGTGTACCCTAATATCTTCAAAGTGGCGCCATTTCTCGAGCTTTCAGTGGATTTCGATGCACTATACGGCAATACAACGTTCTCTTCATGTAGATTGCGTTTAATGGATGGAAGTTTCCTGTATTTTGAGTAATAATACCAGAAAATGGCCTTTTTCTAACCTAAGCATAACCTCTAGGTCTCAAATAAAGAAATTATGGGATAGATCTCACACAAGTAAATTATGGGATAGAAAGGCCATTAAAGTCTTCAACTGTCATTTGCCGTTTCAAGAAAACGGCAAAAACACGAGTTACTGGCTTTTAAAGCTAAAGGCACACAAGATCTAGCATGTTTTCACAAAAGGGGGTTTTAGGTTCTAGGGCTCCTTTTGTGGAAACAGCGTAGATCTTGTGTGCCTTTAAGCTTTAAAACGGCCAGTTACTCGTGTTTTTGCCGCTTTCTTGAAAGGGCAAATGACAGTTTACGACTTTTCTGGCCTTTCTTTCCAATAATTGATCTGTAGGTATTTTATGAGGGTGGTGTGGGGTGGGGAGGAGTAGTTCAAAAAATTTCGCGAAAAACCAACTTTGCCTGACGTATGGCGCAACGATTTGCTTAGTGAAAGATGTACATTTTCCACTAGGTCTGAGAAAAAAGGTGCATTTTTGGGATCAAAACGTTGAAAAGTGAGTTACTGGCTTTTAAAGCCAACAAGTACGCATTAATTTACTTGTGTAACCTAAATTTCAAAGTGGCGCCATTTCTCGACCTTTTAATGGATTTCGATGCACTATACGGCAATACAACGGCCTCTTCCTGTACTTTCAGACTGGCGTGCCAGTTTTGCCCTATTTGGAGTAGAAAATCCGAAAATGTGTTTTTTTTTGTAACCTAACCTTAATCTCTCAAAGTTACTTGTGTACCCTAATATCTTCAAAGTGGCGCCATTTCTCGAGCTTTCAGTGGATTTCGATGCACTATACGGCAATACAACGTTCTCTTCATGTAGATTGCGTTTAATGGATGGAAGTTTCCTGTATTTTGAGTAATAATACCAGAAAATGGCCTTTTTCTAACCTAAGCATAACCTCTAGGTCTCAAATAAAGAAATTATGGGATAGATCTCACACAAGTAAATTATGGGATAGAAAGGCCATTAAAGTCTTCAACTGTCATTTGCCGTTTCAAGAAAACGGCAAAAACACGAGTTACTGGCTTTTAAAGCTAAAGGCACACAAGATCTAGCATGTTTTCACAAAAGGGGGTTTTAGGTTCTAGGGCTCCTTTTGTGGAAACAGCGTAGATCTTGTGTGCCTTTAAGCTTTAAAAGCCAGTTACTCGTGTTTTTGCCGCTTTCTTGAAAGGGCAAATGACAGTTTACGACTTTTCTGGCCTTTCTTTCCAATAATTGATCTGTAGGTATTTTATGAGGGTGGTGTGGGGTGGGGAGGAGTAGTTCAAAAAATTTCGCGAAAAACCAACTTTGCCTGACGTATGGCGCAACGATTTGCTTAGTGAAAGATGTACATTTTCCACTAGGTCTGAGAAAAAAGGTGCATTTTTGGGATCAAAACGTTGAAAAGTGAGTTACTGGCTTTTAAAGCCAACAAGTACGCATTAATTTACTTGTGTAACCTAAATTTCAAAGTGGCGCCATTTCTCGACCTTTTAATGGATTTCGATGCACTATACGGCAATACAACGGCCTCTTCCTGTACTTTCAGACTGGCGTGCCAGTTTTGCCCTATTTGGAGTAGAAAATCCGAAAATGTTTTTTTTTTTGTAACCTAACCTTAATCTCTCAAAGTTACTTGTGTACCCTAATATCTTCAAAGTGGCGCCATTTCTCGAGCTTTCAGTGGATTTCGATGCACTATACGGCAATACAACGTTCTCTTCATGTAGATTGCGTTTAATGGATGGAAGTTTCCTGTATTTTGAGTAATAATACCAGAAAATGGCCTTTTTCTAACCTAAGCATAACCTCTAGGTCTCAAATAAAGAAATTATGGGATAGATCTCACACAAGTAAATTATGGGATAGAAAGGCCATTAAAGTCTTCAACTGTCATTTGCCGTTTCAAGAAAACGGCAAAAACACGAGTTACTGGCTTTTAAAGCTAAAGGCACACAAGATCTAGCATGTTTTCACAAAAGGGGGTTTTAGGTTCTAGGGCTCCTTTTGTGGAAACAGCGTAGATCTTGTGTGCCTTTAAGCTTTAAAACGGCCAGTTACTCGTGTTTTTGCCGCTTTCTTGAAAGGGCAAATGACAGTTTACGACTTTTCTGGCCTTTCTTTCCAATAATTGATCTGTAGGTATTTTATGAGGGTGGTGTGGGGTGGGGAGGAGTAGTTCAAAAAATTTCGCGAAAAACCAACTTTGCCTGACGTATGGCGCAACGATTTGCTTAGTGAAAGATGTACATTTTCCACTAGGTCTGAGAAAAAAGGTGCATTTTTGGGATCAAAACGTTGAAAAGTGAGTTACTGGCTTTTAAAGCCAACAAGTACGCATTAATTTACTTGTGTAACCTAAATTTCAAAGTGGCGCCATTTCTCGACCTTTTAATGGATTTCGATGCACTATACGGCAATACAACGGCCTCTTCCTGTACTTTCAGACTGGCGTGCCAGTTTTGCCCTATTTGGAGTAGAAAATCCGAAAATGTTTTTTTTTTTGTAACCTAACCTTAATCTCTCAAAGTTACTTGTGTACCCTAATATCTTCAAAGTGGCGCCATTTCTCGAGCTTTCAGTGGATTTCGATGCACTATACGGCAATACAACGTTCTCTTCATGTAGATTGCGTTTAATGGATGGAAGTTTCCTGTATTTTGAGTAATAATACCAGAAAATGGCCTTTTTCTAACCTAAGCATAACCTCTAGGTCTCAAATAAAGAAATTATGGGATAGATCTCACACAAGTAAATTATGGGATAGAAAGGCCATTAAAGTCTTCAACTGTCATTTGCCGTTTCAAGAAAACGGCAAAAACACGAGTTACTGGCTTTTAAAGCTAAAGGCACACAAGATCTAGCATGTTTTCACAAAAGGGGGTTTTAGGTTCTAGGGCTCCTTTTGTGGAAACAGCGTAGATCTTGTGTGCCTTTAAGCTTTAAAACGGCCAGTTACTCGTGTTTTTGCCGCTTTCTTGAAAGGGCAAATGACAGTTTACGACTTTTCTGGCCTTTCTTTCCAATAATTGATCTGTAGGTATTTTATGAGGGTGGTGTGGGGTGGGGAGGAGTAGTTCAAAAAATTTCGCGAAAAACCAACTTTGCCTGACGTATGGCGCAACGATTTGCTTAGTGAAAGATGTACATTTTCCACTAGGTCTGAGAAAAAAGGTGCATTTTTGGGATCAAAACGTTGAAAAGTGAGTTACTGGCTTTTAAAGCCAACAAGTACGCATTAATTTACTTGTGTAACCTAAATTTCAAAGTGGCGCCATTTCTCGACCTTTTAATGGATTTCGATGCACTATACGGCAATACAACGGCCTCTTCCTGTACTTTCAGACTGGCGTGCCAGTTTTGCCCTATTTGGAGTAGAAAATCCGAAAATGTTTTTTTTTTTGTAACCTAACCTTAATCTCTCAAAGTTACTTGTGTACCCTAATATCTTCAAAGTGGCGCCATTTCTCGAGCTTTCAGTGGATTTCGATGCACTATACGGCAATACAACGTTCTCTTCATGTAGATTGCGTTTAATGGATGGAAGTTTCCTGTATTTTGAGTAATAATACCAGAAAATGGCCTTTTTCTAACCTAAGCATAACCTCTAGGTCTCAAATAAAGAAATTATGGGATAGATCTCACACAAGTAAATTATGGGATAGAAAGGCCATTAAAGTCTTCAACTGTCATTTGCCGTTTCAAGAAAACGGCAAAAACACGAGTTACTGGCTTTTAAAGCTAAAGGCACACAAGATCTAGCATGTTTTCACAAAAGGGGGTTTTAGGTTCTAGGGCTCCTTTTGTGGAAACAGCGTAGATCTTGTGTGCCTTTAAGCTTTAAAACGGCCAGTTACTCGTGTTTTTGCCGCTTTCTTGAAAGGGCAAATGACAGTTTACGACTTTTCTGGCCTTTCTTTCCAATAATTGATCTGTAGGTATTTTATGAGGGTGGTGTGGGGTGGGGAGGAGTAGTTCAAAAAATTTCGCGAAAAACCAACTTTGCCTGACGTATGGCGCAACGATTTGCTTAGTGAAAGATGTACATTTTCCACTAGGTCTGAGAAAAAAGGTGCATTTTTGGGATCAAAACGTTGAAAAGTGAGTTACTGGCTTTTAAAGCCAACAAGTACGCATTAATTTACTTGTGTAACCTAAATTTCAAAGTGGCGCCATTTCTCGACCTTTTAATGGATTTCGATGCACTATACGGCAATACAACGGCCTCTTCCTGTACTTTCAGACTGGCGTGCCAGTTTTGCCCTATTTGGAGTAGAAAATCCGAAAATGTTTTTTTTTTTGTAACCTAACCTTAATCTCTCAAAGTTACTTGTGTACCCTAATATCTTCAAAGTGGCGCCATTTCTCGAGCTTTCAGTGGATTTCGATGCACTATACGGCAATACAACGTTCTCTTCATGTAGATTGCGTTTAATGGATGGAAGTTTCCTGTATTTTGAGTAATAATACCAGAAAATGGCCTTTTTCTAACCTAAGCATAACCTCTAGGTCTCAAATAAAGAAATTATGGGATAGATCTCACACAAGTAAATTATGGGATAGAAAGGCCATTAAAGTCTTCAACTGTCATTTGCCGTTTCAAGAAAACGGCAAAAACACGAGTTACTGGCTTTTAAAGCTAAAGGCACACAAGATCTAGCATGTTTTCACAAAAGGGGGTTTTAGGTTCTAGGGCTCCTTTTGTGGAAACAGCGTAGATCTTGTGTGCCTTTAAGCTTTAAAACGGCCAGTTACTCGTGTTTTTGCCGCTTTCTTGAAAGGGCAAATGACAGTTTACGACTTTTCTGGCCTTTCTTTCCAATAATTGATCTGTAGGTATTTTATGAGGGTGGTGTGGGGTGGGGAGGAGTAGTTCAAAAAATTTCGCGAAAAACCAACTTTGCCTGACGTATGGCGCAACGATTTGCTTAGTGAAAGATGTACATTTTCCACTAGGTCTGAGAAAAAAGGTGCATTTTTGGGATCAAAACGTTGAAAAGTGAGTTACTGGCTTTTAAAGCCAACAAGTACGCATTAATTTACTTGTGTAACCTAAATTTCAAAGTGGCGCCATTTCTCGACCTTTTAATGGATTTCGATGCACTATACGGCAATACAACGGCCTCTTCCTGTACTTTCAGACTGGCGTGCCAGTTTTGCCCTATTTGGAGTAGAAAATCCGAAAATGTTTTTTTTTTTGTAACCTAACCTTAATCTCTCAAAGTTACTTGTGTACCCTAATATCTTCAAAGTGGCGCCATTTCTCGAGCTTTCAGTGGATTTCGATGCACTATACGGCAATACAACGTTCTCTTCATGTAGATTGCGTTTAATGGATGGAAGTTTCCTGTATTTTGAGTAATAATACCAGAAAATGGCCTTTTTCTAACCTAAGCATAACCTCTAGGTCTCAAATAAAGAAATTATGGGATAGATCTCACACAAGTAAATTATGGGATAGAAAGGCCATTAAAGTCTTCAACTGTCATTTGCCGTTTCAAGAAAACGGCAAAAACACGAGTTACTGGCTTTTAAAGCTAAAGGCACACAAGATCTAGCATGTTTTCACAAAAGGGGGTTTTAGGTTCTAGGGCTCCTTTTGTGGAAACAGCGTAGATCTTGTGTGCCTTTAAGCTTTAAAACGGCCAGTTACTCGTGTTTTTGCCGCTTTCTTGAAAGGGCAAATGACAGTTTACGACTTTTCTGGCCTTTCTTTCCAATAATTGATCTGTAGGTATTTTATGAGGGTGGTGTGGGGTGGGGAGGAGTAGTTCAAAAAATTTCGCGAAAAACCAACTTTGCCTGACGTATGGCGCAACGATTTGCTTAGTGAAAGATGTACATTTTCCACTAGGTCTGAGAAAAAAGGTGCATTTTTGGGATCAAAACGTTGAAAAGTGAGTTACTGGCTTTTAAAGCCAACAAGTACGCATTAATTTACTTGTGTAACCTAAATTTCAAAGTGGCGCCATTTCTCGACCTTTTAATGGATTTCGATGCACTATACGGCAATACAACGGCCTCTTCCTGTACTTTCAGACTGGCGTGCCAGTTTTGCCCTATTTGGAGTAGAAAATCCGAAAATGTGTTTTTTTTTGTAACCTAACCTTAATCTCTCAAAGTTACTTGTGTACCCTAATATCTTCAAAGTGGCGCCATTTCTCGAGCTTTCAGTGGATTTCGATGCACTATACGGCAATACAACGTTCTCTTCATGTAGATTGCGTTTAATGGATGGAAGTTTCCTGTATTTTGAGTAATAATACCAGAAAATGGCCTTTTTCTAACCTAAGCATAACCTCTAGGTCTCAAATAAAGAAATTATGGGATAGATCTCACACAAGTAAATTATGGGATAGAAAGGCCATTAAAGTCTTCAACTGTCATTTGCCGTTTCAAGAAAACGGCAAAAACACGAGTTACTGGCTTTTAAAGCTAAAGGCACACAAGATCTAGCATGTTTTCACAAAAGGGGGTTTTAGGTTCTAGGGCTCCTTTTGTGGAAACAGCGTAGATCTTGTGTGCCTTTAAGCTTTAAAAGCCAGTTACTCGTGTTTTTGCCGCTTTCTTGAAAGGGCAAATGACAGTTTACGACTTTTCTGGCCTTTCTTTCCAATAATTGATCTGTAGGTATTTTATGAGGGTGGTGTGGGGTGGGGAGGAGTAGTTCAAAAAATTTCGCGAAAAACCAACTTTGCCTGACGTATGGCGCAACGATTTGCTTAGTGAAAGATGTACATTTTCCACTAGGTCTGAGAAAAAAGGTGCATTTTTGGGATCAAAACGTTGAAAAGTGAGTTACTGGCTTTTAAAGCCAACAAGTACGCATTAATTTACTTGTGTAACCTAAATTTCAAAGTGGCGCCATTTCTCGACCTTTTAATGGATTTCGATGCACTATACGGCAATACAACGGCCTCTTCCTGTACTTTCAGACTGGCGTGCCAGTTTTGCCCTATTTGGAGTAGAAAATCCGAAAATGTTTTTTTTTTTGTAACCTAACCTTAATCTCTCAAAGTTACTTGTGTACCCTAATATCTTCAAAGTGGCGCCATTTCTCGAGCTTTCAGTGGATTTCGATGCACTATACGGCAATACAACGTTCTCTTCATGTAGATTGCGTTTAATGGATGGAAGTTTCCTGTATTTTGAGTAATAATACCAGAAAATGGCCTTTTTCTAACCTAAGCATAACCTCTAGGTCTCAAATAAAGAAATTATGGGATAGATCTCACACAAGTAAATTATGGGATAGAAAGGCCATTAAAGTCTTCAACTGTCATTTGCCGTTTCAAGAAAACGGCAAAAACACGAGTTACTGGCTTTTAAAGCTAAAGGCACACAAGATCTAGCATGTTTTCACAAAAGGGGGTTTTAGGTTCTAGGGCTCCTTTTGTGGAAACAGCGTAGATCTTGTGTGCCTTTAAGCTTTAAAACGGCCAGTTACTCGTGTTTTTGCCGCTTTCTTGAAAGGGCAAATGACAGTTTACGACTTTTCTGGCCTTTCTTTCCAATAATTGATCTGTAGGTGATCTGTAGGTATTTTATGAGGGTGGTGTGGGGTGGGGAGGAGTAGTTCAAAAAATTTCGCGAAAAACCAACTTTGCCTGACGTATGGCGCAACGATTTGCTTAGTGAAAGATGTACATTTTCCACTAGGTCTGAGAAAAAAGGTGCATTTTTGGGATCAAAACGTTGAAAAGTGAGTTACTGGCTTTTAAAGCCAACAAGTACGCATTAATTTACTTGTGTAACCTAAATTTCAAAGTGGCGCCATTTCTCGACCTTTTAATGGATTTCGATGCACTATACGGCAATACAACGGCCTCTTCCTGTACTTTCAGACTGGCGTGCCAGTTTTGCCCTATTTGGAGTAGAAAATCCGAAAATGTTTTTTTTTTTGTAACCTAACCTTAATCTCTCAAAGTTACTTGTGTACCCTAATATCTTCAAAGTGGCGCCATTTCTCGAGCTTTCAGTGGATTTCGATGCACTATACGGCAATACAACGTTCTCTTCATGTAGATTGCGTTTAATGGATGGAAGTTTCCTGTATTTTGAGTAATAATACCAGAAAATGGCCTTTTTCTAACCTAAGCATAACCTCTAGGTCTCAAATAAAGAAATTATGGGATAGATCTCACACAAGTAAATTATGGGATAGAAAGGCCATTAAAGTCTTCAACTGTCATTTGCCGTTTCAAGAAAACGGCAAAAACACGAGTTACTGGCTTTTAAAGCTAAAGGCACACAAGATCTAGCATGTTTTCACAAAAGGGGGTTTTAGGTTCTAGGGCTCCTTTTGTGGAAACAGCGTAGATCTTGTGTGCCTTTAAGCTTTAAAACGGCCAGTTACTCGTGTTTTTGCCGCTTTCTTGAAAGGGCAAATGACAGTTTACGACTTTTCTGGCCTTTCTTTCCAATAATTGATCTGTAGGTATTTTATGAGGGTGGTGTGGGGTGGGGAGGAGTAGTTCAAAAAATTTCGCGAAAAACCAACTTTGCCTGACGTATGGCGCAAACGATTTGCTTAGTGAAAGATGTACATTTTCCACTAGGTCTGAGAAAAAAGGTGCATTTTTGGGATCAAAACGTTGAAAAGTGAGTTACTGGCTTTTAAAGCCAACAAGTACGCATTAATTTACTTGTGTAACCTAAATTTCAAAGTGGCGCCATTTCTCGACCTTTTAATGGATTTCGATGCACTATACGGCAATACAACGGCCTCTTCCTGTACTTTCAGACTGGCGTGCCAGTTTTGCCCTATTTGGAGTAGAAAATCCGAAAATGTTTTTTTTTTTGTAACCTAACCTTAATCTCTCAAAGTTACTTGTGTACCCTAATATCTTCAAAGTGGCGCCATTTCTCGAGCTTTCAGTGGATTTCGATGCACTATACGGCAATACAACGTTCTCTTCATGTAGATTGCGTTTAATGGATGGAAGTTTCCTGTATTTTGAGTAATAATACCAGAAAATGGCCTTTTTCTAACCTAAGCATAACCTCTAGGTCTCAAATAAAGAAATTATGGGATAGATCTCACACAAGTAAATTATGGGATAGAAAGGCCATTAAAGTCTTCAACTGTCATTTGCCGTTTCAAGAAAACGGCAAAAACACGAGTTACTGGCTTTTAAAGCTAAAGGCACACAAGATCTAGCATGTTTTCACAAAAGGGGGTTTTAGGTTCTAGGGCTCCTTTTGTGGAAACAGCGTAGATCTTGTGTGCCTTTAAGCTTTAAAACGGCCAGTTACTCGTGTTTTTGCCGCTTTCTTGAAAGGGCAAATGACAGTTTACGACTTTTCTGGCCTTTCTTTCCAATAATTGATCTGTAGGTATTTTATGAGGGTGGTGTGGGGTGGGGAGGAGTAGTTCAAAAAATTTCGCGAAAAACCAACTTTGCCTGACGTATGGCGCAACGATTTGCTTAGTGAAAGATGTACATTTTCCACTAGGTCTGAGAAAAAAGGTGCATTTTTGGGATCAAAACGTTGAAAAGTGAGTTACTGGCTTTTAAAGCCAACAAGTACGCATTAATTTACTTGTGTAACCTAAATTTCAAAGTGGCGCCATTTCTCGACCTTTTAATGGATTTCGATGCACTATACGGCAATACAACGGCCTCTTCCTGTACTTTCAGACTGGCGTGCCAGTTTTGCCCTATTTGGAGTAGAAAATCCGAAAATGTTTTTTTTTTTGTAACCTAACCTTAATCTCTCAAAGTTACTTGTGTACCCTAATATCTTCAAAGTGGCGCCATTTCTCGAGCTTTCAGTGGATTTCGATGCACTATACGGCAATACAACGTTCTCTTCATGTAGATTGCGTTTAATGGATGGAAGTTTCCTGTATTTTGAGTAATAATACCAGAAAATGGCCTTTTTCTAACCTAAGCATAACCTCTAGGTCTCAAATAAAGAAATTATGGGATAGATCTCACACAAGTAAATTATGGGATAGAAAGGCCATTAAAGTCTTCAACTGTCATTTGCCGTTTCAAGAAAACGGCAAAAACACGAGTTACTGGCTTTTAAAGCTAAAGGCACACAAGATCTAGCATGTTTTCACAAAAGGGGGTTTTAGGTTCTAGGGCTCCTTTTGTGGAAACAGCGTAGATCTTGTGTGCCTTTAAGCTTTAAAACGGCCAGTTACTCGTGTTTTTGCCGCTTTCTTGAAAGGGCAAATGACAGTTTACGACTTTTCTGGCCTTTCTTTCCAATAATTGATCTGTAGGTATTTTATGAGGGTGGTGTGGGGTGGGGAGGAGTAGTTCAAAAAATTTCGCGAAAAACCAACTTTGCCTGACGTATGGCGCAACGATTTGCTTAGTGAAAGATGTACATTTTCCACTAGGTCTGAGAAAAAAGGTGCATTTTTGGGATCAAAACGTTGAAAAGTGAGTTACTGGCTTTTAAAGCCAACAAGTACGCATTAATTTACTTGTGTAACCTAAATTTCAAAGTGGCGCCATTTCTCGACCTTTTAATGGATTTCGATGCACTATACGGCAATACAACGGCCTCTTCCTGTACTTTCAGACTGGCGTGCCAGTTTTGCCCTATTTGGAGTAGAAAATCCGAAAATGTTTTTTTTTTTTGTAACCTAACCTTAATCTCTCAAAGTTACTTGTGTACCCTAATATCTTCAAAGTGGCGCCATTTCTCGAGCTTTCAGTGGATTTCGATGCACTATACGGCAATACAACGTTCTCTTCATGTAGATTGCGTTTAATGGATGGAAGTTTCCTGTATTTTGAGTAATAATACCAGAAAATGGCCTTTTTCTAACCTAAGCATAACCTCTAGGTCTCAAATAAAGAAATTATGGGATAGATCTCACACAAGTAAATTATGGGATAGAAAGGCCATTAAAGTCTTCAACTGTCATTTGCCGTTTCAAGAAAACGGCAAAAACACGAGTTACTGGCTTTTAAAGCTAAAGGCACACAAGATCTAGCATGTTTTCACAAAAGGGGGGTTTTAGGTTCTAGGGCTCCTTTTGTGGAAACAGCGTAGATCTTGTGTGCCTTTAAGCTTTAAAACGGCCAGTTACTCGTGTTTTTGCCGCTTTCTTGAAAGGGCAAATGACAGTTTACGACTTTTCTGGCCTTTCTTTCCAATAATTGATCTGTAGGTATTTTATGAGGGTGGTGTGGGGTGGGGAGGAGTAGTTCAAAAAATTTCGCGAAAAACCAACTTTGCCTGACGTATGGCGCAACGATTTGCTTAGTGAAAGATGTACATTTTCCACTAGGTCTGAGAAAAAAGGTGCATTTTTGGGATCAAAACGTTGAAAAGTGAGTTACTGGCTTTTAAAGCCAACAAGTACGCATTAATTTACTTGTGTAACCTAAATTTCAAAGTGGCGCCATTTCTCGACCTTTTAATGGATTTCGATGCACTATACGGCAATACAACGGCCTCTTCCTGTACTTTCAGACTGGCGTGCCAGTTTTGCCCTATTTGGAGTAGAAAATCCGAAAATGTTTTTTTTTTTTGTAACCTAACCTTAATCTCTCAAAGTTACTTGTGTACCCTAATATCTTCAAAGTGGCGCCATTTCTCGAGCTTTCAGTGGATTTCGATGCACTATACGGCAATACAACGTTCTCTTCATGTAGATTGCGTTTAATGGATGGAAGTTTCCTGTATTTTGAGTAATAATACCAGAAAATGGCCTTTTTCTAACCTAAGCATAACCTCTAGGTCTCAAATAAAGAAATTATGGATAGATCTCACACAAGTAAATTATGGGATAGAAAGGCCATTAAAGTCTTCAACTGTCATTTGCCGTTTCAAGAAAACGGCAAAAACACGAGTTACTGGCTTTTAAAGCTAAAGGCACACAAGATCTAGCATGTTTTCACAAAAGGGGGTTTTAGGTTCTAGGGCTCCTTTTGTGGAAACAGCGTAGATCTTGTGTGCCTTTAAGCTTTAAAACGGCCAGTTACTCGTGTTTTTGCCGCTTTCTTGAAAGGGCAAATGACAGTTTACGACTTTTCTGGCCTTTCTTTCCAATAATTGATCTGTAGGTATTTTATGAGGGTGGTGTGGGGTGGGGAGGAGTAGTTCAAAAAATTTCGCGAAAAACCAACTTTGCCTGACGTATGGCGCAACGATTTGCTTAGTGAAAGATGTACATTTTCCACTAGGTCTGAGAAAAAAGGTGCATTTTTGGGATCAAAACGTTGAAAAGTGAGTTACTGGCTTTTAAAGCCAACAAGTACGCATTAATTTACTTGTGTAACCTAAATTTCAAAGTGGCGCCATTTCTCGACCTTTTAATGGATTTCGATGCACTATACGGCAATACAACGGCCTCTTCCTGTACTTTCAGACTGGCGTGCCAGTTTTGCCCTATTTGGAGTAGAAAATCCGAAAATGTTTTTTTTTTTGTAACCTAACCTTAATCTCTCAAAGTTACTTGTGTACCCTAATATCTTCAAAGTGGCGCCATTTCTCGAGCTTTCAGTGGATTTCGATGCACTATACGGCAATACAACGTTCTCTTCATGTAGATTGCGTTTAATGGATGGAAGTTTCCTGTATTTTGAGTAATAATACCAGAAAATGGCCTTTTTCTAACCTAAGCATAACCTCTAGGTCTCAAATAAAGAAATTATGGGATAGATCTCACACAAGTAAATTATGGGATAGAAAGGCCATTAAAGTCTTCAACTGTCATTTGCCGTTTCAAGAAAACGGCAAAAACACGAGTTACTGGCTTTTAAAGCTAAAGGCACACAAGATCTAGCATGTTTTCACAAAAGGGGGTTTTAGGTTCTAGGGCTCCTTTTGTGGAAACAGCGTAGATCTTGTGTGCCTTTAAGCTTTAAAACGGCCAGTTACTCGTGTTTTTGCCGCTTTCTTGAAAGGGCAAATGACAGTTTACGACTTTTCTGGCCTTTCTTTCCAATAATTGATCTGTAGGTATTTTATGAGGGTGGTGTGGGGTGGGGAGGAGTAGTTCAAAAAATTTCGCGAAAAAACCAACTTTGCCTGACGTATGGCGCAACGATTTGCTTAGTGAAAGATGTACATTTTCCACTAGGTCTGAGAAAAAAGGTGCATTTTTGGGATCAAAACGTTGAAAAGTGAGTTACTGGCTTTTAAAGCCAACAAGTACGCATTAATTTACTTGTGTAACCTAAATTTCAAAGTGGCGCCATTTCTCGACCTTTTAATGGATTTCGATGCACTATACGGCAATACAACGGCCTCTTCCTGTACTTTCAGACTGGCGTGCCAGTTTTGCCCTATTTGGAGTAGAAAATCCGAAAATGTTTTTTTTTTTGTAACCTAACCTTAATCTCTCAAAGTTACTTGTGTACCCTAATATCTTCAAAGTGGCGCCATTTCTCGAGCTTTCAGTGGATTTCGATGCACTATACGGCAATACAACGTTCTCTTCATGTAGATTGCGTTTAATGGATGGAAGTTTCCTGTATTTTGAGTAATAATACCAGAAAATGGCCTTTTTCTAACCTAAGCATAACCTCTAGGTCTCAAATAAAGAAATTATGGGATAGATCTCACACAAGTAAATTATGGGATAGAAAGGCCATTAAAGTCTTCAACTGTCATTTGCCGTTTCAAGAAAACGGCAAAAACACGAGTTACTGGCTTTTAAAGCTAAAGGCACACAAGATCTAGCATGTTTTCACAAAAGGGGGTTTTAGGTTCTAGGGCTCCTTTTGTGGAAACAGCGTAGATCTTGTGTGCCTTTAAGCTTTAAAACGGCCAGTTACTCGTGTTTTTGCCGCTTTCTTGAAAGGGCAAATGACAGTTTACGACTTTTCTGGCCTTTCTTTCCAATAATTGATCTGTAGGTATTTTATGAGGGTGGTGTGGGGTGGGGAGGAGTAGTTCAAAAAATTTCGCGAAAAACCAACTTTGCCTGACGTATGGCGCAACGATTTGCTTAGTGAAAGATGTACATTTTCCACTAGGTCTGAGAAAAAAGGTGCATTTTTGGGATCAAAACGTTGAAAAGTGAGTTACTGGCTTTTAAAGCCAACAAGTACGCATTAATTTACTTGTGTAACCTAAATTTCAAAGTGGCGCCATTTCTCGACCTTTTAATGGATTTCGATGCACTATACGGCAATACAACGGCCTCTTCCTGTACTTTCAGACTGGCGTGCCAGTTTTGCCCTATTTGGAGTAGAAAATCCGAAAATGTTTTTTTTTTTGTAACCTAACCTTAATCTCTCAAAGTTACTTGTGTACCCTAATATCTTCAAAGTGGCGCCATTTCTCGAGCTTTCAGTGGATTTCGATGCACTATACGGCAATACAACGTTCTCTTCATGTAGATTGCGTTTAATGGATGGAAGTTTCCTGTATTTTGAGTAATAATACCAGAAAATGGCCTTTTTCTAACCTAAGCATAACCTCTAGGTCTCAAATAAAGAAATTATGGGATAGATCTCACACAAGTAAATTATGGGATAGAAAGGCCATTAAAGTCTTCAACTGTCATTTGCCGTTTCAAGAAAACGGCAAAAACACGAGTTACTGGCTTTTAAAGCTAAAGGCACACAAGATCTAGCATGTTTTCACAAAAGGGGGTTTTAGGTTCTAGGGCTCCTTTTGTGGAAACAGCGTAGATCTTGTGTGCCTTTAAGCTTTAAAACGGCCAGTTACTCGTGTTTTTGCCGCTTTCTTGAAAGGGCAAATGACAGTTTACGACTTTTCTGCCTTTCTTTCCAATAATTGATCTGTAGGTATTTTATGAGGGTGGTGTGGGGTGGGGAGGAGTAGTTCAAAAAATTTCGCGAAAAACCAACTTTGCCTGACGTATGGCGCAACGATTTGCTTAGTGAAAGATGTACATTTTCCACTAGGTCTGAGAAAAAAGGTGCATTTTTGGGATCAAAACGTTGAAAAGTGAGTTACTGGCTTTTAAAGCCAACAAGTACGCATTAATTTACTTGTGTAACCTAAATTTCAAAGTGGCGCCATTTCTCGACCTTTTAATGGATTTCGATGCACTATACGGCAATACAACGGCCTCTTCCTGTACTTTCAGACTGGCGTGCCAGTTTTGCCCTATTTGGAGTAGAAAATCCGAAAATGTTTTTTTTTTTGTAACCTAACCTTAATCTCTCAAAGTTACTTGTGTACCCTAATATCTTCAAAGTGGCGCCATTTCTCGAGCTTTCAGTGGATTTCGATGCACTATACGGCAATACAACGTTCTCTTCATGTAGATTGCGTTTAATGGATGGAAGTTTCCTGTATTTTGAGTAATAATACCAGAAAATGGCCTTTTTCTAACCTAAGCATAACCTCTAGGTCTCAAATAAAGAAATTATGGGATAGATCTCACACAAGTAAATTATGGGATAGAAAGGCCATTAAAGTCTTCAACTGTCATTTGCCGTTTCAAGAAAACGGCAAAAACACGAGTTACTGGCTTTTAAAGCTAAAGGCACACAAGATCTAGCATGTTTTCACAAAAGGGGGTTTTAGGTTCTAGGGCTCCTTTTGTGGAAACAGCGTAGATCTTGTGTGCCTTTAAGCTTTAAAACGGCCAGTTACTCGTGTTTTTGCCGCTTTCTTGAAAGGGCAAATGACAGTTTACGACTTTTCTGGCCTTTCTTTCCAATAATTGATCTGTAGGTATTTTATGAGGGTGGTGTGGGGTGGGGGAGGAGTAGTTCAAAAAATTTCGCGAAAAACCAACTTTGCCTGACGTATGGCGCAACGATTTGCTTAGTGAAAGATGTACATTTTCCACTAGGTCTGAGAAAAAAGGTGCATTTTTGGGATCAAAACGTTGAAAAGTGAGTTACTGGCTTTTAAAGCCAACAAGTACGCATTAATTTACTTGTGTAACCTAAATTTCAAAGTGGCGCCATTTCTCGACCTTTTAATGGATTTCGATGCACTATACGGCAATACAACGGCCTCTTCCTGTACTTTCAGACTGGCGTGCCAGTTTTGCCCTATTTGGAGTAGAAAATCCGAAAATGTTTTTTTTTTTTGTAACCTAACCTTAATCTCTCAAAGTTACTTGTGTACCCTAATATCTTCAAAGTGGCGCCATTTCTCGAGCTTTCAGTGGATTTCGATGCACTATACGGCAATACAACGTTCTCTTCATGTAGATTGCGTTTAATGGATGGAAGTTTCCTGTATTTTGAGTAATAATACCAGAAAATGGCCTTTTTCTAACCTAAGCATAACCTCTAGGTCTCAAATAAAGAAATTATGGGATAGATCTCACACAAGTAAATTATGGATAGAAAGGCCATTAAAGTCTTCAACTGTCATTTGCCGTTTCAAGAAAACGGCAAAAACACGAGTTACTGGCTTTTAAAGCTAAAGGCACACAAGATCTAGCATGTTTTCACAAAAGGGGGTTTTAGGTTCTAGGGCTCCTTTTGTGGAAACAGCGTAGATCTTGTGTGCCTTTAAGCTTTAAAACGGCCAGTTACTCGTGTTTTTGCCGCTTTCTTGAAAGGGCAAATGACAGTTTACGACTTTTCTGGCCTTTCTTTCCAATAATTGATCTGTAGGTATTTTATGAGGGTGGTGTGGGGTGGGGAGGAGTAGTTCAAAAAATTTCGCGAAAAACCAACTTTGCCTGACGTATGGCGCAACGATTTGCTTAGTGAAAGATGTACATTTTCCACTAGGTCTGAGAAAAAAGGTGCATTTTTGGGATCAAAACGTTGAAAAGTGAGTTACTGGCTTTTAAAGCCAACAAGTACGCATTAATTTACTTGTGTAACCTAAATTTCAAAGTGGCGCCATTTCTCGACCTTTTAATGGATTTCGATGCACTATACGGCAATACAACGGCCTCTTCCTGTACTTTCAGACTGGCGTGCCAGTTTTGCCCTATTTGGAGTAGAAAATCCGAAAATGTGTTTTTTTTGTAACCTAACCTTAATCTCTCAAAGTTACTTGTGTACCCTAATATCTTCAAAGTGGCGCCATTTCTCGAGCTTTCAGTGGATTTCGATGCACTATACGGCAATACAACGTTCTCTTCATGTAGATTGCGTTTAATGGATGGAAGTTTCCTGTATTTTGAGTAATAATACCAGAAAATGGCCTTTTTCTAACCTAAGCATAACCTCTAGGTCTCAAATAAAGAAATTATGGGATAGATCTCACACAAGTAAATTATGGGATAGAAAGGCCATTAAAGTCTTCAACTGTCATTTGCCGTTTCAAGAAAACGGCAAAAACACGAGTTACTGGCTTTTAAAGCTAAAGGCACACAAGATCTAGCTTGTTTTCACAAAAGGGGGTTTTAGGTTCTAGGGCTCCTTTTGTGGAAACAGCGTAGATCTTGTGTGCCTTTAAGCTTTAAAAGCCAGTTACTCGTGTTTTTGCCGCTTCTTGAAAGGGCAAATGACAGTTTACGACTTTTCTGGCCTTTCTTTCCAATAATTGATCTGTAGGTATTTTATGAGGGTGGTGTGGGGTGGGGAGGAGTAGTTCAAAAAATTTCGCGAAAAACCAACTTTGCCTGACGTATGGCGCAACGATTTGCTTAGTGAAAGATGTACATTTTCCACTAGGTCTGAGAAAAAAGGTGCATTTTTGGGATCAAAACGTTGAAAAGTGAGTTACTGGCTTTTAAAGCCAACAAGTACGCATTAATTTACTTGTGTAACCTAAATTTCAAAGTGGCGCCATTTCTCGACCTTTTAATGGATTTCGATGCACTATACGGCAATACAACGGCCTCTTCCTGTACTTTCAGACTGGCGTGCCAGTTTTGCCCTATTTGGAGTAGAAAATCCGAAAATGTTTTTTTTTTTGTAACCTAACCTTAATCTCTCAAAGTTACTTGTGTACCCTAATATCTTCAAAGTGGCGCCATTTCTCGAGCTTTCAGTGGATTTCGATGCACTATACGGCAATACAACGTTCTCTTCATGTAGATTGCGTTTAATGGATGGAAGTTTCCTGTATTTTGAGTAATAATACCAGAAAATGGCCTTTTTTCTAACCTAAGCATAACCTCTAGGTCTCAAATAAAGAAATTATGGGATAGATCTCACACAAGTAAATTATGGGATAGAAAGGCCATTAAAGTCTTCAACTGTCATTTGCCGTTTCAAGAAAACGGCAAAAACACGAGTTACTGGCTTTTAAAGCTAAAGGCACACAAGATCTAGCATGTTTTCACAAAAGGGGGTTTTAGGTTCTAGGGCTCCTTTTGTGGAAACAGCGTAGATCTTGTGTGCCTTTAAGCTTTAAAACGGCCAGTTACTCGTGTTTTTGCCGCTTTCTTGAAAGGCAAATGACAGTTTACGACTTTTCTGGCCTTTCTTTCCAATAATTGATCTGTAGGTATTTTATGAGGGTGGTGTGGGGTGGGGAGGAGTAGTTCAAAAAATTTCGCGAAAAACCAACTTTGCCTGACGTATGGCGCAACGATTTGCTTAGTGAAAGATG
>JAOWCC010001055.1:0-57826 GCA_030867875.1 Actinernus sp. WN-2022 | reverse complement strand
CCACGTTTCAGGTAGATCTTACAGTATGTTTACCGTCAGAAATAGAAAAACTCGGACCTGTCCCTCCTTTTCACGCTCTTCCGGGTCGTGACACGATTGCGTTGTATACACGACTTTCATAATGGCCGCCTCCTAATTTGCATATGTGATTTTCCGTTTCGGTAGTTTATCCGCGTGTATAGAAAATATGAACATTGCCATGTGAAAGAGCATGTCGACATTAGTGACCTTGTGAAAGTGGAGTGCTGTAGCTTATAAAGCAATGAAGTTACAGCCAGTTGAAATTAGAGAGATTTGTATGAGAAAAACGACGGAGGCCTTTATAGCTTCGCTTTCATATTTTTCTGCATTACGAATGCTCATAGCTCAACAACAATTTTCCACATTCCTCTAAAACTCAAAACAATTACTAGTTTTAATGTGATCTTTCATGTAGTAGCATTGGTTTTCCCCTACATATTTATCTTCCAAATTATGCAAATTAGGAGGCGGCTGTAGGCGGCCATTATGAAAGTCGTGTATCCCTCATCAACACCAATGACGGCAAGAACAACATCTCCCTCCTGTCTCTCACGTCGCTCATTAAAGGACATCGATAGATGAATGAATAAAACGTACCTGGAGCTCGTTACTGACTCTATTGATTGCTTTCAGAAAAATACTTTAAGACGAGGAACAATGAACGGAATTTATGAATGAATTGAAATGAATGATACATGTATAGCTCGAACCATAAACATGCAGTACGTATGCGTTTTATTGTGTATTCCAGTTGCTTGTCATTGATCTTCTATCTATTTTACACCGTTTACTATGTTAATGTTATGAAACAAACATTCCAAAACTCATGAATAATTAATGAGCATTGTGTCCAATCAGATGAAGCAAATTAGTCACGTGCATTCTCCTTTATACCTGATAAAATCTCATCATTCTAAAAAGCCCGCGGAGGGATTTGACTTCAGTCCTAGGGGAAAATGGGGTTAATTGATCAAAATAATGGACATGGTAATTGATTATCTAGGTAATTGATTATCTAGGTAAAATACGTGTACCTTTTTGCTAATTTTGTACCCTGGTTCCAGGGAGTTTCTAGAGCCAACAGTTGCGGAGAAAGAGCGGCGATCAGCGAGCTGCCAGTTCGCTGCTTCGCAGCTCGCTGATCGCCGCTTGGCGGCTCTGTCTCCCCGGTTGTTCTCTCTTCTAGAAAACCTCTGGAACCATGGTACTAATTTTTGGTCTTTATCAGTGAATTTCTAATTAGGATGAATCTCTATATATTAAGAATTCACTGATAAAAACCCCAAAGTTAGCAACAAGTACACGGATCATGAGGTACCTTGATAATCAATTTTGCATTAGATTTACTAATATCAGCATACTACCGAGATGCACAGATAATACTTTTAAAATGAAGTTATCCAACTACCATTACTTGTTTACCGAGCCACTGTTTAGTCCCAATTATTAAACCAAACTCAAAGCCGTAAAATAATAAAAACGTGCATTAAACTTGCAAACATCCTCTTCATATTTTGTGCCGGAGTCAAAAATTTAGAGTCTGCCGTCATGTCAGTCACATCGCTTTCCAAGTCTTGAACTTTATCGATGTCAACCACGACACCAAATCCTTCAAGTGCAGGTTCTTCTTGCCCTAGCTTGTTCTTTGCCAGACAATGCTTTCAGCATTGCGAAACGTCCGCTTGAAGCCATCCAAACAAACAACATAGTATGGTAATTTCTTCATGTTATTCCCTTGAGATGTTCGTAATCACAGGTGGTGATTACTCGACTGATATTTGCATGGCGTTGTGAATACAAAGGTTCAATGTTTCGTTAATTTTTAATCTGATAAAACACTGCTGCTCGTTTATTACACTATACATGAATATATTTGATGTTTTAAAAATAAAACCATCTGCTGAGCAATCAATATTCACGCTACCTGTTAAAAAAGTTATTGATAAAAATGAATATATTAAAAGTGATTATTGGAAAGACTAAGAACGCCCCTTTCTTTGAAACTATAATTTTTCCAGATGACACCCCTTATAAGAACTTATATTTTAGCTAACCCCCCTTTAAGAGCCGTTTTTTTAAAGATGACACCCCCCCCCCACCCCCCCCGATAAAAAAATATACGGTCCCTAATCACCGTGCCCTAATTGAAAGGTATTGAAATTTGATATCACCGTTTGGAGATTACCACTTTCAATATGCTTCAATGTGTTTCAGCAGTACTACTAGTGTTGAAAGCAAATGTTGAAAAATGTTTCTAGCTGTATACTCGTCAACACGAGTTCTCATTGTATCACCAGACACCAGACATATATATTGTACCGCGGGCGCTAAAAAAATCCATTCTACAAACCAGATGCTATAAAAAAACTTGTAGATCTGTCTCGTGGAATACATGTATGAAGTAATGCTTTATTTCTGACATAGTATTAAAGTCAGAAGAATGCGCGTGCTGTTTTCTGTGGGATTTTACCTCAAGTGAGTGTTACAAAATAACTGAAATTCGAGGCAGCTAGCCATTGCTAACTGTCTCAGTCATCACAATATTACAAACTTTTTGACCTTGTCAAACCACCTTGTCAAGAAACCCACCCACTTTTCAAAACACATGAGACGAAAACCCCCCCACAAAAGTCTTCGCTTCGATCATTATATAATGTATAACTGTCATGTTTTTGACGATCTGAGACGAGCGCCTTTTGGAAACTCGATAGTATTTATAACACTTTCGTGGGTATAGGTTAGAATTTAAATTGTCTTTCACCCCATGCCTACCTTAGCCTCGATTCAAACGAAATTTAACAAATTGAAGTTAGTTTTTTATGTGTCTGTCCTAATATTGACAATGATTTTCGTCATAACATGGTCAAAATAGCTGTGGATCCACGAGGCGTCTTCGCAAAACCTAAAAACACTAACGCAAAAGTCAAAACACTAACGCAAAAGTCAAAACACTAACGCAAAAGTCAAAACACTAACGCAAAAGTCAAAATACTAACGCAAAAGGGAAAACACTAACGCAAAAGTCAAAACACTAACGCAAAAGGGAAACACTAACGCAAAAGTCAAAACACTAACGCAAAAGTCAAAATACTAACGCAAAAGGGAAAAACACTAACGCAAAAGGTCAAAACACTACAACGCAAAAAGTCAAAATACTAACGCAAAAGGGGAAAACACTAACGCAAAAGTCAAAATACTAACGCAAAAGGGAAAACACTAACGCAAAAGTCAAAACACTACCGCAAAAGTCAAAATACTAACGCAAAAGGGAAAACACTAACGCAAAAGTCAAAATACTAACGCAAAAGGGAAAATACTAACGCAAAAGTCAAAACACTAACGCAAAAGGGAAACACTAACGCAAAAGTCAAAACACTAACGCAAAAGTCAAAATACTAACGCAAAAGGGAAAACACTAACGCAAAAGTCAAAACACTAACGCAAAAGTCAAAATACTAACGCAAAAGGGAAAACACTAACGCAAAAGTCAAAACACTAACGCAAAAGGGAAACACTAACGCAAAACCCAAAACACTTGCATCGCCGTGGGTGTGAGGTAAATGAATATGAAGTTTGTGAGCTCAAATCGATGGACCCGGTGTCACAGCGATTCCCTCAACCCACCCCCCCCCCCCCCCCCCCCATTCAATGCTGCTTAGTGATTTATTAAAATATATTTCATTTTTAGTAGAACATTTAAAGACTTGATTTGAACACTGAAAAAGGATAATATCCACGATCATCCTACTTTACGTGCACTAGTACACTACAGTAAAATTTTCTCTGAAATATTTTAATTGAATTACAATTTATCAACCTTCTACTTAGGTGTGTAACCTATTTACCTGGAATGACGCCCTTGTTGAATAAATAACATTAACCCCCTAATAACGCCGGGGGGAAAATATTATTAAAGACGAAATTCACTAAAGGCTTCCCCCCCCCCCCCCCCCTTTCCTCAGGCCTCAAAATGACAAGCGCCCCCCCCCCCCCCCCCCCTCTCAAAGTTCATGTTAAGTAATGAATCCCCCCTCACACACACACACATGCCTATAATTCAGTTGTGTTTTAATTTGGGTTGATATTTGTCAAAGCAATAACAGTTGCAATAAAACAATAAAAGACCGATTTATTTTCTAGGCGATTTTGATTTTCTTTGTGATTTTCTTGACTTAGTTTGATATTATTTCTTGATATTCTGTCAAAGTAATAACATTTTGCAACACCACCCCCCCTTCTTTACTACTCAGAATAACATGACCCACCCGGCTTTATTGACTAAAGAAAATGCACATGACCCACCCCTATCCCCCCTCCCCCCCCCCCCCCCCCCACCACCCCCCCACTCCTTCATAAATAATGATCGGTCCCTAAAACTACTGTTAATATTTTATGTTATTAATAACAAAGTTATGTGTGACTAGAGTACAGTACTGTACACGGTTTCTTTAATTATTAAGCAGGCCAGTGCATGTGCTAACCTTAAATAGGGGGTTAATGTTATTTATTCAACGTACAAGCTAAGGGCATCCATCATCCCAGGTAAATAAGTTACACACCTAAGCAGAAGGTTGATAAATTGTAATTCAATTAAAATATTTCAGTGAAAATTGTACTATAGTGTACTAGTGCATGTAAAGTAGGATGATCGTGGATATTACATCCTTTTTCAGTGTTCAAATCGATCAATAACGATATTTGTCAAAATTCATGGTACTAAATACAGCTTGTAGAAAGTCTTTAAATGTTCTACTAAAAATGAAAACGAAATATATTTTCTTAAATCACTATAAGCAGCATTGTTTGCCTTGTATATTGTTGCATAAAAGTACTGTTCATAATGGTTTTGAATGTTATTTTCTATTGACCATTACAATGTAGCTTATAGCGTAGTGGGTATAAGGGCAGAGGACTAGAAAGCAAGATAGTTAAGCCTGTCAAACGGTAATTCGGTAATTAGATCAGTTATAACTAGGAAAACCTTTCTGGATAAACAGTTTATTAACTAATGAGAAGATAAAACGGCGGTAAGTTTTGCAATTTTCTAGCAGTGTAATTAACTCAAATTTGAAATGACTTTCCGAAGAAAAAATAAAGAGTAATTTTCGTAGCCAGTAGTAGTAATAGTAGCTAAAGAGGTCTTACACTTAATTTTATTTAAAAGAAAAACACTTTTTAGTCAGTGCGTTGACATGTACTGCCTATATTTTCTGAGGTGGAGCGATTTCAATAGGAATTACAAGTACAATTCACTAGCGATTTCGCAAACTTCATATTCATTTACCTCACACCCACGGCGATGCAAGCTTTAAACGATTCTGGAGGGTTCTCTTGGCATTCTAATCCCATGGTACTTCTCAAGAAAGCTTAGTATAGTTTCGTAGTCATAGCTTGTACTGGAATAAAATCTATAATTTGGTTTTCTTTACGTATGATTATAACCTATGTCCGCCATGTTGGAATTGAAACTAAAAACCTCGTTCCCAGGACCACCTCGGTCAGATCTTTTGCGTTAGTGTTTTGGGTTTTGCGTTAGTGTTTTGGGTTTTGCGTTAGTGTTTCCCTTTTGCGTTAGCGTTTTGACTTTTGCGTTAGTGTTTTGACTTTTGCGTTAGTCTTTTCCCTTTTGCGTTAGTGTTTTGACTTTTGCGTTAGTGTTTTCACTTTTGCTTAGTGTTTTCACTTTTACGTAAGTGTTTTGGGTTTTGCGTTCGTGTTTTGGGTTTTGCGTTCGTGTTTTGGGTTTTGCGTTAGTGTTTTGACTTTTGCGTTAGCCGGTGTTTTGACTTTTGCGTTAGTGTTTTGACTTTTGTGTGAGTGTTTTGGGTTTTGCGTTAGTGTTTTGACTTTTGCGTTCGTGTTTTCACTGTTGTGTTTGTGTTTTGCACTTATGGGCCACCGTAATACGTTTTGACCATGTTATGACGAAAATCATTGTCAATATTAGGACAGTCACATAAAAAACTAACTTCAATTTGTTTTTTACAACAACAAAACACTTTTAGCTTCAAATGAGTGTGTACAAACTGCCTTTCGAGTCGAAAAGTCCAAAACGTAAACACGTCTTTATGCTTTCCCGAACTCTAGAAAAATACCTAAGCTACTCTAAACTGTTTATTTCTACTTAAGAACGTTATGTAAATATCCTGAATAAGAGATTTTAATCACGAACTAGAAGATTATGTATTTAATTCAAGACCAGTTCTCAGTTCTAGTTCTAAAAGATCGGTCGAACTTGTCACAAAGTCGATCACAAATTAACCGAAAATGCTTTGTTCGATTCGAAAGAGAGCTCAAATTTTGACAAATGGCACCACACAAGGAAGTTTAACTCACCGATTAACTTTTCCCAGTGATGAAATGCTTTTAAAATCCTCATTTTCTTGATTTTTGGAACAGATGTGTACACAACCTGAATTCACAAATCTCTGGAAAGCCCGCTTCAAAAGCCGGCCGCGCGTCTGTTAAAATATTGCATATGAAAATTAGCCAATCAGATTGCGAGAAAATTGGCGGTTGTTGTAAAAAAATTAATATTCAAGAACTTGGAGCAGCAAGCAACCGGTTCCTTGGGGTCTGTCACTTGCCTTGTTCTTTAGTCTCTTAATATTTTAAGTGCTTTCCAATTCTTAACTTTGCACTGTGTTGTCATTGGTCTTTCTCACTAATTACCATTCTTTTTATTGCAATTGTTATCCTTTTTTTATCAGCTCCTTGATAGTGGTGTTTTCAAGGATGGGTTTATTGCTGTTTAAGGTGTCTCGATCGAAACTCCGAAGCCATTTCGCGAATTTAAACAAAATGTCATAACTTTTAAGATTTTTGCCTGATTCTACTTTAAATACAACTGATAATGTCAAAATCGTGACCCGATCACACGTACTAATGACGTAATTGTGACGTATGTCAACCCCACTTTTTTGACATTTGAGCCATTACTAGTAATCTATTGGAACGATGTTTTTCAATCAAATATTGGTCAAATAGAATTATTCTCAAACAGTAAAAATCAGCCTTGCATCGTCCTTAAAAAATATAGAGTTAAAAAATATAGAAAGAGGAGTGGAAGTTTGGGAGAACGAGAGGTGGGTGTGGGAAGACAGACCTGCTATTTCGAGTTATCCCAAACTTCCAAAAGTGTTTCTATATTCAAAAAAAATCATTAGTAATGTTTATAAAATACCTCAAAACACCGAGTACAAAACGGGAAAACGCTCATTCAATTTGATAATTAAAACTACGTAAATTCTCCCAACTAGCTCAAGAGCGCACGCAACTTTCTAATGTATGTTTCCAAGTAAGTATGTTTCCAAGTAATTTCCATAGATTTTTAGAAAACGGTTTTCAACAACCAATCTTATAAATAATTTTGGAAAAGATTTGTCTAACTTTATTATATGTTTAAGTTTCATTTGTTGGTAAATATGATCTTCAAAACTGCCTGTTGTTTTCTTTTGTTGGAAGCTGACAATTATTCGCCATTCACACCAAGGTGAAAGGTTTTATCACGAATGAGAACTAATCATACACGGGATAACATCACGCGCACTGTTGATCTCTGATTTAATGTCACGTGATCGATATTAACCAATCCCTCCTTGGAAGTTCTCAACTGCGCTCGTGATCGATATTAGCCAAACAAAAACCTGCTTGGAAGTTCTCAACTACGCTAATGTCACGTGATCGATATTAGCCAATCACCGGCTTAGATTTTATAAAGAGCAAGAAGTTTGAAAACAATATCTTTTTCTCCTTTTTCAGATGTGCAGTAGCCCCGAGTTGTCCAACAAAACGGAATATCCAACTTTCGCTAGAACGTTTTCCGTTGACACAAAAGTAACTCCGACCGTTATCGCTATCCTTGACAAGTTTCACTGGAAGCAGGTGGCGATTATTTACGAACGACTTGACAAATATGAAATGCTCTCGAAATATATGGAGAGGGAACTCAAGAGGAGGCGGATCAATGTCACCTACAAGGCTGCGGTACAGGACCACAGCAAATACATCGCATTTTATCGCGAGAAGGATATGGTGTATGTAAACGAGTACAACAGGGTACTGGAAAATGTCAAATCGAAGTCGAGAAGTAAGTAGGTACACTACTGAAACCGGGGCCACTTCGACAACGAGAACTAAACACATTGCAAAACGAAAATAAAGTATTCCAAAATACAAATTCTAACATATCCATGCGATTTTCTTCATTCAAAAAGACTTCAGAATTAGTCCACAAGATTTGCCTTTTACCGGATCGAAGCTAGAGCAATTTGAAATGCTATTGTCTTCTATTCGACACTGATTGGCCCAAGTAACCGAAAGTTGGACTAGGAATGCGTTCTTCAATGTGATTGGTTCTCGTTGTCTAAGTGGTCCCGGTTTCAGTAGTCGCTCTGTCAGAGTTCACAATGGCTTTGTTTCATCTTTGTTGTTGCTTTGTTGGTTTAAGTGGTTTACACAGCTACTACAAGCGCCCCGATTCGATTCCCTCTTTCTGAATTATGTGTGTGTGGGTGAGGAGGGTGGGGGATATATTTCACATTTTTCATTCAAAGAGGAGTGCTTAAAGGGACACTGTTAACGCCCAAGAAGATCAATTAGACAAAAATAACTACTCAGATTAGCTTTCCAGGTATACTGGAAAAAATGGTGACAATTGATGAAGGATGGCAAAGATTCGAATGGATGAAAAAATTACTGATTTTAAGAGAAATTTAGAGCAACTTGAAAACCGACATCAAATTTCTAGAATAAGTTTTTGTAATCTACTTTAATCTTTGCCATCTTCTATCGAAAAAGTTTGAAAAGCATGCCAGGACATTCACATGGTATTTCTCTTCTATCTCAGGGTGTTATTTTGTAGTTTTATTTTAAAGAAACGTGAAGGTTCAATTCGATTGACATAACCTTTTATAACCGAGGAAATACGGTATTTCAAAAACGTTGTGTTCACGACAGTACTACATAGCCACCCAACATTCATCCGTATTACGTGACGAGGACTTAATAGTCACGCCACTCGACCGCTTCTTCTTATTCTCGTCACGCTGTGACGTCGTTTGTGCATCTTTTAGAGCGACGTCAGACACACGACAAACGATACCAATTCGTTTTTGTACAATTATAACAAGAGGCTGTATGCAGCCTGAACTCGGGCCCGTCTATTTGTTTCCCTAATCGATGCTAGAATATTGGAGAAATTGATCAAATCAGTATATATGGTTCGTTTGCCGCGCGAGCATGGTTGTACCCTGGATGCCAGAGGCTCGAAGCCGTCGAGCGAATCGATACTTTTTTTAACCGATCGAGTCGCAAAGCGACGAGCCTCTGGTTGAAGCCGTGTTGTCAGGATATTGATATTGTGAGCTACGTTGTCGATATTGTGAGCTAAGAGAAGCGGATTTCCAAGCTCTGATCCAGGGTAGCATGTTTTTACAAAACCCAAAATATGGACATTAAATTAAAACCGTAAAAAAGGTAAAGGTATTCAAAGACATAACTATATTCAAGTATGCTTTACAGGAGAGGTCTTGTGATACAGACTGCTATTGTGGCGCAATGTGCTGCCGTGCAGTTTACAATCATGAGTGTTTGTTAGTACCTTCAGAATACCAGGTTGTTGTGCCGGGAGACAATCCCCTACTCTTTCTCGAAATAACACAGGTTATTTCACGTCCCCTTCATCTTGATTACGTCCCTGCTCAATGACGTGACCACAGGGTTTCGAACCCGCAACCTCCCGGCGCACTCTAGACCGTGCTTTACTACTGACCTGCCTATGTGTAGCGTATTCATTATTCTATTTCTCTATATTTACTAGTATCAAGACACAAGAGAATAGTTTTGCCAAGATTTAGTGTTTTAACCAGTTTTCGCTACCGGTTGCTTACTCTAAGTTTGTAAGCACACATTGTACTTTCGCTGTAAAGTGAAACGATCCCGCTAAATGTTTTAAGCTGATTTATTACTCTGTAGTCTGTATTTATGTATTTATTAGTTTGAAAACACCGGAGAACGTTTTGTTCACTGTTTGTGTTTTTTTGCTACCTTGCTGCAAGAGTCTACCAACAAAGCAATACTATGACAGTGCGCTGGTCGATAGCACTCAGATGCAGCAATACAAACATTTTCCTTCCGTTTCCGTGGATGAGAGACGATTAAATGATACTTATGTTGAATTCATCAAATGATAAATACCACACACAAAACAACAATCAAACAATTATATTGCGCTAGTCACAGGGTAGAATACTGAAGATCCATTTGACAAAGACTGAAGAGTTTACAACATTCACTGTTTTGTTTGTGAGCTGGTTGCATGTAACCCATAGATTCCTTGCATACGAGATAAACTAAGTCTCTAGTCAAGATTTCGAGACAGGAATGAATTTTAGTCGGGATTCTATGCCGACCGGTAAAAAAATATGTAAATGACCGAAATGTATCACGTAATACACTCTGAAACCAGAATGATTCAATCTGCCGAAACGGACACTACTGATAATAGATCTTCATAAAACGTTAATGTCTGATATGTTTGGCATGTTTTCCCTTCAAAATCCAACATTTGGAAAGAATGAAGCGATTTTTGAAGCAAACCAACTAGCCTGATCTGTACTTCTCAATCTGCCGGAATTCACCGAAGGAAATGAAGTAATGAGAAGCATAATAATATACGATTTATTTAATAAAAGCAGTTGCTGCATTGTTCAAGGTGTTCTTTTTTGTAACAACAATTACATATGGGGACGGATGGTTTTAAGTAAAGCAGCTTTATTTAACGTCGGTAACTCCTGACAGTCTGGTGAGACTGATAAACTTGAGGCCGACATGGGACACCGAGGGGGCGAGTTTACGTATCACACTCGTCTGTTTAAAAGACTTTAAACATGGCATGATTCCGATTTGAACTATAGGAGCTCATTGGTTGACGACGAAATTTCACGACACGGAAAATAACAGTAATAAACACGCGATTCTTGACTGGCCTGCCACAGACAGCCCGAGTAATTAGCGAGAAAAGGAGGACACACAATATTTCGTGCAAAACGTGATCTTATCTTCGCATCTGTACTCTAATAAGTTAACACATGGCTATCGACCAATCAGCGCACGTATTGCACTGAGTTTTTTAACGGGGAGCTGGAATGATGCACGTGGTAAGCTCCTCGCCTTCTCATCACTGTGGCCAGGGTTCAAGCCCGGTAACATGTGAGTTGAGTTTGTTGGTATCTCGCCCTTGCGTCGAGGGTTTTTCTCCGGCTTCTCCGGTTTTCCTCCCTCCACAAAAACCAACACACTAAATTCCAATTAGATCTGTGGTTTAGCCCTATGGTTTTTCAGACCCCGTTCAAATTCAGTGTTTTCTTTTATATAATTACACAAATACTTATTACTCCTTGTATGAATTGCTTCTTTAAAGTCGTCATTATGGTGACGGGATACGACATGGCCATAGAAGGAATGCACCTGGCGAAAGGGAAGGGATTAATCAACGGAGAATATGTCTTCATATTGTTTGAGACGAGGCCTATGGTATCTAGCTATATGGATAAGGTCAGCTTCAAATGGTTCTACAACCGAGTGGGATTGTAAGTACGAGACACAAATATTAAAACAAAATACACTGCCGGATGACTTGGACAATTTATTTTATTCACATCTCCTCTGATAATATTATTCATTTTAGTCACAATCTCGATTCTGATTGGCTGAGAATTACGCGCGAATTCGCGATAATGACGTGACGCTGGAGTCACTGAACCGTCTTATTGTGTAATACTCCAGTTTCCTATTCGAAAATTACCGCTGAATGCAATGACTACAGACGCAAGTACTCAGGCTTAGCCTCATTCTGAAGTTAAACATTCATAAATACCAGCGAGAAGGTGGGCTATTCACAACTCTGCGTATTGTTGTAGTTTCGCATTTTGCACCTTCTCGCTGGTACTTAAGAATGTTTAACTTCAGAATGAGGCTAAGCCTGAGTACATGCGTCTGTAGTCATTGTATTCAGCGGTAATTTTCGAATACGAAACTGGACTATTGCCAGCTGGTATCTCTCTACCAATAATTAATTATTTTCTTAGAAGCTTACAAATGAATATTAAAACGATTATTAAATCCTATGACGTCATGACTTCAATAACAACAGCTTATCATTGTCCTGACGTCAGTCCTTGTGAATTTTGCCACAAACCTCTTAGCCAATCAGAAACGATATGTCGACTTCAATATATTATAACAGATAGTACCATGAAACAAAAAGCACTTCAGTTAACGACCAGCCCCACAGTGAGTTTTGCTTCTCCGAGATTCCTTGAAGTTCTTCGAGACGGAGTCGAGGGGAACATCGAGGATCGAGGGGAAACGAAACTCGCTGATACCCGAGGGGACAGTCATTAAGTGATTTGTTATACAGCAGCAATTATAAAATTACTTTTCCCGCCTTTAGCTAGCTAGTGGCGCGCGCGACACATCACACCATCTTCTGTCACGATGTGATCACGTGGCGGGATACATTCGCGCGGAATACATTGGATTTTGACTAATGCCACGTGATCTCGTATCAACCAATGAGAGCATGCGTTGTATCTGCAGGAAGTAACAATATAGAATTAGTTCCTTATGTACTGTCATGAAATAAGATATCTAACCCATTGATTTCCTTTCTCTTCGTAATTGTAGTAACGTAGTGGATATGCGAGCCGCCTTGCTAATCACAGTGAATAGTTTTAAGGGGGAGCGATACGATAACTTTACTAAGAACCTGAGGATCTGGACGTCGCGGCCACCGTTTAACAGTAATGTGTATGTCAACAAAACTGGAGGTGAACCCGAGGTAAGATCATCCAAGGCATAATAAGAAGAGGCGAAAACGTTACCGTATTACTTAAAGGGAGTACAAAACACTTATGGTCTCATATTTGGACTGTCCTGAAAACTGAAATCGCAATAAAAATGCCTATTTATTTTGCAATGCAAGCGTGTAGAAATAAGTTTGATGACATCATTTCGTTTTCGAGATCACATATAATCCTCACCGCTCAGTCATTTTCATATATGATTATGCAATTCTTGTTTCTTACACTGGTATTCTTAAAATTGCTTTAATAAAGTAGATTTCACCCCAGATTTTCCAGCATAATGAGTAGCTCAGGTTTACTTGGATAACTAAATGACGTCTCAGAAGTATTGCGCAATAGATAGATATTTTACATCGGGTTGGTGAGGCTGTTTAGGCCTCTAACATTACAAGTTGGTAATATGCCGAGAAAAATAGTAATAAAAAATAAAACACTAGCACAGGCTAATAGAAACTACTTCAAGTTAATTGTTACACTAAATTTGCATATATACTTTTAGGGTGTGTTCCTTTGGGCGAATCCAAATCCGGATTATGAATCCGGAAACGGATTTTGTGTTCCTTTGGCCGAATCCGAAAACGGATTTGTGATCCGGTGAATCCAAAACGAGAAAGGATTCATCGGATCATGAATCCATTGAATCCAAATCCGGATCATGGATTCGTAATCCTTCGCGTTCCTTTCGGAACAGATCCGAAATATATCATTGTGTCCAGCGGTCCCTACCAGTTTGTCGCGCTGTAGCTGTACGAAGGGTAGGTGAGATTTCTGTATTCCTTCTTATTTTCTTCACAAATGATTAAAACGATGATGATTTAATACTGGGTCAGCAGCCGGTAGGACTTTGATTTTGTGCTTTTCCTTTCACTGAAAATATTTGACAAGTGGCGTACGCTTTGATGAATAAATACTTCGTGAGAGCAGGCGAATTTTTACCCTCTTGTCTCCTCGATTATCTCAATATTTCCCCAACTGGTATATTTTCCTTCCGTTTATAGGTGAAGCTGAAAGTCGACAAATGGTCAAACAAACAGCAATACATGAGCATGTACAACTTTTCTTTCATGCAGCAACCATCTTTAGTCCCAAGAGAATAAAATTGTATTGTTTTGCGCCATATAGCGATGTTTCGTGTGTCGTCATCTATTGTCATTAATGTGCCAACCAGAGATCCATTGGTTCCTAACACAAAGCGGGCTTTACAAATCATGGTTGGCACATTAGCATAACAATTGCAATGTTTATCAACACGAAACATCGCTATTGAAATCGAGTATATATGGCGTTACTGTGGTAACTAATCCTTTCTCACAAATTGCCGTTCCTTTGGATCCATGATCTGAGTGATCTTGGATCCGAAATCCGGATTTGGATTCCTCCCAAAGGAACACACCCTTAGTTATTACTAATTCTAATTTCGTATCCTAATTATTAATTCCTAGTTACTTACTAATAATCAATAATTCCGTAATTGCATAATCATTACTAATAGCGTAATACATTAACATTGTTACATTATGTCAATAATGATACTAAGTACATGTACTTGATTAAATATATTATTTACTTGTATTCCGCGAGTAGATTGCCAGCCCTGGAATATGTTTACACCCCATTTCATCGTCGCATATGAAGTATACTGGCTGAAATACTAGATTCAGGCAATTCTTGTTTTTCTTTTGATGTTTTTTGGCTTTCGAAATCGCGCCATCTCAGGTTAGAAGAGACGAACCTCACCCCGCAAACTCAACTACATGCAAGAACACGCAACTGACTGAACTAGTGAAATTTGGAGTGCAAATTTGTTTTGAGCTAGAATCATAGATAAAAACATTGTTGTTTTAAAGTACAAAGGAATAGGAGATATTGTAGTTGAGTCTACGAATAGCAGTTTCAGCGGTATTGACCCGAACGCCTCACTTCAATGTAATGAAGCGCTATTCAAACTGTGTATCTAAATTAGTCGTGCTTGTTTAGGAGGGTGTTGGTGTCGTGTAAGAATGATGGTTTCAATGGCGCTTCATTACATTGAAGTGAGGCGTTCGGGTCAATACCGCTGAAACTGCTATTCGTAGACTCAACTACAATATCTCCTATTCTTCCGGATTATTATTCAGTGAAATAAATATTGCACTCAACTAGAACACACGAAGCCTCAATAAATTTATAGAAAAAGTAAATCGTGACTTATTTTGGTTATATTGCGTTTGAATAGGAGGTAATTTACAAATTCGGAGATACAGATCCTCCGAGACAACACGGCCTCTCATTTTTGTAAAAAATACTTAAGGCTCTTTCATTAAGATTATCAAGCTTATTACTATCGGACTTAAAGTGCTTATAAGCCCTAGCCAGTTATCTTTGATATCGATTGTACATGAAGTGGATAGTCTAACGGTAGAATATTTCTTGATTTGGGTGTTTCGTCTACGAGATATAAAGGTTTATATTTCCAATATGCTAATGTGTGATGTCATCACCGACATTTGCCGAATTTCTTTGTGCTTGTGAATTAAGCTATTTTCTAATTTAGATTTTTTTTGTTGGTAAAATGACTTTGATAAGCTTCAAATATAACTTAGAATTTAACAATAGGTAATTTGTCTCTACCAGCATGCTTTTCTCTACCAGCATGCTTTTCTAAATCAAGAAATGCCGGGAGTACCTACGGTTACGTTCCACAATGACACCATCAACTGGCTGCGTTGCCAGCGTGGTTGGTTCTGATGGTGTTGTGGTAACACAGCGGACTAGTATGCCGAGGCCGTGGGTTCAAATCCCACTCAGGGCACATATTTTCTCTTTCACCTTTATTCTGATTATTTATATATAGAGATGGGTTTCTTCTTTATACTGTTTATATATATATATATACATATATACGTATAGGTACAGTCAATGCCAAAAAGGTTGTCCAGCAGAACATAATATAATACTATAATATCCATTGTTTTGGGCTATTGTCTAGACCAAGACAATAGGCCAAAACAATGGATATTAAAGTATTATATTATGTTCTGCTGGACAACCTTTTTGGCATTGACTGTATATACGTATATATATATATACAACAGCGTATATATGAGATGATTATCGCTCAAATCGAAGTCAAACACCCCAGAGACTAAGAAAGAACGAGGCTTAGTCGTGCAAATTACATCTATATATGGGCGAGCTAGAGGTTGCAATCTCACTCTTGTGGGCTGTCTGATCAGATTAAACATATCGTACACGTCCGAGAGGTCTAATAAGGCTCTGCCTTCCTTGGCATTCTTGTCAGGCTTAGAGATATCACAGTTTAAAGTGCACCTAACCCCTTTTGCGATTTTTATACCAATGAATCTTTGAAAGGTTTTGAGTACTTCTGCGAAGAAATTATTAACTTACAAAGAATATTCTATGTTCTAGGCTTGTTTGAAATGGTGAAAATTTGACCTTTCCTGACCCATGACCGCGTAAGAAAAAGCCTGGGTCGATTCTGGATCTTACGTCATCTAATTTATTCAACTTTGCAATAAGTGAATAAATATTTAGCATTTTGTCTAAAATAACTGTTTTCTTTACTAACAACTCACAGACTGTATATATTCTCTATATATCGATGTTGTTGTGATAGAAAGGCGCCATGGAGAATAATGCATTAATGAGGTGACGTAAGATCCAGAATCGACCCAGGCTTTTTCTTACGCGGTCATGGGTCAGGAAAGGTCAAATTTTCACCATTTCAAACAAGCCTAGAACATACCTCGTATTCTCTGTAAGCCAAACATTTCTTCAGAGAAGTACTCAAAACCTTTCAAAGATTCATATGTATAAAAATTGCAAAAGGGGTTAGGTTCACTTTAAATCACCGAGAAGTATTACCTTTCCATAACGTTGACTAGCTCGAAGTAACGTGTTGTTCAGCTCATATTCCCAACTGAAGTAGCTTTGGGTAAACTCGGTGGCCCGTACGCTTCAAACATCAAGGTCTTTTTGGTCTTTTTACTTGATTGTACACACAGAGCAATAGATTCAACATTGCTACCTTCTAAGTCGTTCACTCTGTTGACATGTTTGCCTACTAGTTATGGGTTAACCCCACATGGTTGCCTATTAGTTATGGGTTAACACGGCATGTTTGCCTACTAGTTATGGGTTAACACGGCATGTTTGGGTTAACCTGACATGTATTCCTTCTAGTTATGGGCTACCCCACATGTTTGCCTACTAGTTATGGGTTACCTCACATGGTTGCCTACTAGTTATGGGTTACCCCACATGGTTGCCTACTAGTTATGGGTTAACCCACATGGTTGCCTACTAGTTATGGGTTAACCCCACATGGTTGCCTACTAGTTATGGGTTAACCCCACATGGTTGCCTACTAGTTATGGTTAGCTCACATGGTTGCCTACTAGTTATGGGTTAACCCGACATGTTTGCGTACTAGTTAGGGAGCAGACATTTTTTAGCGGTGGCGGGCTACTAGATTTGTAGGGGAGGGGGTCACGATTTTTATGCTCCCATTTAGGGGGATCAAATTTTTATATTTTATATGCTTTTCTTTTAATTAAGCACACTTACTATGGCTTATTTATAGGCTTATCCAAGGGGGGGTCATTATTTTGTGAGACCAGAGAACTGCATGCAGGGTCACAATTTTTTGGGAAGCCACAATACAGATCTAGTAGCCCCCCCCCCCTTACCGCTAAATAATGTCCGGTCCCTTATGGGTTAACCCCACATGTTTGCCTACTAGTTATGGGTTTTTACGCTAATTCGTTGACCTATCTTTTCATTCAGCCACCAACATATGCGGCATCGCTGTACGATGCTGTCTACCTATTCGCCGTTGCTCTCAATAACACCCTGGCAAACGAACAGCCAATCAATGGACAATTGATCCTAAACAAGCTCAAAGACTACACATATGAAAGTGAGTACACTCTTGTTTATGACGTAATTTAAACCTAATTTCCATTATTTTCCTTGTCGGGATTTTTCGTAAAATATATGTCGAATTCCGGGTTATAGATGATTCAGAACAATCATAAAGGGAGAAAATCCAGGTTGGTCTTCACAATAATTTCGAAAGCTATTTTTCCGGTGAGGGGAGTAGTAAACGTCGATAAAACATTTTTTGGGGGGCGTTTAAACGACGACGACTTGTCAACGTGTTATTCTTCGATGTTTGACCAGGAACGTGACCTATGAATCAGTCCTAAACGAGAAAAGTATTAAAAAGGACAAAAAACCGTATTGTGTCAGTTTTTACTCTCCTGGACATCTTGGCCGTTTTCATTTCCTATCCTTCGGTTTTCGATTGAGTGTCGAAAGTAATAAGTGGTTACTTTGGTTTTGCGTTTACTTAGCTTTTCTATTGGCTGTGAAAATATGTTTTCCAGTTATCAGCCAATCAAGTTCTAATCTAAGGCCAAACATTGTTTTGGCTCGTCACGCAATCAATTGTCGTTTAATTTAGCGAGAGGTATATATATATGATTGCGTTTATCTTTCCTTTTGATTGGTTCAGGTAAAACCAATCACGAATTACTTCAGTACTATGCCACTCAACCGAAAACCGCTCTAAAACCAGTTTTACCAGTTTAGTATAGTAAACTCATTTTAACTCTATATACAAAAAAAGATATTCATTTAAATAGCGCAAATTCTATGTGAATATATACTATTATGGCACAATGTGCTGCCGTGCAGTTTACATTACTTCATCCATGATATCTTGATTACAGTTAATTTGTATTTCTATTTAACTTCTCTCTAGGTATTCGTGGCTATCAAGTCCACTTAGATAAGAATGCCGATGCTGAGTTCAACATGACACTTAGGAATTTTAGACCGCGTATGAACAAAATATGTAAGATATTTTGATGTTTACATATCCGTATTCTTTTGTTAGTGATCCTTATTATTCTTATCATGTTTTACATACATACATATATACATATATCTTTTATTGCCAACTCCCCATAGAGGCTTTTCATAGACAATGCTTAAAATACCATCGTCGTATTTGAAGGGGAGCCAGGGTGGCGCAGTGGTTAAGTGCTTCGCCTCTCACCTCTGTGGCCCAGGTTCGATTCTCGGACGGGGCGCCATATGTGAGTTGAGTTTGTTGGTATCTCGCCCTTGCTCCGAGGGTTTTTCTCCGGGTTCTCCGGTTTTCCTCCCTCCGCAAAAACCAACACGCTAAATTCCAATTCTATCTGTGGATTAGCCGGGACCTGGCTTTGGTCAGCCCCAATGGTTGTTTCAGAGTTTTTTTTAGAAATTCAGAGTATTGAATATAAGAAAAATATCTATATCACAGTCATCAGACAACTGTGCAGATAGATAAAATATACACACTAATACAAGCTATAAATCTAATAAATTAACTCAAAGTATGTAGGATATTCAGAATAACACCAGTTACCAGTTTTCCAATGTTGTTATTAATCTTCCTAGCAATGGAAAAGTGCATGAAGCGTATTGGTATTTCGCATCACGTGTATACAGCTATTTCAAAACGTTTGTCCCTGACAAACGGCAAACGATAAGCGACCGAAAGGATTGTGGTTGTAGCTGAAAGTATGGTGAATTCATTTGTTTTTGGGTCGAAAACTTTAAGACGGATATTACTGCGAATCGATTTTCGAATTACACTCGGGTAGTTTATCCATTTCCCACAACTGGACAGTTGAACCACAATGTATCGCGAATGTAGAAATCCCAGAATGCTGAAGTTGATCCTAGACTATCACATGTACTGAGCAAAGCAATTAGATTACAGTAATCTCACCAGACCGGGTCATTGCGGGTCATTACGGGTCATTGCGGGTTCACACTAGGGACATAAGCGTCTGCGCAAGCAACGTGCGCATACGCAGGTATGCAAACTGCTGCGCATGTTCAGTCAGCGGTAGAAATCACGGGAGCAGCTCTAAATGCTCCTCCTCCTCCTCCTCCTCCTCCCTCCTCCTCCCTCCTCCTCCCTCCTCCTCCCTCCTCCACCTCCTACCGCCTCCTCCTCCTCCTCCTCCTCCCGCCTCCTCCCGCCTCCTCCTCCTCCCTCACCGCTATCCCAAAGCTTCCTTATGTTACAGAAAATATCTGGACAACCGAAAGTATAGCATAAGGAAGCCTTGGGGTAGCGGTGAGGGAGGAGGAGGAGGCGGGAGGAGGAGGAGGAGGAGGAGGAGGAGGAGGGAGGAGGAGGAGGAGGGAGGAGGAGTGTAATCTTGTAACACGGTACATTATATCAACCCAAGAACTGAGAAATAAGAAAGTTATCAACTCCGCGAGGATAAGGAAAACGAACTGTTTTTGAGATTGAATAAACTTTTGTTTAATTTATCTAGAGGTTTGTTTTTATTCGTATGGTAATTATAGATCAGTTTTAGAGAAGAATTTGCATCACAAGAGTTTTCCTCAAAACAATAGGACTATTGTTTCTATCAAAATGTACTCATGGCCTTCAGTTATCGTTAATCCCTAAGGACAATAGCGAAGTTGCTCTTATGAGTCATAGTGGATTTACTGTAAAGGTTTATAAATATTCTGATCTCAGAATCACGTTACGAGTGATGGTGAAGGTAATACCTGTAAGGAAAATAATAAAGACATTTTAGGAGTTCTATAGGGGTTCTGCTGTATAGCTGAAATTGAAATCCTCCACCGTCTATGCCGTCATTAGATTCCACTTCAATTTCCAGACAATAGATAATTTATTCACCCCCATTTTATTCATGAGAGCGCCGTACTTTATTCATGAGCGCGCCGCACTTTATTCATGAGAGCGCCGCATTTTATTCATGAACTCACCACTTTATTCATGAGCTCACCACTTTATTCATGAGTCTAAGACAATAGAACCGTGACGTCATTGAATTAATGAGATAAGAACAAGTATCGCTAATGATCAGAACATTACTGCGTCTGCGTCTGTGGCTTGTGCTTATGCTTATGCTTGTGTCACTAGTGTGAACCAGGTTTAACTCACAGGTGTAGATAAGAACAAGTATCGCTAATGATCAGTACATTACTGCGTCTGCGTAAGCTGCTTGTGTTTATGCTTATGTCGCTAGTGTGAACCAGGTTTAACTCACAGGTGTAGATAAGAACAAGTATCGCTAATGATCAGTACATTACTGCGTCTGCGTAAGCTGCTTGTGTTTATGCTTATGTCGCTAGTGTGAACCAGGTTTAACTCACAGGTGTGAGATAAGAACAAGTATCGCTAATGATCAGTACATTACTGCGTCTACGTAAGCTGCTTGTGTTTATGCTTATGTCGCTAGTGTGAACCAGGTTTAACTCACAGGTGTAGATAAGAACAAGTATCGCTAATGATCAGTACATTACTGCGTCTACGTAAGCTGCTTGTGTTTATGCTTATGTCGCAAGTGTGAACCAGGTTTAACTCACAGGTGTGAGATAAGAACAAGTATCGCTAATGATCAGTACATTACTGCGTCTACGTAAGCTGCTTGTGTTTATGCTTATGTCGCTAGTGTGAACCAGGTTTAACTCACAGGTGTAGATAAGAACAAGTATCGCTAATGATCAGTACATTACTGCGTCTACGTAAGCTGCTTGTGTTTATGCTTATGTCGCAAGTGTGAACCAGGTTTAACTCACAGGTGTGAGATAAGAACAAGTATCGCTAATGATCAGTACATTACTGCGTCTACGTAAGCTGCTTGTGTTTATGCTTATGTCGCAAGTGTGAAACAGGTTTAACTCACAGGTGTAGATAAGAACAAGTATCGCTAATGATCAGTACATTACTGCGTCTACGTAAGCTGCTTGTGCTTATGCTTATGTCGCTAGTGTGAACCAGGTTTAACTCACAGGTGTGAGATAAGAACAAGTATCGCTAATGATCAGTACATTACTGCGTCTACGTAAGCTGCTTGTGTTTATGCTTATGTCGCTAGTGTGAACCAGGTTTAACTCACAGGTGTGAGATAAGAACAAGTATCGCTAATGATCAGTACATTACTGCGTCTACGTAAGCTGCTTGTGTTTATGCTTATGTCGCTAGTGTGAACCAGGTTTAACTCACAGGTGTGAGATAAGAACAAGTATCGCTAATGATCAGTACATTACTGCGTCTACGTAAGCTGCTTGTGTTTATGCTTATGTCGCTAGTGTGAACCAGGTTTAACTCACAGGTGTGAGATAAGAACAAGTATCGCTAATGATCAGTACATTACTGCGTCTACGTAAGCTGCTTGTGTTTATGCTTATGTCGCTAGTGTGAACCAGGTTTAACTCACAGGTGTAGATAAGAACAAGTATCGCTAATGATCAGTACATTACTGCGTCTACGTAAGCTGCTTGTGTTTATGCTTATGTCGCTAGTGTGAACCAGGTTTAACTCACAGGTGTGAGATAAGAACAAGTATCGCTAATGATCAGTACATTACTGCGTCTACGTAAGCTGCTTGTGTTTATGCTTATGTCGCTAGTGTGAACCAGGTTTAACTCACAGGTGTAGATAAGAACAAGTATCGCTAATGATCAGTACATTACTGCGTCTACGTAAGCTGCTTGTGTTTATGCTTATGTCGCTAGTGTGAACCAGGTTTAACTCACAGGTGTAGATAAGAACAAGTATCGCTAATGATCAGTACATTACTGCGTCTACGTAAGCTGCTTGTGTTTATGCTTATGTCGCTAGTGTGAACCAGGTTTAACTCACAGGTGTAGATAAGAACAAGTATCGCTAATGATCAGTACATTACTGCGTCTACGTAAGCTGCTTGTGCTTATGCTTATGTCGCTAGTGTGAACCAGGTTTAACTCACAGGTGTAGATAAGAACAAGTATCGCTAATGATCAGTACATTACTGCGTCTACGTAAGCTGCTTGTGTTTATGCTTATGTCGCTAGTGTGAACCAGGTTTAACTCACAGGTGTAGATAAGAACAAGTATCGCTAATGATCAGTACATTACTGCGTCTACGTAAGCTGCTTGTGTTTATGCTTATGTCGCTAGTGTGAACCAGGTTTAACTCACAGGTGTGAGATAAGAACAAGTATCGCTAATGATCAGTACATTACTGCGTCTACGTAAGCTGCTTGTGTTTATGCTTATGTCGCTAGTGTGAACCAGGTTTAACTCACAGGTGTGAGATAAGAACAAGTATCGCTAATGATCAGTACATTACTGCGTCTACGTAAGCTGCTTGTGTTTATGCTTATGTCGCTAGTGTGAACCAGGTTTAACTCACAGGTGTGAGATAAGAACAAGTATCGCTAATGATCAGTACATTACTGCGTCTACGTAAGCTGCTTGTGTTTATGCTTATGTCGCTAGTGTGAACCAGGTTTAACTCACAGGTGTGAGATAAGAACAAGTATCGCTAATGATCAGTACATTACTGCGTCTACGTAAGCTGCTTGTGTTTATGCTTATGTCGCTAGTGTGAACCAGGTTTAACTCACAGGTGTGAGATAAGAACAAGTATCGCTAATGATCAGTACATTACTGCGTCTACGTAAGCTGCTTGTGTTTATGCTTATGTCGCTAGTGTGAACCAGGTTTAACTCACAGGTGTGAGATAAGAACAAGTATCGCTAATGATCAGTACATTACTGCGTCTACGTAAGCTGCTTGTGTTTATGCTTATGTCGCTAGTGTGAACCAGGTTTAACTCACAGGTGTAGATAAGAACAAGTATCGCTAATGATCAGTACATTACTGCGTCTACGTAAGCTGCTTGTGTTTATGCTTATGTCGCTAGTGTGAACCAGGTTTAACTCACAGGTGTAGATAAGAACAAGTATCGCTAATGATCAGTACATTACTGCGTCTACGTAAGCTGCTTGTGTTTATGCTTATGTCGCTAGTGTGAACCAGGTTTAACTCACAGGTGTGAGATAAGAACAAGTATCGCTAATGATCAGTACATTACTGCGTCTACGTATGTTGATTGCGCTTATGCTTATGTCGCAAGTGTGAAACAGGCTTAACTCACAGGTGTGAGATAAGAACAAGTATCGCTAATGATCAGTACATTACTGCGTCTGCGTCTGTGGCTTGTGCTTATGCTTATGCTTGTGTCACTAGTGTGAACCAGGTTTAACTCATAGGTGTGAGATAAGAACAAGTATCGCTAATGATCAGTACATTACTGCGTCTACGTAAGCTGCTTGTGTTTATGCTTATGTCGCTAGTGTGAACCAGGTTTAACTCACAGGTGTGAGATAAGAACAAGTATCGCTAATGATCAGTACATTACTGCGTCTACGTAAGCTGCTTGTGTTTATGCTTATGTCGCTAGTGTGAACCAGGTTTAACTCACAGGTGTGAGATAAGAACAAGTATCGCTAATGATCAGTACATTACTGCGTCTGCGTCTGTGGCTTGTGCTTATGCTTATGCTTGTGTCACTAGTGTGAACCAGGTTTAACTCATAGGTGTGAGATAAGAACAAGTATCGCTAATGATCAGTACATTACTGCGTCTACGTAAGCTGCTTGTGTTTATGCTTATGTCGCTAGTGTGAACCAGGTTTAACTCACAGGTGTGAGATAAGAACAAGTATCGCTAATGATCAGTACATTACTGCGTCTACGTAAGCTGCTTGTGTTTATGCTTATGTCACTAGTGTGAACCAGGTTTAACTCACAGGTGTGAGATAAGAACAAGTACTGCTAATGATCAGTACATTACTGCGTCTACGTATGTTGATTGCGCTTATGCTTATGTCGCTAGTGTGAACCAGGTTTAACTCACAGGTGTGAGATAAGAACAAGTACTGCTAATGATCAGTACATTACTGCGTCTACGTAAGCTGCTTGTGTTTATGCTTATGTCACTAGTGTGAACCAGGTTTAACTCACAGGTGTGAGATAAGAACAAGTACTGCTAATGATCAGTACATTACTGCGTCTACGTAAGCTGCTTGTGCTTATGCTTATGCTTGTGTCACTAGTGTGAACCAGGTTTAACTCACAGGTGTGAGATAAGAACAAGTATCGCTAATGATCAGTACATTACTGCGTCTACGTATGTTGATTGCGCTTATGCTTATGTCGCAAGTGTGAAACAGGCTTAAGGGCGCAAAGCAAAAGAACTGGCTGTTAAAATTTGATCTAAAAGGAAAACAATGTAACGGTAACAGAATTTGTGGAATGAAAATGATAATGAAAATCCTATAATGACCATTGTGTCTCTGAAATGTCCCACAATTTTTGTCTTTGTCCTTGGACCCGAAGCTACAAAATTCAATGTTCTCGTCCGAAATAGGTCGTATCGCCAAAATAACTGAAAATATGACCCTATGCTTCTAGACGTTTGATAAGCCATGTACATAATTTGTATCCGTGTTTTATTGGATTTACAAACTCCAGCCGGAGGCGATCCGATAAAGCACGGCTACCCATTTTGTATCTATTACTTACTATGACATGCCTTCATACAGGTGGCATTCACTTCACCTAATGTTTTGGCATTATGCAAATTAGAGCAGCCATATTGGAATAGAATCCAGTGTCCCTTCCCATATGGCGGCCATGTTGGCTAGAAACAATAGGTCTTCCAAGGTCAGCCTCGAACTGAGCAGTTTCAGAACGAATTTAGACTAGAAAAAAACAAAGGTTGTTATCCTCCTGGGATTCAACATGGCCGCCATGTGAGAAGTGCATGATAATGTCACACTTGATGATGACGTCATGCTTTTGTGATCACCACCAAGCCTCGCTTTGGCACAACATTTCCTCTCGACACAAAAGCGAGGCTTAGTGGTGATGACAAATGCATGACATCATCACTCATGAGGCCTACTGAACCGTGTGAAAGAGCATCCATCTGCCAGTCAACTTTCATTACGTTGTGATGTTGTTTAATGTTTATCCTTTTTTTTTTATATATATTCATATTTGAAAACCTGAAGCGCAGACTATGCTAGAAGTTGCTTCATTTGCAGCAACTCGGAAAGATCGCAAGAATTTAGAGTTGGTGTTTCTTCGAAATGAGAAGATTCGATGGTTCAAATCAACGTGGCCTCCCCTTGATATGCCAAAGTGCGGTTTTGATGGCAAGCTATGTGATCAAGGGCCAAAAGAGAAGGATGGTAGGTACAACAACAGAGAAAAATAACTCGAACCCAGCATCTCTGGTCAAATTCTATCTAACTTTTCATCTAATGTAATAGTCTTCTTTTGTATTTTCGGATATGACTGTCCTCCAGTGGACGAAGAGCCACCACTCGTCGGTGTGGCACTTGTTAATCCCATTATTATTATTATTTTATCATCATCATCATTATCCTTAATTTTTTTGTTATATTAGTATCATCGTCATTATTATTATTATTGGCCAATGGCGCTGAAAGTGATGACTATTCTGCCAATAAGTTACTTCTGAAGGTTCCTACAGTCAATTTAAAGAGCTATGGAGAAAGGTCTTTTTCTGTTATTGCGCCAAAACTGTGGAATTTGTTGCTACTTACTATTAAGTTATGTCCCTCGGTGGGAGTCTTCAAAGCTAAGTTAAAAGAATATTTATTTAAGGAAAGTTTTTATTAGTTTAGTTATTGCTTAGATCGTAAGATTTTATAGTTCTTGTAAATTAACTTGCCTGTTTTCCAGCTATGTAAAGCGCCTTTGGACGTTTAGGATTAAGGCGCTATATAAATGTAGAATTATTATTATTATTATTATTACTACAGACCCATTAACGCAGTGTTGTTCTCATTGTTAAATATTACCAAATATCAGCGAGAACGGGCACTTTATCTGCATCATTTATTTGAATCTTCTTCTGGAATGAGGTGTTGCCTTCTATGTACACCTTCTTCATTGCACTTGTTTAGATCCACTCAAGACCATCATCACAACTTCCCCTCAGAACGACCTGTCACAGGCACTTTATCTGCATCATTTATTTGCCCGTTCTTTTGGAAAGAGGTGTTGCACTTAATTAGATCCAATGAAGGCCATCATCACAACTTTCCTTCGGAACGACATTTCATCGGCCCCACGTGATGGCCACTATATCTGCATCATTTATTTGTCTCTTCTTTTGGAAAGGAGATATCGCACCTTAAAGATCCAACCAGCATCAACATCACAACTATATTTGAACGACATTTCATCATCACAACGTGACGGGTACTTTATTGGGACTATTAATAATGAACTCTTATGTCTCTTTTTAGATCCAACCAGGACCATCATCGCAACTATCTCTGTAATCCTAGGAATCCTAGCTGTTCTTCTTATTCTAATACTCTTCAGGTTAGTACTAATATTTCAAGTCTGTATATTTAATCTCTAAATGGGCTTTTGCACGATACAATGACGTGGTTGTACTGGAGGACAGAAATATCTGACTTCATTTATTTAAAGGCACCTGTACGAGATCGGTCATGTTATTAGCAAAACCTGTTTGTAAATGCTATTTTCCACCTCCAATCGATTGTCGATCTTTCTGAAACTGCAGTTTTGAAGATTGTTTGCCATCCAGTAAACCCTTTCCCACAGGATCATGAGTATTGATGTGATATATCAGCACATGACTGTTTACTGCAAAAGACCTATTGACTTGAATAAACGCCTTGAGCATTCTGTTGCGGTATTGGTAAAACTTACTTTTACCATCGTGTCAGGAATGATATTTACCTTAATGTTTCTTGTGATTTTTCCAGACATTATATTGTTGAACGAGAGCTTCACAGTAGGCTGTGGAAAATAGAATACAACACTTTGATGTTTAATCATGGGCGACGCAACCCTGAAGGATCTATAGCGAGTAGTGTCATGGTAAGTGCTCGAACCCACTTTCGATATATACTTCACTTGACATGCACAAAGGTTTCAATATGAGACTCTGGTGTAAATTACTTAATTATATATCTGATCTGATCTGATCGTTCTAAATGCGCGACATCGCCCGTTTCCTCCCTTAGATTGCATATCTGTATGCGATGATGTGATTAATCGATCTTCACATGCTCGCAACATCGGAGTTCTGTTCGACTCCTCCTTGTCTATGCGGAACAAAATTACACATCGCTAACATTTGCAAGTCTGGATTCTATCACCTTAGGAGCATAAGCCGTGTTAGGAAATATCTTAGCCATCAATCCGCAGAAACTCTAGTTCACGCACTTGTAACATCTAGACTAGATTTTCTTAGTTTTTTTTTTTCAATTCTGTGGACTTCCTAGTTATCGTATTGAACACCTACAGAAGGTTCAGAACACGGCAGCTCGAGTAGTGTCACTTACTCGGAAGCATGATCATATCTCACCTGTACTGATTAATTTACAGAGACTTAATGAAGATGCTGAGATAGTTCCTTTAATAGACTACCAAATAGAAGGCGAAAAGTCAACCTCAGTTGCTCATTATAAGGTATTGAATGCATTTAGTGAAGTAACAGAATTTAAAGAATCTAAGAAATAAGTTCAGTTTTGTGTAAGCTAAAGTTTGTGCTTTTGAAAAAATAACACTAGGAGGTAGCTTGTGGTATTGTGAGAGCTCTTATAACTGAAATCAGGAATTTATTATTTTCTATGTGTATGTAATGGGGTAAGCACGAGCTGTTCAGCCGGTGTTCGAGACCTTCAATTCAATGCTGACTGATAGTAAGGTAACCGGAATTTTTTTTATGTTAATTTTCTATAACTTTAAAATGAAATGTTTTGTCTGTTCTACGATATATTCTTAAGGTGGCATAAAGTAGGAGGGATGCCCCCAAGATTTACGTCTGTGCTTCGGAATTGGGGATGAAACTGAGCAAAATAACCGACAATTAAATACAAGTTCAAGTAATATAAGTCTAAAATAACAAGCAATGGATGGTCAGCGATTCCCATGGTATCGCATTTTCCTTTACATACAATTTACAAACCAGTTCAAGAAAAAGTTAACGTTTCTAGTCTGTGGCAACTGTGTCTGCTACAACTGAGACAAGACGGTTTATCAAGCGAGATTGTTCTCAGTTTGCGACACTGGTAATCCATGGCCTTGTTTCTTGGGTCTAAAACTATTGTACAAACTGAAAGAGTACTCCACGACGACATCAGTAAAAACTGAAGGATCTCATACGAAAATCTTCATCCGTTTCAAGCAGCTTCATGAACAAGAAGTGTGCCTGTAAAACTGTTGCAGTCCTCCCGTCGATGTTAGTATTTCCAAATTATGGTTTTATTTCGTCGAAGATGGTCAGCCAGTGAGTTGTTGAGTACTTTCGTGGTTAAATCATCTGCTTGCAAATATTTTTGCCTTGAATGAGGCTGTGGCAACTGGTTAGATTTTGAGCTATCCATCACCGGCAACCACCTGTAAATAAAATCGAACTTTGTTCGAACCGCTTCGATCGAAAAGTAAATATTTGAAGCTTTGTCATTAAGAGCGACAACACAGCTGGCATATCCATGCAGGTAAACGCCCAAGAAGTTTTAATACGTGTATAATCAAATCCAAGCAGATAATAAGGCATCGAAGAAGTACACCACACAATCCCTACTGAACCACAATGTTTTTGTCTTGGAATCTTATTATCGTGTCCTCGATACGTTCAGCGGTTTTGGAAGAAAAATAATCCCGCTGTCCTATTGTTCGCGGGCTTTTAGTGGTACGAAACCTGAAAAACATCGAAAGCCTCCAACGCCGAGCCTCTCGCTTTATCCATTATTATTCCAAACTAACCTATTACGATCGTTTGTCTAAACTGGAACTCCTACTACTGTCCTACTGGCATGAAGTAAAGCATCTTATGTTTTTCTATAAATGTCAAAACAGTTATTATAATTTTCCAATTGCTTATTTTGTTAAAAATAAGCTATAAGATATGGACGCTCCTAGTTATGGGCTCCTGACATAATCAGTTTAGTCCATAATTTATACTTGCAACTTTTTCCGGGACCTACTTAATTTGGAGCAATCATTCGACGTAATCATTCGACACAACTGATTTGACATGCTTTGTAACCAGGCTCACTTGTTTATCACTGAATAGAATAATTTAGATACTTTTTCACATTCGAGTACTCTACAGACTTCGTCAACATGCGTTGCCGACCAGAAGTGGCGGACATTTGCGCGAAATGATTATGTCGAATGAGCAAATACGTCGAATGATTGTCTAAAAAACTTGAAACATCGCCTATGCACATAACACTGAAATCGGTTGTAAAGCATTTTACAGAGATGTTCGCAAATGAGCCAGAAATCTTTGTAGTTCAAAATACGCCAAGTGCGAAGATACGGAAAATCCGAGTGGTTTATTGATCAGCCGTTAAAACAGTCCCGTCCATAAATTAATGAATTTCATTTCATTTACGGTTAAAGAAATAGGATATTTCTGAACAAACTGTGAATGCTTTATTTTTCTTATTAGGCTAACTTAGTAACTGTGGCTTGTCTTCCCAAACGATCCATAGATGTGAGTCGACTGGTGTTACTGGAGATGAAACAGGTTCGTTTGTGTCTAAGTTACTAGAACCAGTACTTGGGGTAACATTGGTGTTTTCGATTGAGTGTCGAAAGTAACAGGCCTAGTACAAGTGATTAGTTTTTGCCCTCCAGTAATTACTTTTGTTTTAGTGTTATTGCACTTGTCAATGTTAAGCCCGAGGCGGGGGGACAACACGTCAAAAATAGCAAAAATTCCCTATTCCACTGCCCTGTCTTCCTTATGTTTCCTATAAATAACCCTACCCTGGGGCAGGCAGCGGATGTTAAAATCTCCACCCTCGGTATAGCCCTGCCTGTCAAATATCCGCCGCTTCCCTCCCCCTGTTTATCTTAACCAACAGGAAGGTAACACCCTCAGCAGCGTGTTTAATTGATTTGATAAGATTCTCAAGAATGTTTTAATCTGAAAAAAAAAAAATTTTTACTGAATGACCCGGCTCTTTTCTGTAATTTCGATTCCCAATTAATCCCAAATGATTCAAGCGCTGGGCCATGTTGGTTGAACTAACAAGAAGTCTAGAAGGTAGCGAGGAATATTTTGTTAACACCAACCAAGAGAGCATAAGTAAGAGAGGGAATCTTGTAGCGCGCGGTGTGCGGTGATAATGTCGAATAAAATCTATTTTTAGTAACCGGAAGCAGATGATGCAAAGTGCGCGAACGCGCGACAACAATCTCATGGCGCGAAAATATTTTGCCGCCTCAAGATTGTCGCACGCACGTGCACTTTTCAGCTGCTTCCGGTTACCAAAAGTAATTTTTATTCGACATTATCATCGCACAAGCTCGCGTATTGGAGATCACTTCCCTCTCTTACGTATGCTCTCTTGGGCCATCCCAATAAAATGTTTTGTTTACCATCGCCCAATTGACCCAATTTCATGGAAAAGTAAGAAACAAAGATTGAAGAATAATTTCATAACTGCACCTCTCTTCCGAGCTCTCTATAAGCTACGTTTTAGCAGGAGCCCATTACCAGGAGCATGCATCTCCCAGATTAGGTCTGTCCAACAGCAGAACAGATGATGTAGCTATTTTTAGCTTTGTGTTCCCCGCGAAAGTAGATACCTGCACTAAACCAATCACACGACGAAACGTCACTTCTCGTTATGCATTCACGCAGCTATTTTCCTATGCAGGGGAGCGCGCATTGACCGCAGCGCAAGCAACCATGGCAACCATTTTATTTCGCGGGAATTGGATATCTATAAATAGCCACATCGTCTACTGTGCTGTGGGCGCTACCCATCGCATAGGTACGCTCCTGGTAATGGGCTCCTGGTTTTAATTGTAGAACAATAAGTAGTCGAGGCCGAGGAATACATGAATGTGTTAACGCGCATCTGAAATAGTAACCAGGCTTTACTTGGTTCCAGACCCCCCGACCGATCCATCATCACGAGAGAGAGGGCGGTGGTAAACGAAACATGTTCTTGGGATGGCCTAACAGTGACGTCAAATAAAAACGAACAAGAGCATTGATCGATTTTGTTTATTTCAGATGCGTGACATAACACACGACAACTTGAACCAGTTTATTGGCGCATGCGTAGGACCACCCAGCGTGTGTATTGTCATGCAGTACTGCTCAAGAGGTAGTTTACAGGTAAACATCGCGAGATAGACCACAATCCACCGCACCGAAAAAGACGGCGGCTTGTACTTTTACCCACAATCCTTTGCACGCGAAAACCTTTAAATCCGTTATATAATCGCGGTATAGAGGTTTTAAATCTTAAGAACAAGCCAGTACAAGTGCTATTGCCAATACACTGTCATTTAAAAGAATAGAGGGTTAAGTTTCTACGTGGTATTTTGACTGTTTTAGGTTCGCAAGGGATTGTGGTCAAATGTACTGGCGCCATATTTTTCTGTATGGTGGATTGATTACATGAGTCAGGGCCGTAGTCAAAGCCGCAGTCTGAGGGCTGGTCAGAAATTAGTAGGGGGAGGGTAGAGAAAGGGGAGGGCCATGATTTTTTGAATCCCCCAAAATGGTGGGTCATAAAAAATGGGCAACTAACTTTTTGATTTCATTCTCCACCCCAATTTGCAATTTGAGAACTTTCAAAATATCACTCAGTGCCTATAAATCAAGTATAGCACGAGCAGTTCATGCGATGTTTTGTTTATAATATACTGAGCAAACGTTTGCTGAGAGCATGTGCCTGTGCACTCAGTAACCTTTAGATGCACTCGTCATTGACCAATCAGAGTCCAGATATTTTGTTGAGTTAGTTTTAAGCTCGCATATTTACACTCATTTATCCCGTAATTGCACTTGAAAACGCCAAGTCGTATAATAAGTAGCCCTCTGCTTGTTATTTAAATAACTTATTTTCAATCTTTATGGAAACAATCTAGGCGAGTGTCTCATCTTGCGTATTGCTTGCTATGCGAGTGCATTCATAGAAAACTGATAATTGCTTTCAATTTTATTTGTGAAAATAGCGTTGTGTTTTGGATTCTTAGTGCAGCAGTTAGAGTTTTTTAAAGTTGTTCAATGCCATAGTAAAGTTTTGCCAGTGCCTTTATTTTATATTTGTGGTCATTCATTGCCATATTTTGAGATTAGTGTTGAGTACCATATTTGCAAGTCGCCCAATCTGAAAGAGCTTGTACAGTTCCTTATTTAAAACTGATCCGTATTGTATCTCAGAGATGTGTATCACCATTTCGGAAGTTATTTTGTATATACCATTTTTAGTTTCATCGTCATAAATGGAGGTTTCATCTCCGCATTTGTCATCACTAAGAACGCGTTAACCTTCTTGATAAACGGAATAAATTCTCACAGGACTTAATGGTCTTTTATCGTCTTAAAAACGTCAGTTTTCGAAAGAATCATTTATCATTGTAAACTCCACTATTGCTCTTATTTTGCAGGATATTTTAGAAAATGATGATGTTAAACTCGACATAGTGTTTATTGCATCGCTTGTTTCAGACGTAGTCAAGGTAAGACCGAAAGAGCAACCCCACTCTCACCAGCTTGCTTATTAAATATTCATATAGAATTTGCGCTATATAAAAGAATGAATACCTTTACGATTATAGCAATCTACAATCACAAAAGTATATATATACCCCATACCGTAGTACGTTTCAGTGCACAACACCATTTTCACATTCACTCCTCGACCTAAGAAGTTTGTTTTCTTAACGGAAGGTTTTGGCGGCCGTCAATTATTTATCATTACTCCAATGCGAGTGTAACCTACAACACGTAAGCAAAGTTCGTAAAAATTACAGTCGAATATGCATGTTGGAGGGCAGAGGGTTGCCCCTCCAACGGAAAATTCCATACATTTGCATTACGCGTATGCGTAACTCTGTGGGAAAACAACCGATTCCTTTGAACATTGTCAATCTGGCTAATCTGGCTAAGTTCTTTTTCCCGTCATGGTATAAGTTTTTCTCTTTGATGAATTTTCAAAAAACCACGTGTTGGGCGTTACGCTCCATTAGAATGCAAAGCATGGCGAAATACCCTTCAGCTCTACGGTGGCTCATCAGCATTTCAATCCACATTTTTCGCTAACTCGTCAAAACTCGTCAAACATAGCTATCATCGACATATATATCTTCTTATTCTATCCTACTCAAGCACGTTAAGGCCTGGTTCATTTAACGGAAAATAGATTTACGTTAAAAAAATGTTTCCTGACAGAAATAACAGTTTAAACAAAATCTAAAAATCTAATTACACCATAATACTAATATCCACTTCCTTAAATTTGTTAAGTGGATGGTTGTCGTATCACGTGGTCGATGACGTCATAATTATAAAAGATCGTTTAAGTGAAATGCGGCTGCGAAGATAACATATGAATAAAAAGTAATCCTGCTAAAACATTACTCCTTCCGCAGTGTTTCAGACCACGCTTACTAAACATGACTATCATGTAAAGATAAGGAGATATTAAGGGTACAAAAAGTCACATGACCTATTTTGCATATTTTCGCCTTAATTACTCGTTAACAAAACATTGTAGTCATCATTTCTAAGCTGATTTAGGTAAAAGGCTTCAACCTTAACTAAACACATCCACTCATAATCGTAGCCGTTTTAAACTCGGAGCCGCGTTTTTTGATTTACTGATTTCGTGTTCTAAGTAACGTGACAGACCACGTGACACGTTTTACTGCACACAAACCACTTAAGGTAGTCAAGAATGGCGATACCTATTATCGTGAGAAACTTGGCGTACTTACCATGCTCGGCTGTGCTGAAATAAGGAAAACATTTTTTACCCGAAATTTGACCCCTGAACCAGGCCTTAACATGCTTGAGTAGCACGTCCTCTTAGTATATCCCTCCTTCCCTATGCGCCCCTAGTATTAATAATATCCACATATACACTGTAGACCCTCTTGCTTTACTGTGTATATAGCTTAATCCACTAAATCATAATATGACATATCTGTCATAATGATGCCTATTACGCATGGACTTACAGAAAAACGACAAATTGTTTCAGTTTATGAAAACATGTACTAGTTTTTACCATTTCCTATCAGTCTGCAATAGGACCTTTGTAGCTGGTGGTCACATGACCTTGTCACTCAAACATCATGAATCTAGCATAATGTCAATGCCAGAAATGGAAATAGCAAGTCAAAATAAGTAACCAGTGCAATTCCAGGTTTATATTTTTAATATTGAAGCATTGGTAAATTTTTGAAAACTCAAAATTTAACTGAGTTTGTATGGCTGTGCCATGCTCTCTCCTGCATGTTTTTTACATATTACAACAATGACAGCAATGGTCGTGAGGCTTCTGCATGTAATGCATTACTAGTAAACTTTTCTTAAACTATTATTTCCTGTATAGACGTCATTCATAATGTGTACAGAGAATGTGTACAGAGCAACTATTGCTACCACATGAAAGATCGCACCTAAATTAGTAATTGACCACAGTTTGAAAGCAATGTTTCAATTTGCTGTCGAGTTACTGGCATTTTAAATGTAGAAAATACATGAAAGCGAGGCTGGAAAGGCCTACATGGTTTTTCTCATACAAATCTCTCTAATTTCGAATCGCTGTAACTTTACAGCCTTTTATGCTACAACGTTAACACTCAAATTCTACAGAATCACCAATGTTGGTATGCTCTTTCGCATGGCAAGGATGTTGTTTTCCATACATTGAAGATGTGGCTAACCTGTTACAATACAGAGACCACGCCCTTATGAATGAGGTGTATACACTACTGTCACTTTCCTCAACACCGAATGATCGCATTGCGGTCCTATTTTTTTGACGAGTTAGCGAAAAATGTGGAGTAAGTGACAAACTCGTCATTTTTGACGAGTTAGAGAAATGTGTGGATTGAAATTCTGATGTCCCTTCGGGCCACCGTAGATTTCGTATGTATTTCCCTGAGACATGGTGACACCTGACAGATACGCAAAGTACTTCAATGGTATTCTTGGTGTGAAATACGATTGGTTGTTAGAATCATTAGAATAAATGATAGACATGCGACAACAGATACTGTTCGTCAACAGATACTGTTCGTCAATTAACAGATCCATGGGTAAGGGATACAAGTTGCAGCAGAACGAGGGTAACCTCTTTCCGATTTTTTTCTAGGGAATGGCATATCTTCATAGTTCAGACATTAAGTCTCATGGTAATCTGAAGTCGTCGAATTGTCTTGTTGATAGTCGATGGGTTCTTAGAATCACAGATTACGGACTGCCAACTGTACGATCAAGGTCCCGCAAGAAAAGTACTATTGAGACTAACTGGAGAGGTAAGCTTTAACACTTTTGAAGAGGTATTATGAGATAATAATTCCTCGAATAGAGTAATTATCTAACTTGCATGTAATGTAAGAGTTGATGGTTGGCACCTGCGTGTTATGTGGCAGTCAGCGAAGGGGAGGGAGGTGAGGAGGGGGATGAGTGTCTGTGTGTTGGGGGAGGGACTGGGTGGGTTGATTTTCTCATACTAAGGCTGATATTTCATGTCAAATTCCTCGACCAAACACTAGAAAATACTGGACCTCCGCCTCCACTGCATGGAAATTTCCTGGAAATTAGAGTTTCAAACAAGATTTCCAGGGTATTTCCAAAATATTTCCATTCGTTGGAAATGTGCAAACTATGGAAATTCAAACTTCCAACTATTTTCCAACAAATATCCATCAAACTTCCATCCCATGGACGACGTCTAGTTTTTCCAATGCAAGAATATAGATTATTGATGGTTAAATTAAGAGGAACGTCAAACGTCTTGACTCTTGGACCATCAATCAATCAATCAATCAATCCTCCATTCATCAATCCATCCATCCATCTATCCATTCATCCATCCATCCATCTATCCATCCCATCCATCCATCAATCAATCATGCATTTAAATACAAATAGGACGGGGATATCGTGCAAACATTGCCTTACCCTGTTGTTAACAATCTCTCTCCATCAGATCTGATGTGGGTAGCACCAGAGATACTTCGTATTCCCTCTCGTCCACCCAAAGGCACCCAAAAAGGCGACGTGTACAGTTTCGCCATAATATTACAAGAATTTCACACTAGAGATGGTCCATACAGCGCCAACTACATGGAGCCAAAAGGTTAGTAGTACCTGCTAATTTGTAGAATAACTCAGGGTTCGTACACCTCCTGGAAAGTCCTGGAATTTTTTTCTTCCTGGAGAGTCCTCGAAAGTCCAGAAAATAAACCTAACTCCTGGAAAATACCTGGACAACGGATCCTAATCATTAAAGAGTGTTTACTTTAATTGAACAGGTCATTGAAAGCAGTATGAATCATAAATTCTGCGCAGTATTTTTTTAATATCAAAATACTCTTAGAAAAAAGCCTGAAGAAAGTGCTGGATAGTCAAGTCGGTCTGGATGTTTTAAGATATGAAAGCGTACGCTGTCTCAACTCCAGCCTCGATGTCACCAAAGGCTTGGTTACCTTTCAAAATGGTGGTCAACAACTACAAATTGGACTATTATGTTGTGTATTAAACAGTATAAAATAAACAAATTTGACTTGAAACATGAAAATGGATGACAATTACCAGAATGCATGAAGATTATGATGATGGTGATGATGACAAGAAATGCAATAAGGCAAGATTACCGCTCTGAATGCTGCAATTTGATTGGTTGCTCAGCAGGCAAGATTTTCCAGATCTTATCTGCGATAAAACCCGTACATTTTGAAAGAAACCAAAGAGATACCAAAAAACACAAGAATTGCGTGAACTGAAAAACTATGAAGCCACGGAGAATGATTCTTCTGTCGCTGAGTTTCGTGAATTCCTTTCGGAACAACAACCGAAAAACACGAAGGTTAAGGCATGAGAAGGCCTGAGAAGACAGCTCCCACTGCATTTGGCGGCTGTCTACTCCCCCGAAATGAATTCTCGAAACTCGGTGACTTAAAAGTGAAGGGAACTGGACCAGGCGCATCGTGATACAAGTGATTTTTTTCTCCGAGTTCTCCGAATTTCCTCCCTCTGTAAAACTACGCAGCATGTGAATTGTGAGTTGTAAATATTGAACGTAGTAAAAAGCGTGTGTGAAGGATCTGCTAGAGGCCTAATACGCCTCAATATCCGAGGGTAAACAAATTAAAGATTTGATTTGAAAATTGTGGAATCGCCATTTAGTAAAAAACCTTAATAACTTTTGTCTCGGTCCACAAACACGCAAGAAAAATGACGAAGCCAATATCTCCATCTCGACCGAACAAGCTTGGCCAAAAACCTCTATTCCTTGACTTAATCCTATATTTATCAGGTCATCGTAGATAAACTCCGTAACACGGTCCCAAGTATTTCTTTATTTTGTTTCTCTTCACCAGCAATTGTTGAAAAAGTACGGAAGGCAGAATTCCCTCCATTCAGGCCAGTCGTGGCTTGTCTCATTAGCGGCGCAGAAGAGCTTCGTGACCTCATGAAACAATGTTGGCAAGAAGAGCCAGACGTAAGGCCAGAGTTCAACGAGATAAAGAAAACCATCCATAAAATTGTGGTTAACAGTGGCATGTGAGTGATATTTGTTTAATTAAGGTGGTATCAGTGATACCAAAATTTGGACAATTTTTTAAGATTTTCTAATTGTTTTTTTTCTATCTCATAAAGTGTCAACTTTAGTGCTTAATAAATGTAACATTTTAGATTTTTGAAGGGAATTTTCTTTTAAAGGTTTTCTTCCTATTTTCTGAGGTTTGTTGTTCGGTTGCTAGGGGCAACGGTTTTGTTGAATCAATTGATTCATTGAATCAATGTTTTAACTTTAAGTCCATTTTTCTCAGAAAGCAAGTTTTTGTACAACCTGTCATAGCTTAACACTTATACTTTAAAAACTATGCAAGATAATGCAATGGAACTTGGTGTAGCTCTTTGTCAATAATACCTCAGTGCAATGAACCAAAAACGTTTACATATTTTTCTTAAGTAACATTATTATAGGATAAATTCAATATGGGTGGGGCCCGGAAAATGATATTTATGAAAATAGTCCTAATATTCTCTAATTTGAATGTAACAAATTGTACATTTTTTAGGTTCATTGGATAGTCCCATCTATGTAGAACATTTTCTGAACCTTTCAGGGGTAAAGCATTTGTATTTATAGAGCTACAGCTGTTAGCGCAGAGCCAGTACCATAGCGAGGTTCAAAGGACGTGTCCTGGTTACCATGGCAACTGTTGATGTAAAAAACACTGCCAAACTATTTCTCTAAGTGAGAGGAGAATATGTTATTAAAAACATTTTGCTTTACAAAAATAACCTCTATCGACAGAACGGTACGGAAGAAGGTTTGTTTAAAAAGCTTTTTAATGTATTTATCATTTGATGAAGAGTTGTTCTAGAATAGACTATATTGCAACTCCGCCGTCGCAGTGCACTCTGGGATGGATATCTCAGTTGCCATTGTTAAATCCAAGATGGCCGCCCAACAACAACAATGGCAAACTGTGATATCCATCCCAGAGTGCACTGCGACGGCGGGGTTGCGATATAGTCTATGCATGAAAATACAGACTTTGAAAAACTATGTAAAAAGTCTGTGAAAAGTTTGTAAAATGTATGTTAAATGTATGTAAAGTACATATCTATAGACATTTTACAAACAATTTGAACAGTGTAAAATGTCTATAAAATATGCTTTTAGAGACAATAAAATGTTTCGTTTACCATCGCCCGACCGACCGAGTTCTCTACGTTTTAGTTTTTTGCTTTTCTCATGCGAATTGTCAATCTACAACTAGTAGAGGAAAAAGTAGTCAACGAATACGTGAAAGTTTGCAAGCTGACTTAGTAACCAGGCTTTACTTGGTTCCAGACCTCCCGACCGATCCACCATCACGAGAGAGAGGGCGATGGAAACGAAATATTTTATTGCGATGGCCTAAATGTACTACTGTGTAAAATGTTGTAAGCAATTCTGAAAATTTGATCGCGTTATAGAGGAAAGTTTTGTTTTAAAGAAAATTGGAGGTTCAATTCGATTGACAGTGCCTATTTTATAGACCCTTTGCACGTGACGTCATAGCCGCCATGTTGGTCTACAGTTAACAATAGATTCTTCGTTAGCTTCTTTTGTTATGTACACCAACATGACCGCCATGCCCTTTGTCATTTGAATCTCTGGGGATTGAGTGTAAACCATCTATTAGTTCTACAGCAAGTAAAAACCGTTCTCGTAAAACATAGAAGCTGGTTAATTAATAATGGTAATAGAATTGAGTGGAGTGCAATTTGGCCTGAAATCATACGAGTGATTACAAAATTGCACGACCGCGAAGCGGGAGTGCAATTTGTAATCAAGAGTATGATTTCAGACCAAAATTGCACTCCACTCAGTTCTATTACCACTTAATTATATTCATTTTTAAATCTTAACAAACGATAAACGTAAATTTGTTTTTTTACAACAACAAACTAGAAAAGTCAAGCAGGTAGAGCTTTGAAAAAGGTAATTCAAATCTAAGAGCGTGCGCGAACGATCACGCCATCCCTACGCTGTGAAATGGTTTTTTAAATTATGCTCATTGATTGGTTCAGCAAAAGGATGCAATAACAGACACAAAATGATGCAATTTAGGCTGAAATCACTGCTGCTTTTAACCAATCAAATTGCAGGAAACACCAGTGATTTCAAAATGAATATAATTAATAATGGTAATAGAACTGAGTGGAGTGCAATTTGGTCTGAAATCATACGAGTGATTACAAAATTGCACGACCGCGAAGCGGGAGTGCAATTTGTAATCAAGAGTATGATTTCAGACCAAAATTGCACTCCACTCAGTTCTATTATCACTTAATTATATTCATTTTGAAATCTTAATGAACGATAAACGTTCGTGTTTTTTTTTACAACAACAAACTAGAAAAGTCAAAAGCAGGGTAGAGCTTTGAAGAAGGCAATTAAAATCTAAGAGCGTGCGCGAGCGATCACGCAATCCCTACGCTGTGAAATGGCTTCTTAAATTCTGCCTTTTGATTGGTTCAGCAAAAGGATGCAATAACAGACACAAAATGATGCAATTTAGGCTGAAATCACTGCTGCTTTTAACCAATCAAATTGCAGGAAACACCAATGATTTCAAAATGAATATAATTAATAAGTAAACCAAACCATATTTTTGCTGCTAGGAAGAGAAACATTTTTGACAACATGGTTGAAATGATGGAGAAGTATGCTGACAACCTAGAGGACTTGGTTGCAGAGAAAACCGACCAACTAATGGACGAAAAAAGGAAGACAGACGCTCTGATTGAGAGCATATTGCCCCGGTGGGTATATATGAACAAAACTTACTTGTGACAAGGAAATATGTACTGATATTTGTCTGTAGATATTATCTGTTCAGAGAAGAACAGATAATGTCCAAAGACTGACAGGTTACAAATAGCATTTGGCGGTATATTATACATCTATTCGGGATTCATCCGAGGTCAGAATGGCAAAATATTTAAGTCGAGACTTCAATATTGTATTGGGCGAGACCAAAGGTCGAGTCTAATATTAAAAGTCGAGACTTCAATAGTTTAATAAGGAGTGACAGGCAGTCAGTTTCACAGAATATCACGCCATGATTACAGTGAGTCGTACACGCCCTACTTATGTACATCATGTACAATACATGAAATACCGGCAACGCCAGATATGAAAAACCACTAAAAAAACACTATTTAGATGTGGCCAAAAATGTGCGAAAACGTATTCCCCGACTAATGCAGTGGCACTAACCTCCGCGGACGAGGTAAACATTACAACGATATATCAAATCGAAACGAAACAAAAGTAACCGACTGACTGACGTAGATTGAATTCACCTTTCCCGCTCCATGCTTAAGTAGTACCAACAATCCCTAGAGGATACCCGAGCCTCTATATCGTGCCGTCAGAATATCAATTTCTGACTATTTCGTTCCTACGTCTCTCAGCCGTCAGAAATTACATTAGGTAGCTGTCCTACATGGCAAAACTTGGGTTGGCACGTGACCCTAATACACACATTTGATGGGAGGATTATTCGTAAGACATAATAGGGACTTTAAGCAACCACGACGGCAACGTCTAGGACGACGGCATAAAACAGTAGCCTTAATTACAAAATATAATAACTGCACATGGACATGCACGCAGTCGCCTATATTTTCACCGTTCTCATGCAAAAACACAACATGAAAACCCCGAATCGTACGTTTTAAAGAGGACGCGAACGTAAGAAAGTAAATCAATCCGTTCATATTTCTCAAAAATCTGGTTGTCAAAAACAATTCAAGGCGAACTAGGGAAATAGTAGACACCAAATTTCGGGAGAAAACACTTTTCTACGTCCCGTCGTAATTGCCGTCGCCGTCCTGGTTGGTTAAAGTCCCTAATAACTCACAACAAAGGAGCGTATATTGGTCCATGATTTCTGATGTCTTTTCCTATTTTCTTTTACTGTAGACCAGTAGCAGAGCAGCTCAAGAGTGGCAAATCAGTGGAGGCGGAGAGTTTCCACGAGGTGTCAATCTACTTCAGTGATATTGTCGGCTTCACCAGTCTGAGTGCCGAGAGTACACCCATGCAGGTAAATATCTCGGTGAACCTCGCTGCTAGATAGAAGTCCGACGCACAAGGAAATTCTAACTTACATTATTTGGATTTTGTTTTTGTGAGAAGACATGTACACGTGTGGAGTCTTTTTTTCGCGAGAATACGCACGGGACTCGGCTAAGACCCCGCGCGGGACTCGGAATTCTGGAGGGACCATGCGCGGGAAGAAAAAAGGAAAACTAATTAATAGTTTCCTTTTCTTGCAAGGGCCTTCGGGTGTATCCGGCCCTTGCAGGGTCTGAGCACGAGTCCCGTCGGCCTGCGCCTCTTCTCGCGAAAACAAATTGATTCCTGCGTCGGCCCGTGCGATACCTTTTCTCTCTCGAAAAAAAAGTAATATAAGTTAGAACTAGAGTTATACTAAAGTAACCAAGTCATTGTCCTCGTAGACGATAATAGGCTTTGTTAGATTGTCAGCTAGCTGTTGAACTCGATTATCACTGTACGAAATTGGTTCGAATCGTAACAGGTTAGTGTATTGTTTGATGAACGCTCTTCGACCAGATTATTCTCTTCATTACACATTCGCGTCATTGACGTCCACAAAACTCAAGTACCACCTCGCAGCCCACGTCAGTTTCATTGCATGTGACCGACTGAAGTGCGCTGAACAGGCTAAATAATGTTTTTTTTTTATAATGATGATGATGATGATCAGTTACTTTCTTTGTTAGGTCGTTACTCTTCTGAATGACCTTTACACCTTGTTTGATGACATCATTCAGGAGTATGACGTCTATAAGGTGAGTGTGACGTCACCCACAATCCTCCCTCGTACCCAGGCAGGCGCCTCCAACTGACAAGACACATGCGCGCAAGACCAGGGCTCCCGAGAACAAACGCAATGGTTCATTTTCAAGTTTCAACTTGGCTATCTATCTGTGGGTCATAGGCCTTTTGCAGGAAACAGCCACGTGCTGATATATCATTAGTACTTCAATAACGAATCAATTGAGCTCGTGATCCCATGGGAAAGGCTTTACTGGCTGGCAAATAATAATCAAAAACGCTGTTTTAGAAAGATCGACAATCAATTGGGTGTGGAAAATAGCATTCACAAAGAGGTTTTGCTAATGATACTACCGATCTCGTACAAATGCTTTTAAATATATGAAGTCAGATTTTTTTGCCACCCAGTACAACCACGTGATTGCATTCCTGCAAAAGGCCCATTGTAGCCATCTGCTGATTTGTTGGTATATACTTCATGGTATTGTTTCGTTCTATATCGACCTGTAAAACAGGTATAATACTGTAAAACAGTAGAGAAAATGATTATGCATGGGAGACTATATGGAACGAATGGAATGAAGTATATACCGATTTTTTTTAAATCTCTAATGCTACGATTTTAGGTCGAAACAATCGGTGATGCATATATGGTGGCCAGTGGTTTACCTATTCGTAACGGAAGGCGTCACGCTGCTGAGATATCGAAGATGGCGTTACATCTTGTTGACGCCGTATCGGGAAATTTTGTTGTGCGACACAAACCAGAGTACAAGCTCCAGCTCCGAGTAGGAATCCATAGCGGTGAGGAAGGAACTATGGTTTCTACAACTTGTTTTATTCTTTTCACTAGATGTTACTTATGGACCGATATTCCTGTCCATAAAACTAATTTGAATTTTTCTGGCGCTGCCATCTTGGATCTTATGACGTCACACGTGGTACTCCATTCGCGTGGTAGCGCTGTCACTCGAATTGAAGCTTCAAGTTTCATTAAAACAAAATTACAAAAATAACACCGAAAGATCGAAGAGAAATACCATGTGAATGTCCTAATATGCTTTTCAAATGTTTTTGATAGATTCAGAAAGTGGATTACAAAAGTTTCTTCTAGAAACCTGCAGTGTACAAATTTTAAGTTGCTCTATATTTCTCTTCATCCACTCGAATCTAGCTTTGCCACCTTCATCAAAATTGTCTCCAATTTTCTCCATTATATCTGTAAAGTATAGTCTGCTAATCTGATTAGTTATCTTTGTCTTTCGTCTTGATAACGTTTATCATTTGGGGGTTTAAAGTGCCCCTTTAAACGATGTGTCTAATTATGTGTAGGACCTGTAGTAGCAGGAGTTGTTGGCAACACAATGGCTAGATATTGTTTATTTGGTGACACCGTCAACACCGCGTCAAGAATGGAATCAAACGGAGAACGTAAGTTTCCATAACAGCTTCATCCCGGTTTACACGGCGGGCCGAGATTACCTTTTCGGACACGCGTACCACACGGTGGTTTGAAGATATGGAGTTTATCCTCTCGAGTCCAAAACATTTCACTCGTTCGCTGCGATCACTCGTGAAATATTCTCGAGGATAAATTTCGTTTTTCGCACCACCGTGTAATTTTCTTTTTATTATATGGACAATTAAACTGCTCTAATAACTCTATGTATTCGTTTTATCTACCGTCAGTACAACTCAGTTATTCGTGATAGATCGAAGCTCTTCTGGGAGAATTTCGTCGGGTTCTCTTGTCTCTTCATTGCAGTCGGGAAAATCCTGAGATAGTTATTGGTCTTAGTTTGATTTTTATGCACCGCGTCAAGAAAGTTTTTTCTGTCATTTTCTTGCTGCTCATTTAAGCTGTTTAACATCTTCCTCTGATTTCACAAACCTGCCGCCATCTTTGTAGTTCAAAAGGCGGCAATCGTGACGTCACACATCCGGGAGATGAGTGGCGTATGTTTCATATTTTACTCCAGCTGCAGCGAGTGAAATATGGATTCTACGAATAATGATATATAATGGTTTAGATCCTGATAAAACACTATCGTCTATTTAATAAAGTCAGGGATTTTTGCTCTTCTTCTGATTACATTTTAACTGTCTTTTTAACTGCGCATGCTTTTTAACTGTCTTTTTCACAGCTCTTCGCATCCACATCAGTACATCAACGAAAGAAATTTTAGAAGAGCTTGGTGGGTTTGTGGTTGAAAGTAGAGGAATGGTGTATTTGAAGGTGAGGTGTTTATGATTTTAAAAGTTGTTATCCTCAAGGGGGATGTTTCTGTTTTATTTCAGTACTATAGAAAGACTGGGTTATAAGTAGGACGTCTCTTTCAACAATAAAAGTGTAATAGTGTAGGCACTAAGACCATGGTAACAAGAGGGTGTAAAGGCGCTGTGTCATAGTTTTGCGCATGTCTGGAATAAATGTTCGATTGGTGGCTGTTAATTGACTTCAAACAGTTAAAGTGCATATAAGCCCTAGCCAGTTATCTTTGATATCGATTTTACATGAAGTGAATAGTCCAACGGTAGAATATTTCTTGATTTGGGTGTTACGTCTACGAGATATAAAGGTTTAGATTTTCAATATGCTAATGATGTGATGTCATCACCGACATCACTTATTATACAAAAGCATACTGGTAGAGACAAATTACCTATTTTTAAATTCTAAGTTATATTCGAAGCTTATCAAAGTGATTTTACAAATAAAAATTAGAAAATAGAAAATAGCTTAATTCACAAGCACAAAGAAATTCAGCAAATGTCGGCGATGACATCACATCATTAGCATATTGGAAATATAAACCTTTATATCTCGTAGACGCAACACCCAAATCAATATATATTCTACCGTTGGACTATTCACTTCATGTGCAATCGATATCAAAGGTAACTGGCTAGGGCTTATATGCACTTTAAAGTCCCCTCCCTTGATGCGAGATTGAAAGGATATACAATATTTTCCTAAATAAACGCACAGTTTGTTAACCACTTTTGCACATTTACTTTGATTTAATCCATCCCACATGTGTGCTAGGGTCGTCAGTTTATATGAAAATCACTGAAAATAATCAGTTCTGTTCCCGCCCGGAACATAAAGTCGTGTCCCTCACCGTGACAAAGCTCCTTTAACACTATAGACCCATTCGAAAAATGGTGTCACCAAGCTTTGGTTGTAATGAAATGTTGGGACCAAAATAAGCACTGCCACTTCAGAGAGCATGCAAAAATGAGTAGGTTTGTAAAATTTAAGGAGAATAGCACCAAGTGTTGCGAAGTTACCGAGGTTCAAAATAAGAGAGTTTTGTATGAGATTCAGGACGTCAGGACTGACTAGCCTCGTTTTCATGTTTCTTCAGAGTTTCAAACGTTGATTGCTTTGTAAGGATATATTCTTTTGTTATCAAAGAGCTACATGTTGCTAACATGAACTCGCTCTTTCATATAGGCTAGTTAATTCTTCAGAAAATATTGAATATCAACATTATGCAAATTAGCGGCAGCCATTTTTCGAATGGGTCTATACATTACCAAAATAAATACGACCTGTACACTAGCAGCCATGGACAGCTGCTTCGGCCTCTTTGGGCCTCGTCAGCATGGCGTTGCTAGTGAACAGGTTGGGGTCCCACTCAATCTTATATGAAATGTAAGAGGAATAAACCATGTGGGATGCGGCTAGAGAATAAAAGTGTAATAGTATACGAGATGTATACTGTAACTAGAGCCACTAAGGCCACTGTGTCTTCCGATCCAATCATGGTGTAATAATACGAGACAACTGAGATGCGGATAAAATTGCACAGCATGTATCATCGTCATTTCTCTGCGATATATTTCGCCCGTCTTCTTCATCGATTTTCTTATTGAAGCTTTGACTTTTACTAAATGAAATTTCATATTAAGTTGATATTAAGACATTATTTTATGGCTTAATTTGCAAAGGTAAACGAGTATATATATCACATTTTCGTTTTCTTTCTTTCAGGGCAAAGGCGATGTCGAAACGTTTTGGCTGAACAGCGTTCTGGAGAAGAACGAAAGTTGGCCTACGTTGAGACCATTCCCTCCCAACGAGTCGGCACTGATAAATATTTTTGGAACTCCCTCTAGTTCACCCCAGTGTCAGAGGGCCAACTCTAATCGTCGATCTATTCGGTCGAGAACTCACAGTGGACGTACTGCGCAGACTCAGTGCTAGCTCTAATATTCCCATTCTCGATCCCAGATCCTTCTTATTTCTTACTGCGCATGCTCAACGAAACTCCTTTTCATTGAGCATGCGCAGTAGGAAATAAGAAAGATCTGATGAACCAACGTTAATCCTTTAGCTAGGATATCTGAGACTTCAAAGGAAAAGCGTGCTTGCATGATATGATGCGGAACGCTGTTGACGAATAAGCAAGATACGTATTCTCACAGACGAGCACTCAACAGGCCTTTCGCAGGAATGCAATCACGTGGTTGTACTGGATGGCAAAAAAATCTAACTTCATTTATTTAAAGGCACTTGTACGAGATCGGTAGTGTTATTAGCAAAACCTGTTTGTAAATGATATTTTCCACCTCCAATTGATTGTCGATCTTTCTAAAACAGAATTTTGAAGTTTGTTTGCCACCCAGTAAAGCCTTTCGCATAGGATCATGAGCTCGATTCATTGGTTATTGAAGTGGTGTATCAGCACGTGACTGTTTCCTGCAAATGACATATGGATCGAGGATCGTAAACAGCTATTTAGCATTAGAAAATATGGCCCCGTTTTAGCCTCCATTAAGTGCTCGTTCCAGCTCGTCCCACACGCTGTACTCCTGCATGGGCCCGGTTGTTTGAAGCAAGGGTAAGTGCTACCCCGGGGTTAAATCGGTAACCCGAGGGTAAACTGTACAGATTACAATTACTGATTTGGCGATAACCTAGGTTTAAAGTTAACCTTGCTCCAAGGTCATACAAAATGGGATTCGTTCCCATTTCTCCGCATAGGTATAAAGGGGTTTTTATCTCGTTAGTATGCGTGCGAAGTTTACACATCTCTTCACGTGCGTACATTTCCACTCATTAACGAAGGGATCCAATTCCAGGTCAAAGTACGTCGAGATCGTAAACTTACCAAACATGGGAAACTCAAGATAACCGCTGCGTGTAGGTGGATTTTAGATGACGTCATTGTTTACACTTTGCCTCATTAGCATTTATTTATTTATTTATTTCAAGATTCGCCAAAAGGCAGGTGAGAAAACAATAGGACACGGAGTCCCCTACAAGGCCACACTCTGTCAAACCCTCAGTAATAAGAACGAAAACCCAACTCCATTAATAACTAATTAATACTACGTTAAAACATAGTTAATAGAGTGGAATGGTTATGAAACCCGGCAGACTTCAAAGGGGCTAACAAACGCGCTGCGATTTATGTTGGAAGGGGGCAAGACAAAAGATTGTGCAGGGTCATAGTTCATTAGCGTCCCCTGAACGACTGAACTCACACGTTTCTATTGGCTGGTTGATTAACACATTGGAATTTCTATTGTGTTTTGTGCAGGGTAGTGGTTGAAAAAAGCTAACAAAGACATATAACAAAGAAGGTCGCTGGGTTTCCTAACCATTCCACTCTATTAACTATGGTTAAAAGTACTAGAGTGGATTTCAATTGAGTGTCGGAAGTGTTTTCGTTTTGCGTTTACTAAGCTCTCCTATTGGCTGAGAAAGTAAACCAACCAATCAGAATCCAAAGCAAAACCAAACGCAAATTTCTTTTGGTTTTGCTTTGGTTTGTCATTGGCTCACAGGGAAGCCATTTATGAGTTACTTGTGATTACTCGCTCCTATGATTGGCTGGCTTTGGGCAATTTGAGTTTGGTTTTACTACACTCAACTGAAAACCGCTCTAAATAATAGAAATAAGACTTAATTTGTATAAGATAGATAATTAGGTTGAAGCGACAGTATACTAGGAAAGAAGAACGGTATCTTAGGGGAAAGTATTACTTATCTCAACATGGACACGCCAACGTACAGATTCGCAGAAGACTTGTCTTGTTGCTGTTTTGGAAAATAAACTGAAAGAATGAAAATCGTTTCCCTCAAAATGCAATGATTCCCATCACATTGTAAGCTATAAAGGCGACGCGACGAGACATAAAATAAATTGAGTCACCGAGAAAGTTCGAAATTTCAACTAAAAATCATATCAAAATAATCCCTTGCTGGAGACATAGTTGCTGAATGCTGGAGAAAAACCTCTCGATCAGTACTTTAGCAAAGTGCTTGTTAAATTGAAGCCGAAAAACTCGTCATTGATTTCAAAAACTTGAAGAACCTGGACTGTTAGGCGCCGAGTTTGTATCTGTTGTGTCTTGTATGTTGTTTCTAAATGCTCCTCTCTTAGTATTCCAATGCAACTGTAGGCGATTTAGTAATCACAAGGCCAGGAAATCTTAGTCATCCGGTTCCTCTAAAGTTTTAAGGTCTTCACGTCCTGGTGTGAGTTTAAATTGAGTAAGTAAACAGTGACATGTTCGTTTCGCCAATCAAAGACCGAGAAGTACGATACGTAATGAATTATGATGTACTAACCAATCGTATTCGTTTCCCAGTTTTCTCGGAAGATCCACGTGACCTACAAGTAATAGTCCAGTCAATCTGTGGTTTAGCATCAAACAAATTGCAACATAATTTTTCTCAACGTCATGCAGTCGAGAATGATACACTAAACAACATACTAAGAATTCCCAAAAATTCGTTCGGTGGAACTTGCTGAAATTTTGCGTTCAAAATGTTGACCTTTTACCACAGGGAGCCCGAGCCTAGTAAAATACAAAAATGAAGGGAAAATATTTCTGATCATTGTTTCTCGCTGTAAAAAGGTTAGATTATTCATAAATACGCATTCATGTCTTATTGTATCGATTAAGTTTAAGAATTAAAGTTTCATCCCATTTTATAAAGAAAATGTCCATATCTTTATCCACAGGGAACCCATGTAAAGGCTTTTTTTTTCTGAGAAGAAAATACACTTTATTATAATTCCTTACTTTAATGAACTCGATAAGACCTTGATTACACGCAAACAGCCAAGTATGAAAGTTGTTCATGTGTTTCTTACTTTCTTACTTCTTTATACTGGCGTGATATGTCGAATTTTCTGGCGTACAAATGTAAATCATAGATACCATCACTTGGATATCCTATATATAGTACGAAATCTTATCGGAAGATGAACTCTAGGACGAGTCACTAGGAAAACCAAACTTTGTAATAAATACGATAAATATGCAACATTTGGACCAGCGTCAAGGTCTGGCGCGGCCGAATTCACACAGCTTTGGCTCCTGCATACTCCACAAGCAGCGGAGCAGTCCAATCCATGCTTCCGGCTTACAGAAACATCTTTGGATGTTACAATCTGTCTTGCAGTTACATCTGATAACTTCCAATAACGAGTCATGTGTTGGAGGCAGGTCTGTTCGTATGGGGAGAAGCTTTCCATTCGACAACCTCCATCCCCAGTCTTGTAGCTGCAGTGGTGCTCCTTTCCATTGCTGCACCTGGAATTATACTCTAAGACTGTGATAGCCAGCAGCTGCTGATGTTGGAGGAAGACTTTCTGGCTGTACACATGTGTTTCCTGTAGCAACTTTCTGGCAAAATCTAACATAGCGCAAGGAATCAAGGCTTCCATCAGATCCGCTGTTGTAAAGGCACAGCAGAGCCCTCACCCGCTGCAATGATGTCATCTTTTGTAGCAGCTGGGCAGTTGAACACAGTCGCTTGCTGGATAAACTGCGCATCTGTCTTTATCTTCTTTAGTGCTACTCCTTTTCCAATTCCGTGAAGCCGAGAGGTCGTATCGCAACCAAGGAGCGCGTGCACAAACAAAATGGTTGAGCATGCATCAATTCGTTTTCTTGATGTTCCATACTCTGCGGGTCTTTGCTCTTTGCTTGGGCTCGGGTTTGAAGTATAGGTCATTGGCATTCATCTCTCCATGGTAGCACAGGACTACAAGAAGGTCAGTGTCATCACCAATGACAACGGTCGCGATAGATCTTGCAGACTGAATTGCTGCCCGGACGATTAAAAGGTCTGCATCACCTGTAGCGTGAACAATGGTGCATCCTGCTTGTTTTAGCCTGTCACCAAGTGGATTGATAAACCTCTGTTTGTTGGCCTTGTTTGATAGGAACTTATCCTTCTTTAATGTGATGACCATGTCATGATCAAAGGCAACCGTTGGTCCGTACACTCTTGTCCTCCTCTGATGGGTACAATCCTTAGCATCGCCAGAAATTCGAGACATGGTTATTGCGCAATACATATTGACCCCTGTTCACTGTATGAAATGGGTCGTGAAAATTTACAGAGAAATGTATGGGATCCTAAACATTTTCCTTATTTTTCATGAAATACGGTACAATCGTAAAAATGTGCGATCGAGGCATTATTTCTACAGATATTATCAATTCAATTCAAAGCAAGTCAAAGCCATGTAGTAAACTTTGGTGATTCCTTTCTTTGATTTTAGAGGAAGCATAAAAGTTCGATTTATTTACAGTGGACATTAAAGATTTCCAGTAAAAACATGCAGATAAGAGTTTATAAAATGTATCTGCTGCAAATCTAAAATCTTAGCAAAAAATGTGCGGGCGAAGAGTTGAACACATAAACAAGACCTACCGTATTCTTCCCTTCTAATGTCCCAAAGTTCATTTTCGGTGATTCCTTTTCCTTCTTGAAAATTCAGCTTTTCGACAAGAAACCTCAGACTCCATATTTGCACGCTAAAACCCGTAATATTGCTCGTCTTGAGACTGCCATAACTCTGACCACAAGTGACCAAATCGATAAAATGTTACCCAATTACGGGTTGGTACTTTATGTATCCTGCGTTATAGTGTCCCAATGTACCATACATGGTATGTCTACCATCTATATACTATCAGGCCTCAATGTCTCGAATTTATGGCGATGGTGGATGGTCCGTCCTGATATCCATCAAACGCTACACTGGCCTTGTCATACCTGCATGCGCTCTACATACTGAACGTATAGCGAGCAAATAGCGTTATATGTCAGGCCACGTGGTCAGAACACTCGGTGTAGCAAAGCACCTCCATCGAGAACAAAGTGGACACTTCCAGTGGGACCAGCCGTCTGACTGTCCTTCGTAATTGACCAAATGGCGTCTGCTAACGCTGGTTTGTTAGCTGTCCTTGGTAGAAGTGAAGAGTCAAATAGAGCTGGCGGATAGCTGCACATTTCGTAACGAAAAAGTGACTGAGAGTTGTCGTATCGCCCACTGGTAACAACAAAACTGAGCCTTTGAAACAGGAGCTGCGGATCTACTTGGACGCTGCCGTCGCTGAATTTTACCGCAGTTTTTGATGCAAGTATTACTACTTGGTCTTTTCTTCGAAATGAGTGGTCAAGAACATTCTTACCAATCATCGAGCTAAGTATTTTCTCTCCTTCTTCCTTGGACTTGTCGCAATTAACACCTTCCTCCGCTACGTACGACGCCAGTTGCAATGTTGCGCAGAGTTGAATCCGAACTGAATGGATTTCTTTGGGAAAGGTAACCATGCAATGATCTTGTTGGTGTCCTTATGATCACGCTCCTTCTTCGCCTGCGTTGTGTCCTTATGCTGCTCGCTCGTATGTAACTTAATGTTTGTCAGATTCTGCATAGGGTTGTTGACATCTGCGCAAGCAGGCATCGACATCAACCAAACCAAACGCTGTGTATCTGACATTCCCCGACCTCTGGTAAGCCCACCACTCGTCTTCACACTTCGTATTAATACCTGCTCAATTACAAGATCTGTAGATAATCCAGCCCAAAAGCGATCACTGCGACGCACAACATGTAGACCATCTAGAAAGCTGTTGTACACGTCTGGATGTGTCTGTTGAAGGTCATGCATCAGCTGGAGGTAGATGTACGCAGATTTCGCATAGAGCTAGGTTGTGCCCCGCAGCAGCAAAGTAGGGGAGCATATCATACACTGCTTGAAGGTGCAGATTCCAATTTCCTGTGCGTTCTGCTTTAATGAACTTCCGAAGAATATCCACCATGTTCATATACTCCATCCAAAGAACGGCAGTGCGTTGGCTCTTCATATAACCTCGTTTCTCTTCCAGTTTCTTTCCTATTGTGTTGAGAACATCTGCGGTGCACACTTGGTCAGCCAAACTTGGATCTTCCACAAGCTCTTTATAGAGTACTCCTGCTAATTCCAGATATGTATCAATAGGCTGTAGTTTAGCAGCAATCTCTTCTTGTTCCTCCAATTCTACCGGATCGTCCTGTGTTTCCAGTGCTTCGCTTTCTGCGCCAATGGTGACTGGCAAGGGGACGTCGAACGTATCGCACACCAGCAATGCATTGAGAGCTGCGTCAACGAGGAAATGCCCTCGATCTGATTGCTCGGGCCACTGCCTTTCCACTAAGCATGTGTCCAACAGCATTTTTGGCATACACTAGTTCAAGCACTTCTTCTAAACCAGATCCCGCCATCAGATGGCCAAGGCAGCCAAGGAAGCTAATTTCAATGTGGAGACCTCCTAATCTAAGAACAATGGGTTTAATCTCAATTCCTTGAGGCTCATTTAAAGGAGAACTCAACCCTAAAATCAACCCAATGTCTATACAAACATGTATTCGAAATAAATAGGTTCTGCTATTTAATTTTTCTCTGTTGCGCGTCTAGCAAGAGAAAATCCGAAAACCTTCCTCACAGCCTCCGGTATGTACAGACGGCTCAAGTCTTGTAATTTGTGACGTAGTATACGGGGAATAAATTAGTTTTGCCATGCCGTCCCCTACATTGAATAGCAGGCCTAATGGCTTCTAATTGCGGACCATTGTGCTTTCTTTGTGCTAGAGGTGTGATCGTTCTTCCTTGGTATGTGTGACGTACGTTATGGGGAAATTTTCACTGAATTGAGCCGCCACACAATATAGATTTTTCAGCGGAAAATCGAACTTGGAGACTAATTTTCTCCTCATAGACGCGCAACACAGAAAAATAAAATATCAGAACTTATTTCTTTAGAATACATCTTTGTAAAGACGTTGGGTTGATTTTAGGGTTCAGTTCTCCTTTAAGATAATCATCAGCGCCTTCCATTATAATGGCTGGTCAAATGTTATGACCCGTGTAATACTATAGCGCTTCGCTTGTTCACTAATAAATACAAGTGTAGAATATATGCAACTCATATCACTCGGGTCCAAGTCAATCATCGGGAGAAACATCACCGAAGACTCGCCAGGATAGCGGCCATTGCATACCTTCTGCATCGTGCCCGACCACGCAGGCCGAGGGGATCGTAGTAGTGGTTGAGTCAGCTTCCACGTCTTTCTTTGGGATTGATATGGTGGTCCTCGTACCAGGTGTGATTGTAGCGATGATGCCCATGCCATGAAATGTTCCTGTTCCACCCAGAGTTCTAATGGTGTGGTCAACATTATCGGCAACATATTGGACGAAGCGGCCAGGAATATAGCCTGGTATATCTGTCCCTTGAGTAACGGCAGCACTTCGTTCATATTTCTGGACAGTATTGTATGAAGCACAGAATCCGTACGAGTGTAATGAGTCGATAACGAATTTTGACGCAAAGTACTAGTGATGATGCATTTGCACACCAAGGCCTAGCTGTAGAGGTGTCAAAATGACTCTTGGTCTTGCAGCCTGGGCGATTGCTTGTCCCACGGAAGCAAGCTTTAAGCTCACATCTTCGCCAATAAATAGGGTGCTTAGAAAGATATGTAACAGATCAGGAACAAACTTTAATGTCTGTTCGATTGAAGACATTTCAGCACTTGACGGGTAATTATCGTTTGAGACATCTATATTCTTGACATCACTCTTAATTAGCCTGGCAGCGGTCTCGACTATTCTGGCTTTCTCTTCCTCATAAATTTCATTCTTTGGTTGATAATAAAACTCGTTTATTATCTATTCCGCTGGGCGCTGAAAAGTAACTACATTAGCTTTTTTCTTTAAGGTAGTGATCACAATTTTGTCTCCAAGATCTTCTTGTAATTTTGTTTTCATGTACGTATACACGGTGCTATGTGCCTGTTCTTCAGTACCTTCAAGGTACTCTTCCATCTTCTTTGTTAGATCTCCTATTGTTATTTGCTCTTCGTCGTTTTCCTCGAGGTATTGCACAACCTTTAGAAACGCCGTAGTATTCGCTGTGTCGACTGGCCGTCCTTGCTTTAGTCGTTTTATGCCCTTGTCATTGCCCGCGTCATTGCAGTGCTGTCTTGGGACTTGTTTACCAGTGCGAAAGTTAACGCTGCATGCCTAATGATATACAGCGTCTGCAGCATGAAGATCCTGCGCATACTCTAGTACGTCCACCTAACACAATTTCCGACCATTCATCACCCCTCTCTTTGCATATCTTCGCTATCGAGTCGTGAAAGTCTTTAGTTCTCACAGGAATTACATCAAATCCCTTTTTTTTGCCATCATATTTCGCAGATTGGCCACAGAAAAAGCAATGCTCTTTCCACTGAGTTTAATTTTGGCTTGATTGAACGGCGACTTCAGTTATAGCGGCCTCAGATTCTACTTTATTGGGTTTATAATTTGCTTTACTTGGCCTAATTATGAGCTCCAGACGGCATTTTTTATGAACTCTGTTACCAACTTGAACACTATTAATGGTGTCACCTTGTAATCTGCTAACACGATTGATACTGTCAGTACCCTTCTGAGTCAATACTGATGTACGCTTGCCATCGTCAAAACCTTCACCACAGATGCAGCAATTTTCCATTATCCTTTCACCTACACTCTCTGATAGACCAGAATCGCTTTAAAAAATGAAATTGGTATTTAAGTTTAATCTGTTAATACTTCCCGCTTTAAGCTCACATCTTCGCCAATAAATAGGGTGCTTTAAGCTCACATCTTCGCCAATAAATAGGGTGCTTAGAAAGATATGTAACAGATCAGGAACAAACTTTAATGTCTGTTCGATTGAAGACATTTCAGCACAAATTGTAAAATCTAGCTAAAAGAAAAAAATGATTCTATTTATTAATGAAAAATATGTTTAAAGCAAAATCAAACTTACCTTTTCACTAAACATTGCCCCAGGAGAAGTAATAAGGGTAAAAGAACCAGTGTAATCATCTGTATGTAAACTTCCCTGTTAACTTGCAGACAATGTAGTACTAGAAAAAGTGCTAGGCATTCCTTGTGAAATAGGATAAAAGCCTGGAACAGACTGGAACTATTTCTTTTTGCCCGAACTTAATGGCTTTTAATTCAAAAACTACATTCACCACTGTGTTTTGGTTGACTCAAGTCAACACCTTGCGAATAAAAAAACTGAGGAATTTATTTTGTGTGAACAACATGTTACATTATTTCACCCGACTTGGGCTCCCTGTGGATATTTTTATATATAAAAGGGACGAAACTTGCATTTAAAAAAATTATCGATGCAATATAAATAATTTTCTATTAGTCATTAGCACTATTGTTGTAGTCCTTTGGGACCTTCACGGGTTGTATATAAACTACTCCTTGTCATAATCACACCACTTGACGTCGCAACCAGCGAGAGGGTGTCTCGAAACCTAAGACCCTCGAAAACTAAGACCTAAGACCTAAGACCCCCTCTTAGTTTTTCTAGATCTCGAAAGCTAAGACCCCCTCTTAGTTTTCGTAATTCGCAGTTCGAAAACTAAGACCCCGCCAAAGAAAGCGATGTCGGTGAAGCGAAGCGAATAAATAAAAACAGCTCCGTTTAATCAAGAGTCGCTTGGCTTCTTGTCTGACTGTTCATCAGTTAACTTGTAACGAAACTAACAGTATTTAATTGTACGAAATAGTGCTACGAACAGAACTTGATTGAATATTTGAGAATGAAAGTAAATATGATAAATATATAATAAAGACAGAGTAGTATGGCGTCGCTTGAAAATAATCAACAGAATATATGTTTATAGAACAGAGTTTAGCAGAGTTTGCATACATCCGATACGCCGATGACAGATTCCGATTAAATTTACTTCCGTTACATATTGGGCGGCAGATGATATGAACTACTGATGAAGTGAAATTAATCTCAATCGGGAAATTCCAGGGTCAAATTTTATCAAAATATAAATATCGCATATTTAAAGTAACGTATAATACATGGGGCGATTTTAAATTTTTCGCACCACATTAACCTGAACCAGGGAGCCTTCTCTCACTTGTTCTACCCATTAACTTTTATGCTAATGTTGCGAGAAAAATCGTCGTTAAAAACCGTCCAGTATGATCCGGTCAAAAAATGTCCTTAAAAATACCATTGAAAGTGTCTATAGACTTTAATTACGTTTCTTTACGGTTTTACTAAGGGGTCTTAGTTTTCTTACCTAGTTCTCGAAAACTAAGACCCCCTCTTAGTTTTCGTGTGAAGCGAAGTGGAGTTCAACCCATTATTATGAGTGTCGATTATTGCAATAGTCTGCTTTTCGGTATGCCTGCTGCTTATCTGTCCAAACTGCAGCGGTTACAGAACTCGGCAGAAAGACTTATTTCCTATACTGGCCTAGATACAGCTACATCACACAAGCAGTCCTGTTCAGATAGATTTCAAGGAAGTCCATTTCAAGACTGCAGTCAGTTGCTTTTAAGTGTTCTCATGGTCTTGCACCTGTATATCTTTGTAATGCCATTACT
>JAOWCC010001054.1:0-32819 GCA_030867875.1 Actinernus sp. WN-2022 | reverse complement strand
ACCACCCTCATAAAATACCTACAGATCAATTATTGGAAAGAAAGGCCAGAAAAGTCGTAAACTGTCATTTGCCCTTTCAAGAAAGCGGCAAAAACACGAGTAACTGGCTTTTAAAGCTTAAAGGCACACAAGATCTACGCTGTTTCCACAAAAGGAGCCCTAGAACCTAAAACCCCCTTTTGTGAAAACATGCTAGATCTTGTGTGCCTTTAGCTTTAAAAGCCAGTAACTCGTGTTTTTGCCGTTTTCTTGAAACGGCAAATGACAGTTGAAGACTTTAATGGCCTTTCTATCCCATAATTTACTTGTGTGAGATCTATCCCATAATTTCTTTATTTGAGACCTAGAGGTTATGCTTAGGTTAGAAAAAGGCCATTTTCTGGTATTGTTACTCAAAATACAGGAAACTTCCATCCATTAAACGCAATCTACATGAAGAGAACGTTGTATTGCCGTATAGTGCATCGAAATCCATTGAAAGCTCGAGAAATGGCGCCACTTTGAAGATATTAGGGTACACAAGTAACTTTGAGAGATTAAGGTTAGGTTACAAAAAAACACATTTTCGGATTTTCTACTCCAAATAGGGCAAAACTGGCACGCCAGTCTGAAAGTACAGGAAGAGGCCGTTGTATTGCCGTATAGTGCATCGAAATCCATTAAAAGGTCGAGAAATGGCGCCACTTTGAAATTTAGGTTACACAAGTAAATTAATGCGTACTTGTTGGCTTTAAAAGCCAGTAACTCACTTTTCAACGTTTTGATCCCAAAAATGCACCTTTTTTCTCAGACCTAGTGGAAAATGTACATCTTTCACTAAGCAAATCGTTGCGCCATACGTCAGGCAAAGTTGGTTTTTCGCGAAATTTTTTGAACTACTCCTCCCCACCCCACACCACCCTCATAAAATACCTACAGATCAATTATTGGAAAGAAAGGCCAGAAAAGTCGTAAACTGTCATTTGCCCTTTCAAGAAAGCGGCAAAAACACGAGTAACTGGCTTTTAAAGCTTAAAGGCACACAAGATCTACGCTGTTTCCACAAAAGGAGCCCTAGAACCTAAAACCCCCTTTTGTGAAAACATGCTAGATCTTGTGTGCCTTTAGCTTTAAAAGCCAGTAACTCGTGTTTTTGCCGTTTTCTTGAAACGGCAAATGACAGTTGAAGACTTTAATGGCCTTTCTATCCCATAATTTACTTGTGTGAGATCTATCCCATAATTTCTTTATTTGAGACCTAGAGGTTATGCTTAGGTTAGAAAAAGGCCATTTTCTGGTATTGTTACTCAAAATACAGGAAACTTCCATCCATTAAACGCAATCTACATGAAGAGAACGTTGTATTGCCGTATAGTGCATCGAAATCCATTGAAAGCTCGAGAAATGGCGCCACTTTGAAGATATTAGGGTACACAAGTAACTTTGAGAGATTAAGGTTAGGTTACAAAAAAACACATTTTCGGATTTTCTACTCCAAATAGGGCAAAACTGGCACGCCAGTCTGAAAGTACAGGAAGAGGCCGTTGTATTGCCGTATAGTGCATCGAAATCCATTAAAAGGTCGAGAAATGGCGCCACTTTGAAATTTAGGTTACACAAGTAAATTAATGCGTACTTGTTGGCTTTAAAAGCCAGTAACTCACTTTTCAACGTTTTGATCCCAAAAATGCACCTTTTTTCTCAGACCTAGTGGAAAATGTACATCTTTCACTAAGCAAATCGTTGCGCCATACGTCAGGCAAAGTTGGTTTTTCGCGAAATTTTTTGAACTACTCCTCCCCACCCCACACCACCCTCATAAAATACCTACAGATCAATTATTGGAAAGAAAGGCCAGAAAAGTCGTAAACTGTCATTTGCCCTTTCAAGAAAGCGGCAAAAACACGAGTAACTGGCTTTTAAAGCTTAAAGGCACACAAGATCTACGCTGTTTCCACAAAAGGAGCCCTAGAACCTAAAACCCCCTTTTGTGAAAACATGCTAGATCTTGTGTGCCTTTAGCTTTAAAAGCCAGTAACTCGTGTTTTTGCCGTTTTCTTGAAACGGCAAATGACAGTTGAAGACTTTAATGGCCTTTCTATCCCATAATTTACTTGTGTGAGATCTATCCCATAATTTCTTTATTTGAGACCTAGAGGTTATGCTTAGGTTAGAAAAAGGCCATTTTCTGGTATTGTTACTCAAAATACAGGAAACTTCCATCCATTAAACGCAATCTACATGAAGAGAACGTTGTATTGCCGTATAGTGCATCGAAATCCATTGAAAGCTCGAGAAATGGCGCCACTTTGAAGATATTAGGGTACACAAGTAACTTTGAGAGATTAAGGTTAGGTTACAAAAAAACACATTTTCGGATTTTCTACTCCAAATAGGGCAAAACTGGCACGCCAGTCTGAAAGTACAGGAAGAGGCCGTTGTATTGCCGTATAGTGCATCGAAATCCATTAAAAGGTCGAGAAATGGCGCCACTTTGAAATTTAGGTTACACAAGTAAATTAATGCGTACTTGTTGGCTTTAAAAGCCAGTAACTCACTTTTCAACGTTTTGATCCCAAAAATGCACCTTTTTTCTCAGACCTAGTGGAAAATGTACATCTTTCACTAAGCAAATCGTTGCGCCATACGTCAGGCAAAGTTGGTTTTTCGCGAAATTTTTTGAACTACTCCTCCCCACCCCACACCACCCTCATAAAATACCTACAGATCAATTATTGGAAAGAAAGGCCAGAAAAGTCGTAAACTGTCATTTGCCCTTTCAAGAAAGCGGCAAAAACACGAGTAACTGGCTTTTAAAGCTTAAAGGCACACAAGATCTACGCTGTTTCCACAAAAGGAGCCCTAGAACCTAAAACCCCCTTTTGTGAAAACATGCTAGATCTTGTGTGCCTTTAGCTTTAAAAGCCAGTAACTCGTGTTTTTGCCGTTTTCTTGAAACGGCAAATGACAGTTGAAGACTTTAATGGCCTTTCTATCCCATAATTTACTTGTGTGAGATCTATCCCATAATTTCTTTATTTGAGACCTAGAGGTTATGCTTAGGTTAGAAAAAGGCCATTTTCTGGTATTGTTACTCAAAATACAGGAAACTTCCATCCATTAAACGCAATCTACATGAAGAGAACGTTGTATTGCCGTATAGTGCATCGAAATCCATTGAAAGCTCGAGAAATGGCGCCACTTTGAAGATATTAGGGTACACAAGTAACTTTGAGAGATTAAGGTTAGGTTACAAAAAAACACATTTTCGGATTTTCTACTCCAAATAGGGCAAAACTGGCACGCCAGTCTGAAAGTACAGGAAGAGGCCGTTGTATTGCCGTATAGTGCATCGAAATCCATTAAAAGGTCGAGAAATGGCGCCACTTTGAAATTTAGGTTACACAAGTAAATTAATGCGTACTTGTTGGCTTTAAAAGCCAGTAACTCACTTTTCAACGTTTTGATCCCAAAAATGCACCTTTTTTCTCAGACCTAGTGGAAAATGTACATCTTTCACTAAGCAAATCGTTGCGCCATACGTCAGGCAAAGTTGGTTTTTCGCGAAATTTTTTGAACTACTCCTCCCCACCCCACACCACCCTCATAAAATACCTACAGATCAATTATTGGAAAGAAAGGCCAGAAAAGTCGTAAACTGTCATTTGCCCTTTCAAGAAAGCGGCAAAAACACGAGTAACTGGCTTTTAAAGCTTAAAGGCACACAAGATCTACGCTGTTTCCACAAAAGGAGCCCTAGAACCTAAAACCCCCTTTTGTGAAAACATGCTAGATCTTGTGTGCCTTTAGCTTTAAAAGCCAGTAACTCGTGTTTTTGCCGTTTTCTTGAAACGGCAAATGACAGTTGAAGACTTTAATGGCCTTTCTATCCCATAATTTACTTGTGTGAGATCTATCCCATAATTTCTTTATTTGAGACCTAGAGGTTATGCTTAGGTTAGAAAAAGGCCATTTTCTGGTATTGTTACTCAAAATACAGGAAACTTCCATCCATTAAACGCAATCTACATGAAGAGAACGTTGTATTGCCGTATAGTGCATCGAAATCCATTGAAAGCTCGAGAAATGGCGCCACTTTGAAGATATTAGGGTACACAAGTAACTTTGAGAGATTAAGGTTAGGTTACAAAAAAACACATTTTCGGATTTTCTACTCCAAATAGGGCAAAACTGGCACGCCAGTCTGAAAGTACAGGAAGAGGCCGTTGTATTGCCGTATAGTGCATCGAAATCCATTAAAAGGTCGAGAAATGGCGCCACTTTGAAATTTAGGTTACACAAGTAAATTAATGCGTACTTGTTGGCTTTAAAAGCCAGTAACTCACTTTTCAACGTTTTGATCCCAAAAATGCACCTTTTTTCTCAGACCTAGTGGAAAATGTACATCTTTCACTAAGCAAATCGTTGCGCCATACGTCAGGCAAAGTTGGTTTTTCGCGAAATTTTTTGAACTACTCCTCCCCACCCCACACCACCCTCATAAAATACCTACAGATCAATTATTGGAAAGAAAGGCCAGAAAAGTCGTAAACTGTCATTTGCCCTTTCAAGAAAGCGGCAAAAACACGAGTAACTGGCTTTTAAAGCTTAAAGGCACACAAGATCTACGCTGTTTCCACAAAAGGAGCCCTAGAACCTAAAACCCCCTTTTGTGAAAACATGCTAGATCTTGTGTGCCTTTAGCTTTAAAAGCCAGTAACTCGTGTTTTTGCCGTTTTCTTGAAACGGCAAATGACAGTTGAAGACTTTAATGGCCTTTCTATCCCATAATTTACTTGTGTGAGATCTATCCCATAATTTCTTTATTTGAGACCTAGAGGTTATGCTTAGGTTAGAAAAAGGCCATTTTCTGGTATTGTTACTCAAAATACAGGAAACTTCCATCCATTAAACGCAATCTACATGAAGAGAACGTTGTATTGCCGTATAGTGCATCGAAATCCATTGAAAGCTCGAGAAATGGCGCCACTTTGAAGATATTAGGGTACACAAGTAACTTTGAGAGATTAAGGTTAGGTTACAAAAAAACACATTTTCGGATTTTCTACTCCAAATAGGGCAAAACTGGCACGCCAGTCTGAAAGTACAGGAAGAGGCCGTTGTATTGCCGTATAGTGCATCGAAATCCATTAAAAGGTCGAGAAATGGCGCCACTTTGAAATTTAGGTTACACAAGTAAATTAATGCGTACTTGTTGGCTTTAAAAGCCAGTAACTCACTTTTCAACGTTTTGATCCCAAAAATGCACCTTTTTTCTCAGACCTAGTGGAAAATGTACATCTTTCACTAAGCAAATCGTTGCGCCATACGTCAGGCAAAGTTGGTTTTTCGCGAAATTTTTTGAACTACTCCTCCCCACCCCACACCACCCTCATAAAATACCTACAGATCAATTATTGGAAAGAAAGGCCAGAAAAGTCGTAAACTGTCATTTGCCCTTTCAAGAAAGCGGCAAAAACACGAGTAACTGGCTTTTAAAGCTTAAAGGCACACAAGATCTACGCTGTTTCCACAAAAGGAGCCCTAGAACCTAAAACCCCCTTTTGTGAAAACATGCTAGATCTTGTGTGCCTTTAGCTTTAAAAGCCAGTAACTCGTGTTTTTGCCGTTTTCTTGAAACGGCAAATGACAGTTGAAGACTTTAATGGCCTTTCTATCCCATAATTTACTTGTGTGAGATCTATCCCATAATTTCTTTATTTGAGACCTAGAGGTTATGCTTAGGTTAGAAAAAGGCCATTTTCTGGTATTGTTACTCAAAATACAGGAAACTTCCATCCATTAAACGCAATCTACATGAAGAGAACGTTGTATTGCCGTATAGTGCATCGAAATCCATTGAAAGCTCGAGAAATGGCGCCACTTTGAAGATATTAGGGTACACAAGTAACTTTGAGAGATTAAGGTTAGGTTACAAAAAAACACATTTTCGGATTTTCTACTCCAAATAGGGCAAAACTGGCACGCCAGTCTGAAAGTACAGGAAGAGGCCGTTGTATTGCCGTATAGTGCATCGAAATCCATTAAAAGGTCGAGAAATGGCGCCACTTTGAAATTTAGGTTACACAAGTAAATTAATGCGTACTTGTTGGCTTTAAAAGCCAGTAACTCACTTTTCAACGTTTTGATCCCAAAAATGCACCTTTTTTCTCAGACCTAGTGGAAAATGTACATCTTTCACTAAGCAAATCGTTGCGCCATACGTCAGGCAAAGTTGGTTTTTCGCGAAATTTTTTGAACTACTCCTCCCCACCCCACACCACCCTCATAAAATACCTACAGATCAATTATTGGAAAGAAAGGCCAGAAAAGTCGTAAACTGTCATTTGCCCTTTCAAGAAAGCGGCAAAAACACGAGTAACTGGCTTTTAAAGCTTAAAGGCACACAAGATCTACGCTGTTTCCACAAAAGGAGCCCTAGAACCTAAAACCCCCTTTTGTGAAAACATGCTAGATCTTGTGTGCCTTTAGCTTTAAAAGCCAGTAACTCGTGTTTTTGCCGTTTTCTTGAAACGGCAAATGACAGTTGAAGACTTTAATGGCCTTTCTATCCCATAATTTACTTGTGTGAGATCTATCCCATAATTTCTTTATTTGAGACCTAGAGGTTATGCTTAGGTTAGAAAAAGGCCATTTTCTGGTATTGTTACTCAAAATACAGGAAACTTCCATCCATTAAACGCAATCTACATGAAGAGAACGTTGTATTGCCGTATAGTGCATCGAAATCCATTGAAAGCTCGAGAAATGGCGCCACTTTGAAGATATTAGGGTACACAAGTAACTTTGAGAGATTAAGGTTAGGTTACAAAAAAACACATTTTCGGATTTTCTACTCCAAATAGGGCAAAACTGGCACGCCAGTCTGAAAGTACAGGAAGAGGCCGTTGTATTGCCGTATAGTGCATCGAAATCCATTAAAAGGTCGAGAAATGGCGCCACTTTGAAATTTAGGTTACACAAGTAAATTAATGCGTACTTGTTGGCTTTAAAAGCCAGTAACTCACTTTTCAACGTTTTGATCCCAAAAATGCACCTTTTTTCTCAGACCTAGTGGAAAATGTACATCTTTCACTAAGCAAATCGTTGCGCCATACGTCAGGCAAAGTTGGTTTTTCGCGAAATTTTTTGAACTACTCCTCCCCACCCCACACCACCCTCATAAAATACCTACAGATCAATTATTGGAAAGAAAGGCCAGAAAAGTCGTAAACTGTCATTTGCCCTTTCAAGAAAGCGGCAAAAACACGAGTAACTGGCTTTTAAAGCTTAAAGGCACACAAGATCTACGCTGTTTCCACAAAAGGAGCCCTAGAACCTAAAACCCCCTTTTGTGAAAACATGCTAGATCTTGTGTGCCTTTAGCTTTAAAAGCCAGTAACTCGTGTTTTTGCCGTTTTCTTGAAACGGCAAATGACAGTTGAAGACTTTAATGGCCTTTCTATCCCATAATTTACTTGTGTGAGATCTATCCCATAATTTCTTTATTTGAGACCTAGAGGTTATGCTTAGGTTAGAAAAAGGCCATTTTCTGGTATTGTTACTCAAAATACAGGAAACTTCCATCCATTAAACGCAATCTACATGAAGAGAACGTTGTATTGCCGTATAGTGCATCGAAATCCATTGAAAGCTCGAGAAATGGCGCCACTTTGAAGATATTAGGGTACACAAGTAACTTTGAGAGATTAAGGTTAGGTTACAAAAAAACACATTGTTCGGATTTTCTACTCCAAATAGGGCAAAACTGGCACGCCAGTCTGAAAGTACAGGAAGAGGCCGTTGTATTGCCGTATAGTGCATCGAAATCCATTAAAAGGTCGAGAAATGGCGCCACTTTGAAATTTAGGTTACACAAGTAAATTAATGCGTACTTGTTGGCTTTAAAAGCCAGTAACTCACTTTTCAACGTTTTGATCCCAAAAATGCACCTTTTTTCTCAGACCTAGTGGAAAATGTACATCTTTCACTAAGCAAATCGTTGCGCCATACGTCAGGCAAAGTTGGTTTTTCGCGAAATTTTTTGAACTACTCCTCCCCACCCCACACCACCCTCATAAAATACCTACAGATCAATTATTGGAAAGAAAGGCCAGAAAAGTCGTAAACTGTCATTTGCCCTTTCAAGAAAGCGGCAAAAACACGAGTAACTGGCTTTTAAAGCTTAAAGGCACACAAGATCTACGCTGTTTCCACAAAAGGAGCCCTAGAACCTAAAACCCCCTTTTGTGAAAACATGCTAGATCTTGTGTGCCTTTAGCTTTAAAAGCCAGTAACTCGTGTTTTTGCCGTTTTCTTGAAACGGCAAATGACAGTTGAAGACTTTAATGGCCTTTCTATCCCATAATTTACTTGTGTGAGATCTATCCCATAATTTCTTTATTTGAGACCTAGAGGTTATGCTTAGGTTAGAAAAAGGCCATTTTCTGGTATTGTTACTCAAAATACAGGAAACTTCCATCCATTAAACGCAATCTACATGAAGAGAACGTTGTATTGCCGTATAGTGCATCGAAATCCATTGAAAGCTCGAGAAATGGCGCCACTTTGAAGATATTAGGGTACACAAGTAACTTTGAGAGATTAAGGTTAGGTTACAAAAAAACACATTTTCGGATTTTCTACTCCAAATAGGGCAAAACTGGCACGCCAGTCTGAAAGTACAGGAAGAGGCCGTTGTATTGCCGTATAGTGCATCGAAATCCATTAAAAGGTCGAGAAATGGCGCCACTTTGAAATTTAGGTTACACAAGTAAATTAATGCGTACTTGTTGGCTTTAAAAGCCAGTAACTCACTTTTCAACGTTTTGATCCCAAAAATGCACCTTTTTTCTCAGACCTAGTGGAAAATGTACATCTTTCACTAAGCAAATCGTTGCGCCATACGTCAGGCAAAGTTGGTTTTTCGCGAAATTTTTTGAACTACTCCTCCCCACCCCACACCACCCTCATAAAATACCTACAGATCAATTATTGGAAAGAAAGGCCAGAAAAGTCGTAAACTGTCATTTGCCCTTTCAAGAAAGCGGCAAAAACACGAGTAACTGGCTTTTAAAGCTTAAAGGCACACAAGATCTACGCTGTTTCCACAAAAGGAGCCCTAGAACCTAAAACCCCCTTTTGTGAAAACATGCTAGATCTTGTGTGCCTTTAGCTTTAAAAGCCAGTAACTCGTGTTTTTGCCGTTTTCTTGAAACGGCAAATGACAGTTGAAGACTTTAATGGCCTTTCTATCCCATAATTTACTTGTGTGAGATCTATCCCATAATTTCTTTATTTGAGACCTAGAGGTTATGCTTAGGTTAGAAAAAGGCCATTTTCTGGTATTGTTACTCAAAATACAGGAAACTTCCATCCATTAAACGCAATCTACATGAAGAGAACGTTGTATTGCCGTATAGTGCATCGAAATCCATTGAAAGCTCGAGAAATGGCGCCACTTTGAAGATATTAGGGTACACAAGTAACTTTGAGAGATTAAGGTTAGGTTACAAAAAAACACATTTTCGGATTTTCTACTCCAAATAGGGCAAAACTGGCACGCCAGTCTGAAAGTACAGGAAGAGGCCGTTGTATTGCCGTATAGTGCATCGAAATCCATTAAAAGGTCGAGAAATGGCGCCACTTTGAAATTTAGGTTACACAAGTAAATTAATGCGTACTTGTTGGCTTTAAAAGCCAGTAACTCACTTTTCAACGTTTTGATCCCAAAAATGCACCTTTTTTCTCAGACCTAGTGGAAAATGTACATCTTTCACTAAGCAAATCGTTGCGCCATACGTCAGGCAAAGTTGGTTTTTCGCGAAATTTTTTGAACTACTCCTCCCCACCCCACACCACCCTCATAAAATACCTACAGATCAATTATTGGAAAGAAAGGCCAGAAAAGTCGTAAACTGTCATTTGCCCTTTCAAGAAAGCGGCAAAAACACGAGTAACTGGCTTTTAAAGCTTAAAGGCACACAAGATCTACGCTGTTTCCACAAAAGGAGCCCTAGAACCTAAAACCCCCTTTTGTGAAAACATGCTAGATCTTGTGTGCCTTTAGCTTTAAAAGCCAGTAACTCGTGTTTTTGCCGTTTTCTTGAAACGGCAAATGACAGTTGAAGACTTTAATGGCCTTTCTATCCCATAATTTACTTGTGTGAGATCTATCCCATAATTTCTTTATTTGAGACCTAGAGGTTATGCTTAGGTTAGAAAAAGGCCATTTTCTGGTATTGTTACTCAAAATACAGGAAACTTCCATCCATTAAACGCAATCTACATGAAGAGAACGTTGTATTGCCGTATAGTGCATCGAAATCCATTGAAAGCTCGAGAAATGGCGCCACTTTGAAGATATTAGGGTACACAAGTAACTTTGAGAGATTAAGGTTAGGTTACAAAAAAACACATTTTCGGATTTTCTACTCCAAATAGGGCAAAACTGGCACGCCAGTCTGAAAGTACAGGAAGAGGCCGTTGTATTGCCGTATAGTGCATCGAAATCCATTAAAAGGTCGAGAAATGGCGCCACTTTGAAATTTAGGTTACACAAGTAAATTAATGCGTACTTGTTGGCTTTAAAAGCCAGTAACTCACTTTTCAACGTTTTGATCCCAAAAATGCACCTTTTTTCTCAGACCTAGTGGAAAATGTACATCTTTCACTAAGCAAATCGTTGCGCCATACGTCAGGCAAAGTTGGTTTTTCGCGAAATTTTTTGAACTACTCCTCCCCACCCCACACCACCCTCATAAAATACCTACAGATCAATTATTGGAAAGAAAGGCCAGAAAAGTCGTAAACTGTCATTTGCCCTTTCAAGAAAGCGGCAAAAACACGAGTAACTGGCTTTTAAAGCTTAAAGGCACACAAGATCTACGCTGTTTCCACAAAAGGAGCCCTAGAACCTAAAACCCCCTTTTGTGAAAACATGCTAGATCTTGTGTGCCTTTAGCTTTAAAAGCCAGTAACTCGTGTTTTTGCCGTTTTCTTGAAACGGCAAATGACAGTTGAAGACTTTAATGGCCTTTCTATCCCATAATTTACTTGTGTGAGATCTATCCCATAATTTCTTTATTTGAGACCTAGAGGTTATGCTTAGGTTAGAAAAAGGCCATTTTCTGGTATTGTTACTCAAAATACAGGAAACTTCCATCCATTAAACGCAATCTACATGAAGAGAACGTTGTATTGCCGTATAGTGCATCGAAATCCATTGAAAGCTCGAGAAATGGCGCCACTTTGAAGATATTAGGGTACACAAGTAACTTTGAGAGATTAAGGTTAGGTTACAAAAAAACACATTTTCGGATTTTCTACTCCAAATAGGGCAAAACTGGCACGCCAGTCTGAAAGTACAGGAAGAGGCCGTTGTATTGCCGTATAGTGCATCGAAATCCATTAAAAGGTCGAGAAATGGCGCCACTTTGAAATTTAGGTTACACAAGTAAATTAATGCGTACTTGTTGGCTTTAAAAGCCAGTAACTCACTTTTCAACGTTTTGATCCCAAAAATGCACCTTTTTTCTCAGACCTAGTGGAAAATGTACATCTTTCACTAAGCAAATCGTTGCGCCATACGTCAGGCAAAGTTGGTTTTTCGCGAAATTTTTTGAACTACTCCTCCCCACCCCACACCACCCTCATAAAATACCTACAGATCAATTATTGGAAAGAAAGGCCAGAAAAGTCGTAAACTGTCATTTGCCCTTTCAAGAAAGCGGCAAAAACACGAGTAACTGGCTTTTAAAGCTTAAAGGCACACAAGATCTACGCTGTTTCCACAAAAGGAGCCCTAGAACCTAAAACCCCCTTTTGTGAAAACATGCTAGATCTTGTGTGCCTTTAGCTTTAAAAGCCAGTAACTCGTGTTTTTGCCGTTTTCTTGAAACGGCAAATGACAGTTGAAGACTTTAATGGCCTTTCTATCCCATAATTTACTTGTGTGAGATCTATCCCATAATTTCTTTATTTGAGACCTAGAGGTTATGCTTAGGTTAGAAAAAGGCCATTTTCTGGTATTGTTACTCAAAATACAGGAAACTTCCATCCATTAAACGCAATCTACATGAAGAGAACGTTGTATTGCCGTATAGTGCATCGAAATCCATTGAAAGCTCGAGAAATGGCGCCACTTTGAAGATATTAGGGTACACAAGTAACTTTGAGAGATTAAGGTTAGGTTACAAAAAAACACATTTTCGGATTTTCTACTCCAAATAGGGCAAAACTGGCACGCCAGTCTGAAAGTACAGGAAGAGGCCGTTGTATTGCCGTATAGTGCATCGAAATCCATTAAAAGGTCGAGAAATGGCGCCACTTTGAAATTTAGGTTACACAAGTAAATTAATGCGTACTTGTTGGCTTTAAAAGCCAGTAACTCACTTTTCAACGTTTTGATCCCAAAAATGCACCTTTTTTCTCAGACCTAGTGGAAAATGTACATCTTTCACTAAGCAAATCGTTGCGCCATACGTCAGGCAAAGTTGGTTTTTCGCGAAATTTTTTGAACTACTCCTCCCCACCCCACACCACCCTCATAAAATACCTACAGATCAATTATTGGAAAGAAAGGCCAGAAAAGTCGTAAACTGTCATTTGCCCTTTCAAGAAAGCGGCAAAAACACGAGTAACTGGCTTTTAAAGCTTAAAGGCACACAAGATCTACGCTGTTTCCACAAAAGGAGCCCTAGAACCTAAAACCCCCTTTTGTGAAAACATGCTAGATCTTGTGTGCCTTTAGCTTTAAAAGCCAGTAACTCGTGTTTTTGCCGTTTTCTTGAAACGGCAAATGACAGTTGAAGACTTTAATGGCCTTTCTATCCCATAATTTACTTGTGTGAGATCTATCCCATAATTTCTTTATTTGAGACCTAGAGGTTATGCTTAGGTTAGAAAAAGGCCATTTTCTGGTATTGTTACTCAAAATACAGGAAACTTCCATCCATTAAACGCAATCTACATGAAGAGAACGTTGTATTGCCGTATAGTGCATCGAAATCCATTGAAAGCTCGAGAAATGGCGCCACTTTGAAGATATTAGGGTACACAAGTAACTTTGAGAGATTAAGGTTAGGTTACAAAAAAACACATTTTCGGATTTTCTACTCCAAATAGGGCAAAACTGGCACGCCAGTCTGAAAGTACAGGAAGAGGCCGTTGTATTGCCGTATAGTGCATCGAAATCCATTAAAAGGTCGAGAAATGGCGCCACTTTGAAATTTAGGTTACACAAGTAAATTAATGCGTACTTGTTGGCTTTAAAAGCCAGTAACTCACTTTTCAACGTTTTGATCCCAAAAATGCACCTTTTTTCTCAGACCTAGTGGAAAATGTACATCTTTCACTAAGCAAATCGTTGCGCCATACGTCAGGCAAAGTTGGTTTTTCGCGAAATTTTTTGAACTACTCCTCCCCACCCCACACCACCCTCATAAAATACCTACAGATCAATTATTGGAAAGAAAGGCCAGAAAAGTCGTAAACTGTCATTTGCCCTTTCAAGAAAGCGGCAAAAACACGAGTAACTGGCTTTTAAAGCTTAAAGGCACACAAGATCTACGCTGTTTCCACAAAAGGAGCCCTAGAACCTAAAACCCCCTTTTGTGAAAACATGCTAGATCTTGTGTGCCTTTAGCTTTAAAAGCCAGTAACTCGTGTTTTTGCCGTTTTCTTGAAACGGCAAATGACAGTTGAAGACTTTAATGGCCTTTCTATCCCATAATTTACTTGTGTGAGATCTATCCCATAATTTCTTTATTTGAGACCTAGAGGTTATGCTTAGGTTAGAAAAAGGCCATTTTCTGGTATTGTTACTCAAAATACAGGAAACTTCCATCCATTAAACGCAATCTACATGAAGAGAACGTTGTATTGCCGTATAGTGCATCGAAATCCATTGAAAGCTCGAGAAATGGCGCCACTTTGAAGATATTAGGGTACACAAGTAACTTTGAGAGATTAAGGTTAGGTTACAAAAAAACACATTTTCGGATTTTCTACTCCAAATAGGGCAAAACTGGCACGCCAGTCTGAAAGTACAGGAAGAGGCCGTTGTATTGCCGTATAGTGCATCGAAATCCATTAAAAGGTCGAGAAATGGCGCCACTTTGAAATTTAGGTTACACAAGTAAATTAATGCGTACTTGTTGGCTTTAAAAGCCAGTAACTCACTTTTCAACGTTTTGATCCCAAAAATGCACCTTTTTTCTCAGACCTAGTGGAAAATGTACATCTTTCACTAAGCAAATCGTTGCGCCATACGTCAGGCAAAGTTGGTTTTTCGCGAAATTTTTTGAACTACTCCTCCCCACCCCACACCACCCTCATAAAATACCTACAGATCAATTATTGGAAAGAAAGGCCAGAAAAGTCGTAAACTGTCATTTGCCCTTTCAAGAAAGCGGCAAAAACACGAGTAACTGGCTTTTAAAGCTTAAAGGCACACAAGATCTACGCTGTTTCCACAAAAGGAGCCCTAGAACCTAAAACCCCCTTTTGTGAAAACATGCTAGATCTTGTGTGCCTTTAGCTTTAAAAGCCAGTAACTCGTGTTTTTGCCGTTTTCTTGAAACGGCAAATGACAGTTGAAGACTTTAATGGCCTTTCTATCCCATAATTTACTTGTGTGAGATCTATCCCATAATTTCTTTATTTGAGACCTAGAGGTTATGCTTAGGTTAGAAAAAGGCCATTTTCTGGTATTGTTACTCAAAATACAGGAAACTTCCATCCATTAAACGCAATCTACATGAAGAGAACGTTGTATTGCCGTATAGTGCATCGAAATCCATTGAAAGCTCGAGAAATGGCGCCACTTTGAAGATATTAGGGTACACAAGTAACTTTGAGAGATTAAGGTTAGGTTACAAAAAAACACATTTTCGGATTTTCTACTCCAAATAGGGCAAAACTGGCACGCCAGTCTGAAAGTACAGGAAGAGGCCGTTGTATTGCCGTATAGTGCATCGAAATCCATTAAAAGGTCGAGAAATGGCGCCACTTTGAAATTTAGGTTACACAAGTAAATTAATGCGTACTTGTTGGCTTTAAAAGCCAGTAACTCACTTTTCAACGTTTTGATCCCAAAAATGCACCTTTTTTCTCAGACCTAGTGGAAAATGTACATCTTTCACTAAGCAAATCGTTGCGCCATACGTCAGGCAAAGTTGGTTTTTCGCGAAATTTTTTGAACTACTCCTCCCCACCCCACACCACCCTCATAAAATACCTACAGATCAATTATTGGAAAGAAAGGCCAGAAAAGTCGTAAACTGTCATTTGCCCTTTCAAGAAAGCGGCAAAAACACGAGTAACTGGCTTTTAAAGCTTAAAGGCACACAAGATCTACGCTGTTTCCACAAAAGGAGCCCTAGAACCTAAAACCCCCTTTTGTGAAAACATGCTAGATCTTGTGTGCCTTTAGCTTTAAAAGCCAGTAACTCGTGTTTTTGCCGTTTTCTTGAAACGGCAAATGACAGTTGAAGACTTTAATGGCCTTTCTATCCCATAATTTACTTGTGTGAGATCTATCCCATAATTTCTTTATTTGAGACCTAGAGGTTATGCTTAGGTTAGAAAAAGGCCATTTTCTGGTATTGTTACTCAAAATACAGGAAACTTCCATCCATTAAACGCAATCTACATGAAGAGAACGTTGTATTGCCGTATAGTGCATCGAAATCCATTGAAAGCTCGAGAAATGGCGCCACTTTGAAGATATTAGGGTACACAAGTAACTTTGAGAGATTAAGGTTAGGTTACAAAAAAACACATTTTCGGATTTTCTACTCCAAATAGGGCAAAACTGGCACGCCAGTCTGAAAGTACAGGAAGAGGCCGTTGTATTGCCGTATAGTGCATCGAAATCCATTAAAAGGTCGAGAAATGGCGCCACTTTGAAATTTAGGTTACACAAGTAAATTAATGCGTACTTGTTGGCTTTAAAAGCCAGTAACTCACTTTTCAACGTTTTGATCCCAAAAATGCACCTTTTTTCTCAGACCTAGTGGAAAATGTACATCTTTCACTAAGCAAATCGTTGCGCCATACGTCAGGCAAAGTTGGTTTTTCGCGAAATTTTTTGAACTACTCCTCCCCACCCCACACCACCCTCATAAAATACCTACAGATCAATTATTGGAAAGAAAGGCCAGAAAAGTCGTAAACTGTCATTTGCCCTTTCAAGAAAGCGGCAAAAACACGAGTAACTGGCTTTTAAAGCTTAAAGGCACACAAGATCTACGCTGTTTCCACAAAAGGAGCCCTAGAACCTAAAACCCCCTTTTGTGAAAACATGCTAGATCTTGTGTGCCTTTAGCTTTAAAAGCCAGTAACTCGTGTTTTTGCCGTTTTCTTGAAACGGCAAATGACAGTTGAAGACTTTAATGGCCTTTCTATCCCATAATTTACTTGTGTGAGATCTATCCCATAATTTCTTTATTTGAGACCTAGAGGTTATGCTTAGGTTAGAAAAAGGCCATTTTCTGGTATTGTTACTCAAAATACAGGAAACTTCCATCCATTAAACGCAATCTACATGAAGAGAACGTTGTATTGCCGTATAGTGCATCGAAATCCATTGAAAGCTCGAGAAATGGCGCCACTTTGAAGATATTAGGGTACACAAGTAACTTTGAGAGATTAAGGTTAGGTTACAAAAAAACACATTTTCGGATTTTCTACTCCAAATAGGGCAAAACTGGCACGCCAGTCTGAAAGTACAGGAAGAGGCCGTTGTATTGCCGTATAGTGCATCGAAATCCATTAAAAGGTCGAGAAATGGCGCCACTTTGAAATTTAGGTTACACAAGTAAATTAATGCGTACTTGTTGGCTTTAAAAGCCAGTAACTCACTTTTCAACGTTTTGATCCCAAAAATGCACCTTTTTTCTCAGACCTAGTGGAAAATGTACATCTTTCACTAAGCAAATCGTTGCGCCATACGTCAGGCAAAGTTGGTTTTTCGCGAAATTTTTTGAACTACTCCTCCCCACCCCACACCACCCTCATAAAATACCTACAGATCAATTATTGGAAAGAAAGGCCAGAAAAGTCGTAAACTGTCATTTGCCCTTTCAAGAAAGCGGCAAAAACACGAGTAACTGGCTTTTAAAGCTTAAAGGCACACAAGATCTACGCTGTTTCCACAAAAGGAGCCCTAGAACCTAAAACCCCCTTTTGTGAAAACATGCTAGATCTTGTGTGCCTTTAGCTTTAAAAGCCAGTAACTCGTGTTTTTGCCGTTTTCTTGAAACGGCAAATGACAGTTGAAGACTTTAATGGCCTTTCTATCCCATAATTTACTTGTGTGAGATCTATCCCATAATTTCTTTATTTGAGACCTAGAGGTTATGCTTAGGTTAGAAAAAGGCCATTTTCTGGTATTGTTACTCAAAATACAGGAAACTTCCATCCATTAAACGCAATCTACATGAAGAGAACGTTGTATTGCCGTATAGTGCATCGAAATCCATTGAAAGCTCGAGAAATGGCGCCACTTTGAAGATATTAGGGTACACAAGTAACTTTGAGAGATTAAGGTTAGGTTACAAAAAAAACACATTTTCGGATTTTCTACTCCAAATAGGGCAAAACTGGCACGCCAGTCTGAAAGTACAGGAAGAGGCCGTTGTATTGCCGTATAGTGCATCGAAATCCATTAAAAGGTCGAGAAATGGCGCCACTTTGAAATTTAGGTTACACAAGTAAATTAATGCGTACTTGTTGGCTTTAAAAGCCAGTAACTCACTTTTCAACGTTTTGATCCCAAAAATGCACCTTTTTTCTCAGACCTAGTGGAAAATGTACATCTTTCACTAAGCAAATCGTTGCGCCATACGTCAGGCAAAGTTGGTTTTTCGCGAAATTTTTTGAACTACTCCTCCCCACCCCACACCACCCTCATAAAATACCTACAGATCAATTATTGGAAAGAAAGGCCAGAAAAGTCGTAAACTGTCATTTGCCCTTTCAAGAAAGCGGCAAAAACACGAGTAACTGGCTTTTAAAGCTTAAAGGCACACAAGATCTACGCTGTTTCCACAAAAGGAGCCCTAGAACCTAAAACCCCCTTTTGTGAAAACATGCTAGATCTTGTGTGCCTTTAGCTTTAAAAGCCAGTAACTCGTGTTTTTGCCGTTTTCTTGAAACGGCAAATGACAGTTGAAGACTTTAATGGCCTTTCTATCCCATAATTTACTTGTGTGAGATCTATCCCATAATTTCTTTATTTGAGACCTAGAGGTTATGCTTAGGTTAGAAAAAGGCCATTTTCTGGTATTGTTACTCAAAATACAGGAAACTTCCATCCATTAAACGCAATCTACATGAAGAGAACGTTGTATTGCCGTATAGTGCATCGAAATCCATTGAAAGCTCGAGAAATGGCGCCACTTTGAAGATATTAGGGTACACAAGTAACTTTGAGAGATTAAGGTTAGGTTACAAAAAAACACATTTTCGGATTTTCTACTCCAAATAGGGCAAAACTGGCACGCCAGTCTGAAAGTACAGGAAGAGGCCGTTGTATTGCCGTATAGTGCATCGAAATCCATTAAAAGGTCGAGAAATGGCGCCACTTTGAAATTTAGGTTACACAAGTAAATTAATGCGTACTTGTTGGCTTTAAAAGCCAGTAACTCACTTTTCAACGTTTTGATCCCAAAAATGCACCTTTTTTCTCAGACCTAGTGGAAAATGTACATCTTTCACTAAGCAAATCGTTGCGCCATACGTCAGGCAAAGTTGGTTTTTCGCGAAATTTTTTGAACTACTCCTCCCCACCCCACACCACCCTCATAAAATACCTACAGATCAATTATTGGAAAGAAAGGCCAGAAAAGTCGTAAACTGTCATTTGCCCTTTCAAGAAAGCGGCAAAAACACGAGTAACTGGCTTTTAAAGCTTAAAGGCACACAAGATCTACGCTGTTTCCACAAAAGGAGCCCTAGAACCTAAAACCCCCTTTTGTGAAAACATGCTAGATCTTGTGTGCCTTTAGCTTTAAAAGCCAGTAACTCGTGTTTTTGCCGTTTTCTTGAAACGGCAAATGACAGTTGAAGACTTTAATGGCCTTTCTATCCCATAATTTACTTGTGTGAGATCTATCCCATAATTTCTTTATTTGAGACCTAGAGGTTATGCTTAGGTTAGAAAAAGGCCATTTTCTGGTATTGTTACTCAAAATACAGGAAACTTCCATCCATTAAACGCAATCTACATGAAGAGAACGTTGTATTGCCGTATAGTGCATCGAAATCCATTGAAAGCTCGAGAAATGGCGCCACTTTGAAGATATTAGGGTACACAAGTAACTTTGAGAGATTAAGGTTAGGTTACAAAAAAACACATTTTCGGATTTTCTACTCCAAATAGGGCAAAACTGGCACGCCAGTCTGAAAGTACAGGAAGAGGCCGTTGTATTGCCGTATAGTGCATCGAAATCCATTAAAAGGTCGAGAAATGGCGCCACTTTGAAATTTAGGTTACACAAGTAAATTAATGCGTACTTGTTGGCTTTAAAAGCCAGTAACTCACTTTTCAACGTTTTGATCCCAAAAATGCACCTTTTTTCTCAGACCTAGTGGAAAATGTACATCTTTCACTAAGCAAATCGTTGCGCCATACGTCAGGCAAAGTTGGTTTTTCGCGAAATTTTTTGAACTACTCCTCCCCACCCCACACCACCCTCATAAAATACCTACAGATCAATTATTGGAAAGAAAGGCCAGAAAAGTCGTAAACTGTCATTTGCCCTTTCAAGAAAGCGGCAAAAACACGAGTAACTGGCTTTTAAAGCTTAAAGGCACACAAGATCTACGCTGTTTCCACAAAAGGAGCCCTAGAACCTAAAACCCCCTTTTGTGAAAACATGCTAGATCTTGTGTGCCTTTAGCTTTAAAAGCCAGTAACTCGTGTTTTTGCCGTTTTCTTGAAACGGCAAATGACAGTTGAAGACTTTAATGGCCTTTCTATCCCATAATTTACTTGTGTGAGATCTATCCCATAATTTCTTTATTTGAGACCTAGAGGTTATGCTTAGGTTAGAAAAAGGCCATTTTCTGGTATTGTTACTCAAAATACAGGAAACTTCCATCCATTAAACGCAATCTACATGAAGAGAACGTTGTATTGCCGTATAGTGCATCGAAATCCATTGAAAGCTCGAGAAATGGCGCCACTTTGAAGATATTAGGGTACACAAGTAACTTTGAGAGATTAAGGTTAGGTTACAAAAAAACACATTTTCGGATTTTCTACTCCAAATAGGGCAAAACTGGCACGCCAGTCTGAAAGTACAGGAAGAGGCCGTTGTATTGCCGTATAGTGCATCGAAATCCATTAAAAGGTCGAGAAATGGCGCCACTTTGAAATTTAGGTTACACAAGTAAATTAATGCGTACTTGTTGGCTTTAAAAGCCAGTAACTCACTTTTCAACGTTTTGATCCCAAAAATGCACCTTTTTTCTCAGACCTAGTGGAAAATGTACATCTTTCACTAAGCAAATCGTTGCGCCATACGTCAGGCAAAGTTGGTTTTTCGCGAAATTTTTTGAACTACTCCTCCCCACCCCACACCACCCTCATAAAATACCTACAGATCAATTATTGGAAAGAAAGGCCAGAAAAGTCGTAAACTGTCATTTGCCCTTTCAAGAAAGCGGCAAAAACACGAGTAACTGGCTTTTAAAGCTTAAAGGCACACAAGATCTACGCTGTTTCCACAAAAGGAGCCCTAGAACCTAAAACCCCCTTTTGTGAAAACATGCTAGATCTTGTGTGCCTTTAGCTTTAAAAGCCAGTAACTCGTGTTTTTGCCGTTTTCTTGAAACGGCAAATGACAGTTGAAGACTTTAATGGCCTTTCTATCCCATAATTTACTTGTGTGAGATCTATCCCATAATTTCTTTATTTGAGACCTAGAGGTTATGCTTAGGTTAGAAAAAGGCCATTTTCTGGTATTGTTACTCAAAATACAGGAAACTTCCATCCATTAAACGCAATCTACATGAAGAGAACGTTGTATTGCCGTATAGTGCATCGAAATCCATTGAAAGCTCGAGATTTGAAGATATTAGGGTACACAAGTAACTTTGAGAGATTAAGGTTAGGTTACAAAAAAACACATTTTCGGATTTTCTACTCCAAATAGGGCAAAACTGGCACGCCAGTCTGAAAGTACAGGAAGAGGCCGTTGTATTGCCGTATAGTGCATCGAAATCCATTAAAAGGTCGAGAAATGGCGCCACTTTGAAATTTAGGTTACACAAGTAAATTAATGCGTACTTGTTGGCTTTAAAAGCCAGTAACTCACTTTTCAACGTTTTGATCCCAAAAATGCACCTTTTTTCTCAGACCTAGTGGAAAATGTACATCTTTCACTAAGCAAATCGTTGCGCCATACGTCAGGCAAAGTTGGTTTTTCGCGAAATTTTGCGAAATTTTTTGAACTACTCCTCCCCACCCCACACCACCCTCATAAAATACCTACAGATCAATTATTGGAAAGAAAGGCCAGAAAAGTCGTAAACTGTCATTTGCCCTTTCAAGAAAGCGGCAAAAACACGAGTAACTGGCTTTTAAAGCTTAAAGGCACACAAGATCTACGCTGTTTCCACAAAAGGAGCCCTAGAACCTAAAACCCCCTTTTGTGAAAACATGCTAGATCTTGTGTGCCTTTAGCTTTAAAAGCCAGTAACTCGTGTTTTTGCCGTTTTCTTGAAACGGCAAATGACAGTTGAAGACTTTAATGGCCTTTCTATCCCATAATTTACTTGTGTGAGATCTATCCCATAATTTCTTTATTTGAGACCTAGAGGTTATGCTTAGGTTAGAAAAAGGCCATTTTCTGGTATTGTTACTCAAAATACAGGAAACTTCCATCCATTAAACGCAATCTACATGAAGAGAACGTTGTATTGCCGTATAGTGCATCGAAATCCATTGAAAGCTCGAGAAATGGCGCCACTTTGAAGATATTAGGGTACACAAGTAACTTTGAGAGATTAAGGTTAGGTTACAAAAAAACACATTTTCGGATTTTCTACTCCAAATAGGGCAAAACTGGCACGCCAGTCTGAAAGTACAGGAAGAGGCCGTTGTATTGCCGATAGTGCATCGAAATCCATTAAAAGGTCGAGAAATGGCGCCACTTTGAAATTTAGGTTACACAAGTAAATTAATGCGTACTTGTTGGCTTTAAAAGCCAGTAACTCACTTTTTTCAACGTTTTGATCCCAAAAATGCACCTTTTTTCTCAGACCTAGTGGAAAATGTACATCTTTCACTAAGCAAATCGTTGCGCCATACGTCAGGCAAAGTTGGTTTTTCGCGAAATTTTTTGAACTACTCCTCCCCACCCCACACCACCCTCATAAAATACCTACAGATCAATTATTGGAAAGAAAGGCCAGAAAAGTCGTAAACTGTCATTTGCCCTTTCAAGAAAGCGGCAAAAACACGAGTAACTGGCTTTTAAAGCTTAAAGGCACACAAGATCTACGCTGTTTCCACAAAAGGAGCCCTAGAACCTAAAACCCCCTTTTGTGAAAACATGCTAGATCTTGTGTGCCTTTAGCTTTAAAAGCCAGTAACTCGTGTTTTTGCCGTTTTCTTGAAACGGCAAATGACAGTTGAAGACTTTAATGGCCTTTCTATCCCATAATTTACTTGTGTGAGATCTATCCCATAATTTCTTTATTTGAGACCTAGAGGTTATGCTTAGGTTAGAAAAAGGCCATTTTCTGGTATTGTTACTCAAAATACAGGAAACTTCCATCCATTAAACGCAATCTACATGAAGAGAACGTTGTATTGCCGTATAGTGCATCGAAATCCATTGAAAGCTCGAGAAATGGCGCCACTTTGAAGATATTAGGGTACACAAGTAACTTTGAGAGATTAAGGTTAGGTTACAAAAAAACACATTTTCGGATTTTCTACTCCAAATAGGGCAAAACTGGCACGCCAGTCTGAAAGTACAGGAAGAGGCCGTTGTATTGCCGTATAGTGCATCGAAATCCATTAAAAGGTCGAGAAATGGCGCCACTTTGAAATTTAGGTTACACAAGTAAATTAATGCGTACTTGTTGGCTTTAAAAGCCAGTAACTCACTTTTCAACGTTTTGATCCCAAAAATGCACCTTTTTTCTCAGACCTAGTGGAAAATGTACATCTTTCACTAAGCAAATCGTTGCGCCATACGTCAGGCAAAGTTGGTTTTTCGCGAAATTTTTTGAACTACTCCTCCCCACCCCACACCACCCTCATAAAATACCTACAGATCAATTATTGGAAAGAAAGGCCAGAAAAGTCGTAAACTGTCATTTGCCCTTTCAAGAAAGCGGCAAAAACACGAGTAACTGGCTTTTAAAGCTTAAAGGCACACAAGATCTACGCTGTTTCCACAAAAGGAGCCCTAGAACCTAAAACCCCCTTTTGTGAAAACATGCTAGATCTTGTGTGCCTTTAGCTTTAAAAGCCAGTAACTCGTGTTTTTGCCGTTTTCTTGAAACGGCAAATGACAGTTGAAGACTTTAATGGCCTTTCTATCCCATAATTTACTTGTGTGAGATCTATCCCATAATTTCTTTATTTGAGACCTAGAGGTTATGCTTAGGTTAGAAAAAGGCCATTTTCTGGTATTGTTACTCAAAATACAGGAAACTTCCATCCATTAAACGCAATCTACATGAAGAGAACGTTGTATTGCCGTATAGTGCATCGAAATCCATTGAAAGCTCGAGAAATGGCGCCACTTTGAAGATATTAGGGTACACAAGTAACTTTGAGAGATTAAGGTTAGGTTACAAAAAAACACATTTTCGGATTTTCTACTCCAAATAGGGCAAAACTGGCACGCCAGTCTGAAAGTACAGGAAGAGGCCGTTGTATTGCCGTATAGTGCATCGAAATCCATTAAAAGGTCGAGAAATGGCGCCACTTTGAAATTTAGGTTACACAAGTAAATTAATGCGTACTTGTTGGCTTTAAAAGCCAGTAACTCACTTTTCAACGTTTTGATCCCAAAAATGCACCTTTTTTCTCAGACCTAGTGGAAAATGTACATCTTTCACTAAGCAAATCGTTGCGCCATACGTCAGGCAAAGTTGGTTTTTCGCGAAATTTTTTGAACTACTCCTCCCCACCCCACACCACCCTCATAAAATACCTACAGATCAATTATTGGAAAGAAAGGCCAGAAAAGTCGTAAACTGTCATTTGCCCTTTCAAGAAAGCGGCAAAAACACGAGTAACTGGCTTTTAAAGCTTAAAGGCACACAAGATCTACGCTGTTTCCACAAAAGGAGCCCTAGAACCTAAAACCCCCTTTTGTGAAAACATGCTAGATCTTGTGTGCCTTTAGCTTTAAAAGCCAGTAACTCGTGTTTTTGCCGTTTTCTTGAAACGGCAAATGACAGTTGAAGACTTTAATGGCCTTTCTATCCCATAATTTACTTGTGTGAGATCTATCCCATAATTTCTTTATTTGAGACCTAGAGGTTATGCTTAGGTTAGAAAAAGGCCATTTTCTGGTATTGTTACTCAAAATACAGGAAACTTCCATCCATTAAACGCAATCTACATGAAGAGAACGTTGTATTGCCGTATAGTGCATCGAAATCCATTGAAAGCTCGAGAAATGGCGCCACTTTGAAGATATTAGGGTACACAAGTAACTTTGAGAGATTAAGGTTAGGTTACAAAAAAACACATTTTCGGATTTTCTACTCCAAATAGGGCAAAACTGGCACGCCAGTCTGAAAGTACAGGAAGAGGCCGTTGTATTGCCGTATAGTGCATCGAAATCCATTAAAAGGTCGAGAAATGGCGCCACTTTGAAATTTAGGTTACACAAGTAAATTAATGCGTACTTGTTGGCTTTAAAAGCCAGTAACTCACTTTTCAACGTTTTGATCCCAAAAATGCACCTTTTTTCTCAGACCTAGTGGAAAATGTACATCTTTCACTAAGCAAATCGTTGCGCCATACGTCAGGCAAAGTTGGTTTTTCGCGAAATTTTTTGAACTACTCCTCCCCACCCCACACCACCCTCATAAAATACCTACAGATCAATTATTGGAAAGAAAGGCCAGAAAAGTCGTAAACTGTCATTTGCCCTTTCAAGAAAGCGGCAAAAACACGAGTAACTGGCTTTTAAAGCTTAAAGGCACACAAGATCTACGCTGTTTCCACAAAAGGAGCCCTAGAACCTAAAACCCCCTTTTGTGAAAACATGCTAGATCTTGTGTGCCTTTAGCTTTAAAAGCCAGTAACTCGTGTTTTTGCCGTTTTCTTGAAACGGCAAATGACAGTTGAAGACTTTAATGGCCTTTCTATCCCATAATTTACTTGTGTGAGATCTATCCCATAATTTCTTTATTTGAGACCTAGAGGTTATGCTTAGGTTAGAAAAAGGCCATTTTCTGGTATTGTTACTCAAAATACAGGAAACTTCCATCCATTAAACGCAATCTACATGAAGAGAACGTTGTATTGCCGTATAGTGCATCGAAATCCATTGAAAGCTCGAGAAATGGCGCCACTTTGAAGATATTAGGGTACACAAGTAACTTTGAGAGATTAAGGTTAGGTTACAAAAAAACACATTTTCGGATTTTCTACTCCAAATAGGGCAAAACTGGCACGCCAGTCTGAAAGTACAGGAAGAGGCCGTTGTATTGCCGTATAGTGCATCGAAATCCATTAAAAGGTCGAGAAATGGCGCCACTTTGAAATTTAGGTTACACAAGTAAATTAATGCGTACTTGTTGGCTTTAAAAGCCAGTAACTCACTTTTCAACGTTTTGATCCCAAAAATGCACCTTTTTTCTCAGACCTAGTGGAAAATGTACATCTTTCACTAAGCAAATCGTTGCGCCATACGTCAGGCAAAGTTGGTTTTTCGCGAAATTTTTTGAACTACTCCTCCCCACCCCACACCACCCTCATAAAATACCTACAGATCAATTATTGGAAAGAAAGGCCAGAAAAGTCGTAAACTGTCATTTGCCCTTTCAAGAAAGCGGCAAAAACACGAGTAACTGGCTTTTAAAGCTTAAAGGCACACAAGATCTACGCTGTTTCCACAAAAGGAGCCCTAGAACCTAAAACCCCCTTTTGTGAAAACATGCTAGATCTTGTGTGCCTTTAGCTTTAAAAGCCAGTAACTCGTGTTTTTGCCGTTTTCTTGAAACGGCAAATGACAGTTGAAGACTTTAATGGCCTTTCTATCCCATAATTTACTTGTGTGAGATCTATCCCATAATTTCTTTATTTGAGACCTAGAGGTTATGCTTAGGTTAGAAAAAGGCCATTTTCTGGTATTGTTACTCAAAATACAGGAAACTTCCATCCATTAAACGCAATCTACATGAAGAGAACGTTGTATTGCCGTATAGTGCATCGAAATCCATTGAAAGCTCGAGAAATGGCGCCACTTTGAAGATATTAGGGTACACAAGTAACTTTGAGAGATTAAGGTTAGGTTACAAAAAAACACATTTTCGGATTTTCTACTCCAAATAGGGCAAAACTGGCACGCCAGTCTGAAAGTACAGGAAGAGGCCGTTGTATTGCCGTATAGTGCATCGAAATCCATTAAAAGGTCGAGAAATGGCGCCACTTTGAAATTTAGGTTACACAAGTAAATTAATGCGTACTTGTTGGCTTTAAAAGCCAGTAACTCACTTTTCAACGTTTTGATCCCAAAAATGCACCTTTTTTCTCAGACCTAGTGGAAAATGTACATCTTTCACTAAGCAAATCGTTGCGCCATACGTCAGGCAAAGTTGGTTTTTCGCGAAATTTTTTGAACTACTCCTCCCCACCCCACACCACCCTCATAAAATACCTACAGATCAATTATTGGAAAGAAAGGCCAGAAAAGTCGTAAACTGTCATTTGCCCTTTCAAGAAAGCGGCAAAAACACGAGTAACTGGCTTTTAAAGCTTAAAGGCACACAAGATCTACGCTGTTTCCACAAAAGGAGCCCTAGAACCTAAAACCCCCTTTTGTGAAAACATGCTAGATCTTGTGTGCCTTTAGCTTTAAAAGCCAGTAACTCGTGTTTTTGCCGTTTTCTTGAAACGGCAAATGACAGTTGAAGACTTTAATGGCCTTTCTATCCCATAATTTACTTGTGTGAGATCTATCCCATAATTTCTTTATTTGAGACCTAGAGGTTATGCTTAGGTTAGAAAAAGGCCATTTTCTGGTATTGTTACTCAAAATACAGGAAACTTCCATCCATTAAACGCAATCTACATGAAGAGAACGTTGTATTGCCGTATAGTGCATCGAAATCCATTGAAAGCTCGAGAAATGGCGCCACTTTGAAGATATTAGGGTACACAAGTAACTTTGAGAGATTAAGGTTAGGTTACAAAAAAACACATTTTCGGATTTTCTACTCCAAATAGGGCAAAACTGGCACGCCAGTCTGAAAGTACAGGAAGAGGCCGTTGTATTGCCGTATAGTGCATCGAAATCCATTAAAAGGTCGAGAAATGGCGCCACTTTGAAATTTAGGTTACACAAGTAAATTAATGCGTACTTGTTGGCTTTAAAAGCCAGTAACTCACTTTTCAACGTTTTGATCCCAAAAATGCACCTTTTTTCTCAGACCTAGTGGAAAATGTACATCTTTCACTAAGCAAATCGTTGCGCCATACGTCAGGCAAAGTTGGTTTTTCGCGAAATTTTTTGAACTACTCCTCCCCACCCCACACCACCCTCATAAAATACCTACAGATCAATTATTGGAAAGAAAGGCCAGAAAAGTCGTAAACTGTCATTTGCCCTTTCAAGAAAGCGGCAAAAACACGAGTAACTGGCTTTTAAAGCTTAAAGGCACACAAGATCTACGCTGTTTCCACAAAAGGAGCCCTAGAACCTAAAACCCCCTTTTGTGAAAACATGCTAGATCTTGTGTGCCTTTAGCTTTAAAAGCCAGTAACTCGTGTTTTTGCCGTTTTCTTGAAACGGCAAATGACAGTTGAAGACTTTAATGGCCTTTCTATCCCATAATTTACTTGTGTGAGATCTATCCCATAATTTCTTTATTTGAGACCTAGAGGTTATGCTTAGGTTAGAAAAAGGCCATTTTCTGGTATTGTTACTCAAAATACAGGAAACTTCCATCCATTAAACGCAATCTACATGAAGAGAACGTTGTATTGCCGTATAGTGCATCGAAATCCATTGAAAGCTCGAGAAATGGCGCCACTTTGAAGATATTAGGGTACACAAGTAACTTTGAGAGATTAAGGTTAGGTTACAAAAAAACACATTTTCGGATTTTCTACTCCAAATAGGGCAAAACTGGCACGCCAGTCTGAAAGTACAGGAAGAGGCCGTTGTATTGCCGTATAGTGCATCGAAATCCATTAAAAGGTCGAGAAATGGCGCCACTTTGAAATTTAGGTTACACAAGTAAATTAATGCGTACTTGTTGGCTTTAAAAGCCAGTAACTCACTTTTCAACGTTTTGATCCCAAAAATGCACCTTTTTTCTCAGACCTAGTGGAAAATGTACATCTTTCACTAAGCAAATCGTTGCGCCATACGTCAGGCAAAGTTGGTTTTTCGCGAAATTTTTTGAACTACTCCTCCCCACCCCACACCACCCTCATAAAATACCTACAGATCAATTATTGGAAAGAAAGGCCAGAAAAGTCGTAAACTGTCATTTGCCCTTTCAAGAAAGCGGCAAAAACACGAGTAACTGGCTTTTAAAGCTTAAAGGCACACAAGATCTACGCTGTTTCCACAAAAGGAGCCCTAGAACCTAAAACCCCCTTTTGTGAAAACATGCTAGATCTTGTGTGCCTTTAGCTTTAAAAGCCAGTAACTCGTGTTTTTGCCGTTTTCTTGAAACGGCAAATGACAGTTGAAGACTTTAATGGCCTTTCTATCCCATAATTTACTTGTGTGAGATCTATCCCATAATTTCTTTATTTGAGACCTAGAGGTTATGCTTAGGTTAGAAAAAGGCCATTTTCTGGTATTGTTACTCAAAATACAGGAAACTTCCATCCATTAAACGCAATCTACATGAAGAGAACGTTGTATTGCCGTATAGTGCATCGAAATCCATTGAAAGCTCGAGAAATGGCGCCACTTTGAAGATATTAGGGTACACAAGTAACTTTGAGAGATTAAGGTTAGGTTACAAAAAAACACATTTTCGGATTTTCTACTCCAAATAGGGCAAAACTGGCACGCCAGTCTGAAAGTACAGGAAGAGGCCGTTGTATTGCCGTATAGTGCATCGAAATCCATTAAAAGGTCGAGAAATGGCGCCACTTTGAAATTTAGGTTACACAAGTAAATTAATGCGTACTTGTTGGCTTTAAAAGCCAGTAACTCACTTTTCAACGTTTTGATCCCAAAAATGCACCTTTTTTCTCAGACCTAGTGGAAAATGTACATCTTTCACTAAGCAAATCGTTGCGCCATACGTCAGGCAAAGTTGGTTTTTCGCGAAATTTTTTGAACTACTCCTCCCCACCCCACACCACCCTCATAAAATACCTACAGATCAATTATTGGAAAGAAAGGCCAGAAAAGTCGTAAACTGTCATTTGCCCTTTCAAGAAAGCGGCAAAAACACGAGTAACTGGCTTTTAAAGCTTAAAGGCACACAAGATCTACGCTGTTTCCACAAAAGGAGCCCTAGAACCTAAAACCCCCTTTTGTGAAAACATGCTAGATCTTGTGTGCCTTTAGCTTTAAAAGCCAGTAACTCGTGTTTTTGCCGTTTTCTTGAAACGGCAAATGACAGTTGAAGACTTTAATGGCCTTTCTATCCCATAATTTACTTGTGTGAGATCTATCCCATAATTTCTTTATTTGAGACCTAGAGGTTATGCTTAGGTTAGAAAAAGGCCATTTTCTGGTATTGTTACTCAAAATACAGGAAACTTCCATCCATTAAACGCAATCTACATGAAGAGAACGTTGTATTGCCGTATAGTGCATCGAAATCCATTGAAAGCTCGAGAAATGGCGCCACTTTGAAGATATTAGGGTACACAAGTAACTTTGAGAGATTAAGGTTAGGTTACAAAAAAACACATTTTCGGATTTTCTACTCCAAATAGGGCAAAACTGGCACGCCAGTCTGAAAGTACAGGAAGAGGCCGTTGTATTGCCGTATAGTGCATCGAAATCCATTAAAAGGTCGAGAAATGGCGCCACTTTGAAATTTAGGTTACACAAGTAAATTAATGCGTACTTGTTGGCTTTAAAAGCCAGTAACTCACTTTTCAACGTTTTGATCCCAAAAATGCACCTTTTTTCTCAGACCTAGTGGAAAATGTACATCTTTCACTAAGCAAATCGTTGCGCCATACGTCAGGCAAAGTTGGTTTTTCGCGAAATTTTTTGAACTACTCCTCCCCACCCCACACCACCCTCATAAAATACCTACAGATCAATTATTGGAAAGAAAGGCCAGAAAAGTCGTAAACTGTCATTTGCCCTTTCAAGAAAGCGGCAAAAACACGAGTAACTGGCTTTTAAAGCTTAAAGGCACACAAGATCTACGCTGTTTCCACAAAAGGAGCCCTAGAACCTAAAACCCCCTTTTGTGAAAACATGCTAGATCTTGTGTGCCTTTAGCTTTAAAAGCCAGTAACTCGTGTTTTTGCCGTTTTCTTGAAACGGCAAATGACAGTTGAAGACTTTAATGGCCTTTCTATCCCATAATTTACTTGTGTGAGATCTATCCCATAATTTCTTTATTTGAGACCTAGAGGTTATGCTTAGGTTAGAAAAAGGCCATTTTCTGGTATTGTTACTCAAAATACAGGAAACTTCCATCCATTAAACGCAATCTACATGAAGAGAACGTTGTATTGCCGTATAGTGCATCGAAATCCATTGAAAGCTCGAGAAATGGCGCCACTTTGAAGATATTAGGGTACACAAGTAACTTTGAGAGATTAAGGTTAGGTTACAAAAAAACACATTTTCGGATTTTCTACTCCAAATAGGGCAAAACTGGCACGCCAGTCTGAAAGTACAGGAAGAGGCCGTTGTATTGCCGTATAGTGCATCGAAATCCATTAAAAGGTCGAGAAATGGCGCCACTTTGAAATTTAGGTTACACAAGTAAATTAATGCGTACTTGTTGGCTTTAAAAGCCAGTAACTCACTTTTCAACGTTTTGATCCCAAAAATGCACCTTTTTTCTCAGACCTAGTGGAAAATGTACATCTTTCACTAAGCAAATCGTTGCGCCATACGTCAGGCAAAGTTGGTTTTTCGCGAAATTTTTTGAACTACTCCTCCCCACCCCACACCACCCTCATAAAATACCTACAGATCAATTATTGGAAAGAAAGGCCAGAAAAGTCGTAAACTGTCATTTGCCCTTTCAAGAAAGCGGCAAAAACACGAGTAACTGGCTTTTAAAGCTTAAAGGCACACAAGATCTACGCTGTTTCCACAAAAGGAGCCCTAGAACCTAAAACCCCCTTTTGTGAAAACATGCTAGATCTTGTGTGCCTTTAGCTTTAAAAGCCAGTAACTCGTGTTTTTGCCGTTTTCTTGAAACGGCAAATGACAGTTGAAGACTTTAATGGCCTTTCTATCCCATAATTTACTTGTGTGAGATCTATCCCATAATTTCTTTATTTGAGACCTAGAGGTTATGCTTAGGTTAGAAAAAGGCCATTTTCTGGTATTGTTACTCAAAATACAGGAAACTTCCATCCATTAAACGCAATCTACATGAAGAGAACGTTGTATTGCCGTATAGTGCATCGAAATCCATTGAAAGCTCGAGAAATGGCGCCACTTTGAAGATATTAGGGTACACAAGTAACTTTGAGAGATTAAGGTTAGGTTACAAAAAAACACATTTTCGGATTTTCTACTCCAAATAGGGCAAAACTGGCACGCCAGTCTGAAAGTACAGGAAGAGGCCGTTGTATTGCCGTATAGTGCATCGAAATCCATTAAAAGGTCGAGAAATGGCGCCACTTTGAAATTTAGGTTACACAAGTAAATTAATGCGTACTTGTTGGCTTTAAAAGCCAGTAACTCACTTTTCAACGTTTTGATCCCAAAAATGCACCTTTTTTCTCAGACCTAGTGGAAAATGTACATCTTTCACTAAGCAAATCGTTGCGCCATACGTCAGGCAAAGTTGGTTTTTCGCGAAATTTTTTGAACTACTCCTCCCCACCCCACACCACCCTCATAAAATACCTACAGATCAATTATTGGAAAGAAAGGCCAGAAAAGTCGTAAACTGTCATTTGCCCTTTCAAGAAAGCGGCAAAAACACGAGTAACTGGCTTTTAAAGCTTAAAGGCACACAAGATCTACGCTGTTTCCACAAAAGGAGCCCTAGAACCTAAAACCCCCTTTTGTGAAAACATGCTAGATCTTGTGTGCCTTTAGCTTTAAAAGCCAGTAACTCGTGTTTTTGCCGTTTTCTTGAAACGGCAAATGACAGTTGAAGACTTTAATGGCCTTTCTATCCCATAATTTACTTGTGTGAGATCTATCCCATAATTTCTTTATTTGAGACCTAGAGGTTATGCTTAGGTTAGAAAAAGGCCATTTTCTGGTATTGTTACTCAAAATACAGGAAACTTCCATCCATTAAACGCAATCTACATGAAGAGAACGTTGTATTGCCGTATAGTGCATCGAAATCCATTGAAAGCTCGAGAAATGGCGCCACTTTGAAGATATTAGGGTACACAAGTAACTTTGAGAGATTAAGGTTAGGTTACAAAAAAACACATTTTCGGATTTTCTACTCCAAATAGGGCAAAACTGGCACGCCAGTCTGAAAGTACAGGAAGAGGCCGTTGT
>JAOWCC010001053.1:0-71406 GCA_030867875.1 Actinernus sp. WN-2022 | reverse complement strand
TTGAGAATTTTACGGCACATTGAATGTTTTTAAGATTAGCTCGCGGTCAGGAATCTATGAATTGGCTGAAAGATGGAATCTCTCCGTTTGAGATTTTTACGGCACACTGAACGTTTTTAAGATTAGCTCGCGAGGAGGAATCTATGAATTGGCTGGAAAGATGGAAATCTCTCCGTTTGAGAATTTTACGGCACATTGAACGTTTTTAAGATTAGCTCGCGAGGAAGAATCTATGAATTTGGCTGGAAAGATGGAATCTCTCCGTTTGAGACTTTTACGGCAACATTGAACGTTTTTTAAGATTAGCTCGCGGTCAGGAATCTATGAATTGGTGGAAAGATGGAATCTCTCCTTTTGAGAATTTTTACGGCACATTGAACGTTTTACAGATTAGCTCGCGCGGTCAGGAATCTATGAATTGGCTGGAAAGATGGAATCTCATCCGTTTGAGAATTTTACGGCGCACATTGAACGTTTTTAAGATTAGCTCGCGGTCAGGAATCTATGATTTGGCTGGAAGAATGCGAATCTCTCGTTTGAGAATTTTACGGCACACTGAACGTTTGTTTAAGATTAGCTCGCGGTCAGGAATCTATGAATTGGCTGGAAAGGATGGCGATCTCTCCGGTTGAGAATATTACGGCACATTGAGAACGTTTTTAAGGATTAGCTCGCGGGTCAGGAATCTATGAATTGGCTGGAAAGATGGAATCTCTCCGTTTGAGAATATTACGGCACATTGAACGTTTTTTAAGATTAGCTCGCGGTCAGGAATCTATGAATTGGCTGGAAAGGATGGAATCTCTCCGTGTTGAGAATTTTTACGGCACATTGAACGTTTTTAAGATTAGCTCGCGGTCAGGAATCTATGATTTGGCTGGAAAGATGGAATCTCTCCGTTTTGAGAATTTTACGGCACATTGAACGTTTTTAAGATTAGCTCGCCGTCAGGAATCTATGAATTGGCTGGAAAGATGGAATCTCTCCGTTTGAGAATTTTACGGCACATTGAACGTTTTTAAGATTAGCTCGCGGTCAGGAATCTATGAATTGGCTGAAAAGATGGAATCTCTCCGTTGAGACTTTTACGGCACACTGAACGTTTTTTAAGATTAGCTCGCGAGGAGGAATCTATGAATTGGGCTGGAAAGATGGAATCTCTCCGTTTTGAGACTTTTTACGGCACACTGAACGTTTTTAAGGATTAGCTCGCGAGCAGGAATCTATGAATTGGCTGGAAAGATGGAATCTCTCCGTTTGAGAAATTTTACCGGCACATTGAACGTTTTTAAGATTAGCTCGCGGTCAGGAATCTTATGAATTGGCTGGAAAGATGGAATCTCTCCGTTTGAGAATTTTACGGCCACATTGAACGTTTTTAAGATTAGCTCGCGGGTCAGGAATCTATGAATTGGCTGAAAAGATGGAATCTCTCCGTTTGAGATTTTTACGGGCAACACTGAACGTTTTTAAGATTAGCTCGCGAGGAGGAATCTATGAATTGGCTGAAAAGATGGAATCTCTCCGTTTGAGACTTTTACGGCACACTGAACGTTTTTTAAGATTAGCTCGCGAGGAGGAAATCTATGAAATTGGCTGGAAAGATGGAATCTCTCCGTTTGAGACTTTTACGGCACACTGAACGTTTTTAAGATTAGCTCGCGAGGAGGAATCTATGAATTGGCTGGAAAGATGGAATCTCTCCGGTTTGAGAATTTTACGGGCACATTGAACGTTTTTTAAGATTTAGCTCGCGAGGAGGGAATCTATGAATTGGCTGGAAAGATGGAATCTCTCCGTTTGAGAGCTTTACGGCACACTGAACGTTTTTTAAGATTAGCTCGCGAGGAGAGGAATCTATGAATTGGCTGGAAAGATGGAATCTCTCCGTTTGAGACCTTTTACGGCACACTGAACGTTTTTAAAGATTAGCTCGCGAGGAGGAATCTATGAATTGGCTGGAAAGATGGAATCTCTCCCGTTTGAGAATTTTACGGCACATTGAACGTTTTTTAAGATTAGCTCGCGAGCAGGAATCTATGAATTGGCTGGAAAGATGGAATCTCTCCGTTTGAGAATTTTACGGCACACTTGAACGTTTTTAGAGATTAGCTCGCGGTCAGGAATCTATGAATTGGCTGGAAAGATGGAATCTCTCCGTTTGAGAATTTTACGGCACATTGAACCGTTTTTAAGATTAGCTCGCGGTCAGGAATCTATGAATTGGCTGGAAAGATGGAATCTCTCCGTTTGAGAATTTTACGGCACATTGAACGTTTTAAGATTAGCTCGTCGGTCAGGAAATCTATGAATTGGCTGGAAAGATCGGAATCTCTCCGTTTGAGAATTTTTACGGCACATTGAACGTTTTTAAGATTAGCTCGCGGTCAGGAATCTATGAATTGGCTGGAAAGATGGAATCTCTCCGTTTGACGAATTTTACGGCACATTGAACGTTTTTAAGATTAGCTCGCGGTCAGGAATCTATGAATTGGCTGAAAAGATGGAATCTCTCCGTTTGAGATTTTTACGGCACACTGAACGTTTTTAAGATTAGCTCGCGAGGGAGGAATCTATGAATTGGCTGAAAAGATGGAATCTCTCGTTTGAGACTTTTTACGGCACACTGAACGTTTTTAAGATTAGCTCGCGAGGAGGAATCTATGAATTGGCTGGAAAGATGGAATCTCTCCGTTTGAGACTTTTACGGCACACTGAAGCGTTTTTAAGATTAGCTCGCGAGGAGGAATCTATGAATTGCTGGAAAGATGGAATCTCTCCGTTTGAGAATTTTACGGCACATTGAACGTTTTTAAGATTAGCTCGCTGAGGAGGAATCTAATGAATTGGCTGGAAAGATGGAATCTCTCCGTTTGAGACTTTTACGGCACAACTGAACGTTTTTTAAGATTAGTTCGCGAGGAGAGAATCTATGAATTGGGCTGGAAAGATGGAATCTCTCCGTTTGAGACTTTTACGGCACACTGAACGTTTTTAAGATTAGTTCGCGAGGAGGAATCTATGAATTGCGCTGGAAAGATGGAATCTCTCCGTTTGAGAGACTTTACGGCACACTGAACGTTTTTAAGATTAGCTCGCGAGTGAGGAATCTATGAATTGGCTGGAAAGATGGAATCTCTCCGTTTGAGAATTTTACGGCACATTGAAACGTTTTTAAGATTAGCTCGCGAGCAGGAATCTATGAATTGGCTGGAAAGATGGAATCTCTCCGTTTGAGAATTTTACGGCACATTGAACGTTTTTAAGATTAGCTCGCGGTCAGGAATCTATGAATTGGCTGGAAAAGTATGGAATCTCTCCGTTCTGAGAAATTTTACGGCACATTGAACGTTTTTAAGATTAGCTCGCGGTCAGGAATCTATGAATTGGCTGGAAAGATGGAATCTCTCCGTTTGACGAATTTTACGGCACATTGAACGTTTTTAAGATTAGCTCGCGCGGTCAGGAATCTATGAATTGGCTGGAAAGATGGAATCTCTCCGTTTGAGAACTTTTACGGCACATTGAACGTTTTTAAGATTAGCTCGCGGTCAGGAATCTATGAATTGGCTTGGAAAGATGGAATCTCTCCGTTTGAGAATTTTACGGCACATTGAACGTTTTTAAGATTTAGCTCTGCGGTCAGGAATCTATGAATTGGCTGGAGAAGATGGAATCGCTCCGTTTGAGAATATTACGGCACATTGAACGTTTTTAAGATTAGCTCGCGGGTCAGGTATCTATGAAATTGGCTGGAAAGATGGGAATCTCTCCGTTTGAGACTTTTACGGCACATTGAACGTTTTTAAGATTAGCTCGCGCGGTCAGGAATCTATGAATGATGAATCAGGAATCAGGAATGATGAATCAGGAATCAGGGAATGATGAATCAGGAATGATCAATCAGGAAAGAGGAATGATGAATCAGGGAATCAGGAATGGTGAATCAGGAATCAGGAATGATGAGAATCAGGAAATCAGGAATGATGAATCAGGAATCAGGAATGATGAATCAGGAATGATCAATCAGGAATGATGAGATGATGAATCAGGAATCAGCAATGATGAAACAGGATTCAGGAATGATGAATCAGGAATGATGAATGATGAATCAAGGAATCAGGAATGATGAATCAGGAATCAGGAACGATGAATCAGAGAATCAGGAATGATGAATCAGGAATGATGAATGATGAATCAGGAATGATGAATCAGGAATGATGAATCAGGAATCAGGAATGATGAATGATGAATCAGGAATGATGAATCAGGAATGACGAATGATGAATCAGGAATGATGTAATGATGAATCAGGAATGGAATGAATCAGGAAATGAGGAATGGATGAATCAGGAATGAGGAGTGATCAATCAGAATCAGGAATGATGAATCAGGAATGAGAATGATGAATCAGGAATGACGGAATGATCAATCAAGAATGATGAATGATGAATTAGGAATCAGGAATGATGAATCAGGAATCAGGAATGATGAATCAGGAATGGTGAATCAGGAATCAGGAATGATGAATCAGGAATCAGGAATGATGAATCAGGAATCAGGAATGATGAATCAGGAATCATGAATGATGAATCAGGAAATCAGGAATGATGATCATGAATCAGGAATCAGGAATGATGAGTCAGGAATGATGAATGATGAATCAGGAATGATGAATGATGAATCAGGAATGATGAATCAGGAATCTGGAATGATGAATCAGGAATGATGGAATGATGAATCAGGAATGATGAATCAGGAATCAGGAATGATGAATCAGGAATCATGAATGATGAATCAGGAATCAGGAATGATGAATCATGAATCAGGAATCAGGAATGATGAGTCAGGGAATGATGAATGATGAATCAGGAATGATGAATGATGAATCAGGAATGATGAATCAGGAATCTGGAATGATGAAATCAGGAATGATGAATGATGAATCAGGAATGATGAATCAGGATGATGAATCAGGAATCAGGAATCAGGAATGATGAATCAGGAATCAGGAATCAGGAATCAGGAATGATGAATCAGAATGATGAATGACGAATCAGGAATGATGAATGATGATTCAGGAAATGATGAATGATGAATCAGGAATCAGGAATGATGAATCAGGATTGATTGAATGTTGATAATCAGGCAATCAGGAATGATGAATCAGGAATAAGGAATGATGAATCAGGAATGATGAATGATGAATCAGGAATGATGGAATCAGGAATGATGAATCAGGAATCAGGTATCATTGAATGATGAATCAGGAATCAGGAATGATGAATCAGGAATCAGGAATCAGGAATCAGGAATGATGAATCAGGAATCAGGAATAAATGAATCAGGAATGATGGAATGATGAATCAGAAATCAGGAATGATGAATCAGGAATCAGGAATGATGAATCAGGAATCAGGAATGATGAATCAGGAATGATGAATCAGGCATGATGAATCAGGAATCAGGAATCAGGAATGATGAATCAGGAATCAGGAATGATGAATCAGGAATCAGGAATGATGAATCAGAGAATGAGGAATGATCAATCAGGAATGATGAAATGATGAATCAGGAATGATGAATCAGGAATCTGGAATGATGAATCAGGAAATGATGAATGCATGAATCAGGAATGATGAATCAGGAATCAGGAATGATGAATCAGGAATCAGTGAATGGATGAATCAGGAATCAGGAATGAATGAATCATGAATCAGGAATCAGGAATGATGGAGTCAGGAATGATGAATGATGAATCAGGAATGATGAATGATGAATCAGGAATGATGAATCAGGAATCTGGAATGATGAATCAGGAATGATGAATGTATGAATCAGGAATGATGAATCAGGAATGATGAATCAGGAATCAGGAATCAGGAATGATGAATCAGGAATCAGGAATCAGGAATCAGGAATGATGAATCAGGAATGATGAATGACGAATCAGGAATGATAAATGATGATTCAGGAATGATGAAGTGATGAATCAGGAATCAGGAATGATGAATCAGGAATGATGAATGTTGAATCAGGAATCAGGAATGATGAATCAGGAATAAGGAATGATGAATCAGGAATGATGAATGATGAATCAGGAATGATGAATCAGAATGATGAATCAGGAATCAGTGTATCATGAATGATGAATCAAGGAATCAGGAATGATGAATCAGGAATCAGAATCAGGAATCAGGATCAGGTATGATGAATCAGGAATCAGGATAAGAATCAGGAATGATGAATTGATGAATCAGAAATCAGGAATAGATGAATCAGAGATCAGGAATGATGAATCAGGAATAGTCAGGAATGATGAATCAGGAATGAATGATGAATCAGGCCATGATGAATCAGGGAATCAGGAAATCAGGAATGATGAATCAGGAATCAGGAATGATGAAATCAGGAATCAGGAATGATGGAAATCAGGAATGAGGAATGATCAATCAGGAATGATGAATGATGAATCAGGAAATCAGGAATGATGAATCAGGAATGATGAATGTTGAATCAGGAATCAGGAATGATGAATCAGGAATAAGGAATGATGAATCAGGAATGATGAATGATGAATCAGGAATGATGAATCAGGAAATGATGAATCAGGAATCAGGTATCATGAATGATGAATCAGGAATCAGGAATGATGAATCAGGAATCAGGAATCAGGAATCAGCAATTATTGAATCAGGAATCAGGAATAATGAATCAGGAATGATGAATGATGAATCAGAAATCAGGAATGATGAAATCAGGAATCAGGAATGATGTATCCGGATTCAGGAATGATGAAATCAGGAATGATGAATCAGGCATGATGAAATCAGGAATCAGGAATCAGGAGATGGATGAATCAGGAATCACGGAATAAGAATGATGAATCAGGAATCAGGAATGATGAATCAGGAATGAGGAATGATCAATCAGGAATGATGAATGATGATGATCAGGAATCAGGAATGATGAATCAGGAATGATGAATTGTTGAATCAGGAATCAGGAATGATGAATCAGGAATAAGGAATGATGAATCAGGAATGATGAATGATGAATCAGGAATGATGGAATCAGGAATGATGAATGATGAATCAGGAATGATGAATGATGAATCAGGAATCAGGAATGATGAATCAGGAATCAGGAATCAGGATATCAGGAATGATGAAATCAGGAATCAGGAATAATGAATCAGGAGAAGGTTGAATGATGTATCAGGAATCAGGAATGATGAATCAGGAAAGAGGAATGATGAATCAGGAATCAGGAATGGTGAATCATGAATCAGGACATGATGAATCAGGAATCAGGACTGGTGAATCATGAATCAGGAATGATGAATCAGGAATCAGGAATGATGAATCAGGAAATCAGGAATGATGAATCAGGAATCAGGAATGATGAATCAGGAATCAGGAATGATGAATCAGGAATCATGAATGATGAATCAGGAATCAGGAATGATGAATCAGGAATCAGGAATCAGGAATGATGAGTCAGGAATGATGAATGATGAATCAGGAATGATGAATGATGATCATCAGAAATGATGAATCAGGAATGATGAATCAGGAATGATGAATGATGAATCAGGAATGATGATTCAGGAATGATGAATCAGGAATCAGGAATGATGAATCAGGAATCAGGATATCAGGAATGATGAAATCAGGAATGATGAATGTTGAATCAGGAATCAGGAATGATGAATCAGGAATAAGGAATGATGAATCAGGAATGATGAATGATGAATCAGGAATGATGAATCAGGAATCAGGATGATGAATGATGAATCAGGAATGATGAAAATCAGGAATGAGGAATGATGAATCAGGAATGATGAATGATGAATCAGGAATTGATGATCAGGAATTGAGGAATGATGAATCAGGAATGAGGAGAGTGATCAATCAGGAATCAGGAATGATGAATCAGGAATGAGGAATGATGAATCAGGGATATGAGGAATGATCAATCAAGAATGATGAATGATGAATTAGGAAATCAGGAATGATGAATCAGGAATCAGGAATGATGAATCAGGAATGGTGAATCAGGAATCAGGAATGATGAATCAGGAATCAGGGAATGATGAATCAGGAATCAGGAATGATGAATCAGGAATCATGAATGATGAATCAGGAATCAGGAATGATGAATCATGAATCAGGAATCAGGAATGATGAGTCAGGAATGATGAATGATGAATCAGGAATGATGAATGATGAATCAGGAATGATGAATCAGGAATCTGGAATGATGATATCAGGAATGATGAATGATGAATCAGGAATGATGAATCAGGAATGATGAATCAGGAATCAGAATCAGGAATGATGAATCAGGAATCAGGAATCAGGAATCAGGAATGATGAATCAGGAATGATGAATGACGAATCAGGAATGATGAATGATGATTCAGGAATGATGAATGATGAATCAGCGAATCAGGAATGATGAATCAGGAATGATGAATGTTGAATCAGGAATCAGGAATGATGAATCAGGAATAAGGAATGATCAATCAGGAATGATGAATGATGAATCAGGAATGATGAATCAGGAATCTGGAATGATGAATCAGGAATGATGAATGATGAATCAGGAATGATGGAATCAGGAATCAGGAATGATGAATCAGGAATCATGAATGAGATGAATCAGGAATCAGGAATGATGAATCATGAATCAGGAATCAGGAATGATGAGTCAGGAATGATGAATGATGAATCAGGAATGATGAATGATGAATCAGGAATGATGAATCAGGAATCTGGAATGATGAATCAGGAATGATGAATGATGAATCAGGAATGATGAATCAGGAATGATGAATCAGGAATCAGGAATCAGGAATGATGAATCAGGAATCAGGAAATCAGGAATCAGGAATGATGAATCAGGAATGATGAATGACGAATCAGGAATGATGAATGATTGATTCAGGAATGATGAATGATGAATCAGGAATCAGGAATGATGAATCAGGAATGATGAATGTTGAATCAGGAATCAGGGAATGATGAATCAGGAATAAGGAATGATGAATCAGGAATGATGAATGATGAATCAGGAATGATGAATCAGGAATGATGAATCAGGAATCAGGGTATCATGAATGATGAATCAGGAATCAGGAATGATGAATCAGGAATCAGGAATCAGGAATCAGAGAATCAGAGTATGATGAATCAGGAATCAGGAATAATGAATCAGGAATGATGAATGATGAATCAGAAATCAGGAATGATGAATCAGGAATCAGGAATGATGAATCAGGAATCAGGAATGATGAATCAGGAATGATGAATCAGGCATGATGAATCAGGAATCAGGAATCAGGAATGATGAATCAGGACAATCAGGAATGATGAATCAGGAATCAGGAATGATTGAATCAGGAATGAGGATGAATGATCAATCAGGAATGATGATGATGATGAATCAGGAATCAGGAATGATGAATCAGGAATGATGAATGTTGAATCAGGAATCAGGAATGATGAATCAGGAATAAGGAATGATGAATCAGGAATGATGAATGATGAATCAGGAATGATGAATCAGGAATGATGAATCAGGAATCAGGTATCAATGAATGATGAATCAGGAATCAGGAATGATGAATCAGGGAATCAGGAATCAGGAATCAGCAATTATGAATCAGGAATCAGGAATAATGAATCAGGAATGATGAATGATGAATCAGAAATCAGGAATGATGAATCAGGAATCAGGAATGATGTATCCGGATTCAGGAATGATGAATCAGGAATGATGAATCAGGCATGATGAATCAGGAATCAGGAATCAGGAATGATGAATCAGGAATCAGGAATGATGAATCAGGAATCAGGAATGATGAATCAGGAATGAGGAATGATCAATCAGGAATGATGAATGATGAATCAGGAATCAGGAATGATGAATCAGGAATGATGAATGTTGAAATCAGGAATCAGGAATGATGAAATCAGGAATAAGGAATGATGAATCAGGAATGATGAATGATGAATCAGGAATGCGATGAATCAGGAATGATGAATGATGAATCAGGAATGATGAATGATGAATCAGGAATCAGGAATGATGAATCAGGAATCAGGAATCAGGAATCAGGAATGATGAATCAGGAATCAGGAATAATGAATCAGGAAGGTTGAATGATGTATCAGGAATCAGGAATGATGAATCAGGAAAGAGGAATGATGAATCAGGAATCAGGAATGGTGAAATCATGAATCAGGAATGATGAATCAGGAATCAGGAGACTGGTGAATCATGAATCAGGGAATGATGAATCAGGAATCAGGAATGATGAATCAGGAATCAGGAATGATGAAATCAGGAATCAGGAATGATGAATCAGGAATCAGGAATGATGAATCAGGAATCATGAATGATGAATCAGGAATCAGGAATGATGAATCAGGAATCAGGAATCAGGAATGATGAGTCAGGAATGATGAATGATGAATCAGGAAATGATGAATGATGAATCAGAAATGATGAATCAGGAATGATGAATCAGGAATGATGAATGATGAATCAGGAATGATGATTCAGGAATGATGAATCAGGAATCAGGAATGATGAATCAGGAATCAGGAATCAGGAATGATGAATCAGGAATGATGAATGTTTGAATCAGGAATCAGGAATGATGAATCAGGAATAAGAATGATGAATCAGGAAATGATGAATGATGAATCAGGAATGATGAATCAGGAATGATGAATCAGGAATCAGGAATGATGAATGATGAATCAGGAATGATGGAATCAGGAGATGAGGAATGATGAATCAGGAATTGGATGAATGATGAATCAGGAATGATGAATCAGGGAATGAGGAATGCTGATGAATCAGAAATGAGGAGTGATCAATCAGGAATCAGGAATGATGAATCAGAGATGAGGAATGATGAATCAGGAATGAGGAATGATCAATCAAGAATGATGAATGATGAATTAGAATCAGGAATGATGAATCAGGAATCAGGAATGATGAATCAGGAAATGGTGAATCCAGGAATCAGGAATGATGAATCAGGAATCAGGAATGATGAATCAGGGAATCAGGAATGAATGAATCAGGAATCATGAATGATGAATCAGGAATCAGGAATGATGAATCATGAATCAGGAATCAGGAATGATGAGTCAGGAAATGATGAATGATGAATCAGGATGATGATGATGATGAATCAGGAATGATGAATCAGGAATCTGGAATGATGAATCAGGAATGATGAATGATGAAATCAGGAATGATGAATCAGGCGAATGATGAATCAGGAATCAGGAATCAGGAATGATGAATCAGGAATCAGGAATCAGGAATCAGGAATGATGAATCAGGAATGATGAATGACGAATCAGGAATGATGAATGATGATTCAGAGGAATGATGAATGATGAATCAGGAATCAGGAATGATGAATCAGGAATGATGAATGTTGAATCAGGAATCAGGAATGATGAATCAGGAATAAGGAATGATGAATCAGAATGATGAATGATGAATCAGGAATGAGATGAATCAGGAATGATGAATCAGGAATCAGGTATCATGAATGATGAATCAGGAATCAGGAATGATGAATCAGGAATCAGGAATCAGGAATCAGGAATGATGAATCAGGAATCAGGGAATAATGAATCAGGAATGATGAATGATGAATCAGAAATCAGGAATGATGAATCAGGAATCAGGAATGATGAATCAGGAATCAGGAATGATGAATCAGGAACTGATGAATCAGGCATGATGAATCAGGAATCAGGAATCAGGAATGATGAATCAGGAATCAGGAATGATGAATCAGGAATCAGGAATGATGAATCAGGAATGAGGAATGATCAATCAGGAATGATGAATGATGAATTCAGGAATGATGAATCAGGAATCTGGAATGATGAATCAGGAATGATGAATGATGATCAGGAATGAGATTGATGAATCAGGAATCAGGAATGATGAATCAGGAATCATGAATGATGAATCAGGAAATCAGGAATGATGAATCATGAATCAGGAATCAGGAATGATGAGTCAGGAATGATGAATGATGAATCAGGAATGATGAATGATGAAATCAGGAATGATGAATCAGGAATCTGGAATGATGAATCAGGAATGATGAATGATGAATCAGAATGATGAATCAGGAATGATGAATCAGGGAATCAGGAATCAGGAATGATGAATCAGGAATCAGGAATCAGGAATCAGGAATGATGAATCAGGAATGATGAATGACGAATCAGGAATGATGAATGATGATTCAGGAATGATGAATGATGAATCAGGAATCAGGAATGATGAATCAGGAATGATGAATGTTTGAATCAGGATATCAGGAATGATGAATCAGGAATAAGGAATGATGAATCAGGAATGATGAATGATGAATCAGGAATGATGAATCAGGATGATGAATCAGAAATCAGGTATCATGAATGATGAATCAGGAATCAGGAATGATGAATCAGGAATCAGGAATCAGGAATCAGGTATGATGAATCAGGAATCAGGAATAATGAATCAGGGAATGATGAATGATGAATCAGAAATCAGGAATGAATGAATCAGGAATCAGGAATGATGAATCAGGAATCAGGAATGATGAATCAGGAATGATGAATCAGGCATGATGAATCAGGAATCAGGAATCAGGAATGCATGAATCAGGAATCAGGAACTGATGAATCAGGAATCAGGAATGATGAATCAGGAATGAGGAATGATCAATCAGGAATGATGAATGATGAATCAGGAATCAGGAATGATGAATCAGGAATGATTGAATGTTGAATCAGGAATCAGGAATGATGAATCAGGAATAAGGAATGATGAGAATCAGGAATGATGAATGATGAATCAGGAATGATGAATCAGGAATGATGAATCAGGAATCAGGTATCATGAATGATGAATCAGGAATCAGGAATGATGAATCAGGAATCAGGAATCAGGAATCAGCAATTATGAATCAGGAATCAGGAATAATGAATCAGGAATGATGAATGATGAATCAGAAATCAGGAATGATGATGAATCAGGAATCAGGAATGATGTATCCGGATTCAGGAATGATGAATCAGGAATGATGAATCAGGCATGATGAATCAGGAATCAGGAATCAGGAATGATGAATCAGGAATCAGGAATGATGAATCAGGAATCAGGAATGATGAATCAGGAATGAGGAATGATCAATCAGGAATGATGAATGATGAATCAGGAATCAGGAATGATGAATCAGGAATGATGAATGTTGAATCAGGAATCAGGAATGATGAATCAGGAATAAGGAATGATGAATCAGGAATGATGAATGATGAATCAGGAATGATGAATCAGGAATTGATGAATGATGAATCAAGGAATGATGAATGATGAATCAGGAATCAGGAATGATGAATCAGGAATCAGGAATCAGGAATCAGGAATGATGAATCAGGAATCAGGAATAATGAATCAGGGAAGGTTGAATGATGTATCAGGAATCAGGAATGATGAATCAGGAAAGAGGAATGATGTATCCGGAATCAGGAATGATGAATCAGGAATGATGAATCAGGCATGATGAATCAGGAATCAGGAATCAGGAATGATGAATCAGGAATCAGGAATCATGAATGATGAATCAGGAATCAGGAATGATGAATCAGGAATGATGAATGATGAATCAGGAATGATGAATCAGGCATGATGAATCAGGAATCAGGAATCAGGAATGATGAATCAGGAATCAGGAATGATGAATCAGGAATCAGGAATGATGAATCAGGAATGAGGAATGATGAATCAGGAATGATGACTTGATGAATCAGAGAATCAGCAATGATGAATCAGGATTCAGGAATGATGAATCAGGAATGATGAATGATGAATCAGGAATAAGGAATGATGAATCAGGAATCAGGAATGATGAATCAGGAATCAGGAATGATGAATCAGGAATTGAATGAATGATGAATCAGGAATGATGAATCAGGAATGATGAAATCAGGAATGATGAGAATCAGGTATCATGAATCAGGAATCAGGAATGATTGAATCAGGAATCAGGAATGATGAGAATCAGGAATGATGAATGATGTATCAGGAATCAGGAATGATGAATCAGGAAGTGATGAATGATGAATCAGGAATCAGCAATGATGAATCAGGATTCAGGAATGATGAGTCAGGAATGATGAATATCTGAAGATCAGGAATGATGAATGATGAATCAGAAATGATGAATCAGGAGATCAGGAATGATGAATCAGGAATGGTGAATGATGAATCAGGAATGGTTGATTCAGGAATGATGAATCAGGAATCAGGAATGATGAATCAGGAATCAGGAATCAGGAATGATGAATCAGGAATGATGAAATGTTGAATCAGGAATCAGGAATGATGAATCAGGAATAAGGAATGATGAATCAGGAATGATGAATGATGAATCAGGAATCAGGAATCAGGAATAAGGAATTGATGAATCAGGAATGATGAATGATGAATCAGGAAATGATGAATCAGGAATGATGAATCAGGAATCAGTTATCAGGAATGATGAATCAGGAATCAGGAATCAGGGAATCAGGAATGATGAATCAGGAATCAGGAATGATGAATCAGGAATTGAATGAATGATGAATCAGGAATGATGAATGATGAATCAGGAATCCGGAATGATGAATCAGGAATGATGAATGATGAATCAGGAATCCCGGAATGATGAATCAGGAATTAAGGAATGATGAATCAGAGAATTGATGAATGATGAATCAGGAATGATGAATGATGAATTCAGGAATGATGAATGATGAATCAGGAATGACGAATCAGGAATCAGTATAAGGAATGATGAATGATGAGTCAGGAATGATGAAATCAGGCATGATGAATCAGGAATCGAAGGAATCAGGATGATGAATCAGGAATCAGGAATGATGAATCAGGAATCAGGAATGATGAATCAGGAATGAGGAATGATCAATCAGGAATGATGAATCAGGAATGATGAATGAGATGTATCAGGAATCAGGAATGATGAATCAGGAAAGAGGAATGATGAATCAGGAATCAGAATGGTGAATCATGAATCAGGAATGATGAATCAGGAATCAGGACTGGTGAATCATGAATCAGAATGATGAATCAGGAATCAGGAATGATGAATCAGGAATCAGGAATGATGAATCAGGAATCAGGAATGATGAATCAGGAATCAGGAATGATGAATCAGGAATCATGAATGATGAATCAGGAATCAGGAATGATGAATCAGGAATCAGGAATCAGGAATGATGGAGTCAGGAATGATGAATGATGAATCAGGAATGATGAATGATGAAATCAGAAATGATGAATCAGGAATCAGGAATGATGAATCAGGAATGGATGAATGATGAATCAGGAATGATGATTCAGGAATGATGAATCAGGAATCAGGAATGATGAATCAGGAATCAGGAATCAGGAATGATGAATCAGGAATGATGAATGTTGAATCAGGAATCAGGAATGATGAATCAGGAATAAGGAATGATGAATCAGGAATGATGAATGATGAATCAGGAATGATGAATCAGGAATGATGAATCAGGAATCAGGTATCATGATGAATGATGAATCAGGAATCAGGAATCAGGATGATGATGATGATGAATCAGGAATGATGAATGATGAATCAGGAGATGATGAATGATGAATCAGGAATGGACGAATCAGGAATCAGTATAAGGAATGATGAATGATGAATCAGGAATCGGGAATGATGAATCAGGAATGATGAATGATGAATCAGGAATGATGATTCAGGAATGATGAATCAGGAATCAGGAATGATGAATCAGGAATCAGGAATCAGGGAATGATGAATCAGGAATGATGAATGTTGAATCAGGAATCAGGAATGATGAATCAGGAATAAGGAATGATGAATCAGGAATGATGAATGATGAATCAGGAATGGATGAATCAGGAATGATGAATCAGGAATCAGGTATCATGAATTGATGAATCAGGAATCAGGAATCAGGAATAAGGAAATGATGAATCAGGAATGATGAATGATGAATCAGGAATGATGAATCAGGAATGATGAATCAGGAATCAGTTATCAGAAATGATGAATCAGGAATCAGGAATCAGGAATCAGGAATGATGAATCAGGAATCAGGAATGATGAATCAGGAATGATGAATGATGAATCAGGAATGATGAATGATGAATCAGGAATCCGGAATGATGAATCAGGAATAAGGAATGATGAATCAGGAATGAGTTGAATGATGAATCAGGAATGATTGAATGATGAATCAGGAATGATGAATGATGAATCAGAGGAATGATGAAATGATGAATCAGGAATGACGAATCAGGAATCAGTATAAGGAATGATGAATGATGAATCAGGAATCGGGAATGATGGAATCAGGAATCAGGAATGATGAATCAGGAATGATGAATGATGAATCAGGGAATGATGAATGATGAATCAGGAATGATGAATCAGGAATGATGAATCAGGAATCAGGAATCAGGAATGATGAATCAGGAATGATGAATGATGATTCAGCATTCCTGATTCATCATTCCTGATTCATCATTCATCATTCCTGATTCATCATTCCTGATTCCTGATTCCTGATTCATCATTCCTGATTCATCATTCCTGATTCATCATTCATCAATTCCTGATTCATCATTCATCATTCCTGATTCATCATTCCTGATTCCTGATTCATCATTCCCGATTCCTGAATTCATCATTCATCATTCCTTATACTGATTCCTGATTTCGTCATTCCTGATTCATCATTCATCATTCCTGATTCATCATTCATCATTCCTGATTCATCAGTTCATCATTCCTGATTCATCATTCATCATTCCTGATTCATCATTCCCTTATTCCTGATTCATCATTCCGGATTCCTGATTCATCATTCATCATTCCTGATTCATCATTCATCATTCCTGATTCATCATTCCTGATTCCTGATTCATCATTCCTGATTCCTGATTCCTGATTCCTGATTCATCATTTCTCTGATAACTGATTCCTGATTTCATCATTCCTGATTCATCATCTTCCTGAATTCATCATTCATCATTCCTGATTCATCATTCCTTATTCCTGATTCCTGATTCCTGATTCATCATTCATGATACCTGATTCCTGATTCATCATTCCTGATTCATCATTCCTGGATTCATCATTCATCATTCCTGATTCATCATTCCTTATTCCTGATTCATCATTCCTGATTCCTGATTCAACATTCATCATTCCTGATTCTCATCCATTCCTGATTCCTGATTCCTGATTCATCATTCCTGATTCCTGATTCATCATTCCTGAATCATCATTCCTGATTCATCATTCATCATTCCTGATTCATCATTCCCGATTCCTGATTCATCATTCATCATTCCTTATACTGATTCCTGATTCGTCATTTCCTGATTCATCATTCATCATTCCTGATTCATCATTCATACATTCCTGATTCATCATATCATCATTCCTGATTCCTGATTCCTGATTCTCATCATTTCATGATACCTGATTCCTGATGTCATCATTCCTGATTCATCATTCCTGATTCTCATCTCATCATTCCTGATTCATCATTCCTTATTCCTGATTCATCATTCCTGATTCCTGATTCAACATTCATCATTCCTGATTCATCATTCCTGATTCCTGATTCCTGATTCATCATTCCTGATTCCTGATTCATCATTTCCTGAATCATCATTCCTGATTCAATCATTCATCATTCCTGATTCATCATTCCTGATTCCTGATTCATCATTTCTGATTCATCATTCATCATTCCTGATTCATCATTCATCATTCCTGACTCATCATTCCTGATTCCTGATTCCTGATTCATCATTCCTGATTCCTGATTCATCATTCATGATTCCTGATTCATCATTCCTGATTCCTGATTCATCATTCCTGATTCCTGATTCATCATTCCTGATTCTGATTCATCATTCCTGATTCCTGATTCATCATTCCTGATTCATGATTTCACCAGTCCTGATTCCTGATTCATCATTCCTGATTCATGATTCACCATTCCTGATTCCTGATTCATCATCATTCCTCTTTCCTGATTCATCATTCTGATTCCTGAATACATCATTCATCATTCCTGATTCATCATTCTGATTGATCATTCCTCATTCCTGGATTCATCATTCCTGATTCCTGATTCATCATTCCTGATTCCTGATTCATCATTCCTGATTTCCTGATTCCTGATTCATCATGCCTGATTTCATCATTCCTGATTCATCATTCATCATTCCTTATACTGATTCCTGATTCGTCATTCCTGATTCATCATTCATCATTCCTGATTCATCATTCATCATTCCTGATTCATCATTCATCATTCCTGATTCATCATTCCTTATTCCTGATTCATCATTCCGGATTCCTGATTCATCATTTCATCATTCCTGATTCATCATTCCGGATTCCTGATTCATCATTCATCATTCCTGATTCATCATTCATCATTCCTGATTCATCATTCCTGATTCCTGATTCATCATTCCTGATTCTCTGATTCCTAGATTCCTGATTCATCATTCCTGATAACTGATTCCTGATTCATCATTCCTGATTCATCATTCCTGATTCATCATTCATCATTCCTGATTCATCATTCCTTATTCCTGATTCCTGATTCCTGATTCATCATTCATCATTCCTGATTCATCATTCCTTATTCCTGATTCATCATTCCTGATTCCTGATTCAACATTCATCATTCCTGATTCATCATTCCTGATTCCTGATTCCTGATTCATCATTCCTGATTCCTGATTCATCATTCCTGAATCACCATTCCTGATTCATCATTCACCATTCCTGATTCATCATTCCTGATTCCTGATTCATCATTTCTGATTCATCATTCATCATTCCTGATTCATCATTCATCATTCCTGACTCATCATTCCTGAATCCTGATTCATCATTGCTGATTCCTGATTCATCATTCATCATTCCTGATTTCATCATTCCTGATTCCTGATACATCATTCATCATTCCTGATTCATCATTCCTGATTCCTGATTCATCATTCCTGATTCCTGATTTCATGATACCTGATTCATCATTCCCTGATTCATCATTCCTGATTCATCATTCCTGATTCATCATTCATCATTCCTGATTCATCATTCTGATTCCTGATTCATCATTCCTGATTCCTGATTCTATCATTCCTTATTCCTGATTCATCATTCATCATTCCTGATTCATCATTCCTGAATCCTGATTCATCATTGCTGATTCCTGATTCATCATTCACTCAGTTCCTGATTCATCATTCCTCATTCCTGATTCATCATTCCTGATTCCTGATTCATCATTCCTGATTTCCTGATTCATCATTCCTGATTCCTGATTCCTGATTCATCATGCCTGATTCATCATTCCTGATTCATCATTCATCATTCCTGATTCATCATTCCTGATTCCCTGATTCATCATTCATGATTCCGATTCCTGATTCCTGATTCATCATTCCTGATTCCTGATTCCTGATTCATCATGCCTGATTCTATCATTCCTGATTCATCATTCCTGATTCCGGATACATCAATTCCCTCTTTCCTGATTCATCATTCCTGATTCCTGATACATCATTCAACCTTCCTGATATCATTATTCCTGATTCCTGATTCATCATTCCTGATTCCTGCGATTCCTGATTCCTGATTCATCATTCCTGATTCCTGATTCATCATTCATCATTCCTGATTCATCATTCATCATTCCTGATTCATCATTCCTGATTCATCATTCATCATTCCTGATTCATCATTCCTGTATTCCTGATTCATCATTTCCTGATTCCTGATTCAACATTCATCATTCCTGATTCATCATTCCTGATTCCTGATTCATCATTCATCATTCCTGATTGATCATTCCTCATTCCTGATTCATCATTCCTGATTCCTGATTCATCATTCCTGATTCCTGATTCATCATTCCTGATTCCTGATTCCTGATTCATCATGCCTGATTCATCATTCCTGATTCATCATTCCTGAATCCGGATACATCATTCCTGATTCCTGATTCATCATTCCTGATTTCTGATTCATCATTCATCATTCCTGATTCATTATTCCTGATTCCTGATTCATAATTGCTGATTCCTGATTCCTGATTCCTGATTCATCATTCCTGATTCCTGATTCATCATTCATGATACCTGATTCTGATTCATCATTCCTGATTCATCATTCCTGATTCATCATTCATCATTCCTGATTCATCATTCCTTATTCCTGATTCATCATTCCTGATTCCTGATTCAACATTCATCATTCCTGATTCATCATTCCTGATTCCTGATTCATCATTCATCATTCCTGATTGATCATCTCCTCATTCCTGATTCATCATTCCTGATTCCTGATTCATCATTCCTGATTCCTGATTCATCATTCCTGATTCCTGATTCCTGATTCATCATGCCTGATTCATCATTCCTGATTCATCATTCCTGATTCCTGATTCATCATTTCCTGATTCCCTGATTCATCATTCCTGATTTCTGATTCATCATCAGTTCATCATTCCTTGATTCATTATTCCTGATTCCTGATTCATCATACCTGATTCCTGATTCCCTGATTCCTGATTCATCATTCCTGATTCCTGATTTCATCATTCTATGATACCTGATTTTCTTCTGATTCATCTGTCCTGATCATCAGTCCTGATTCTGATTCGCATCATTCCTGATTCATCATTCCTGATTCATCATTCATCATTCCTGATTCATCATTCTTATTCTGATTCATCATTCCTGATTCCTGATTCAACATTCATCATTCCTGATTCATCATTCCTGATTCCTGATTCATCATTCATCATTCCTGAATCTATCATTCCATCATTCCTGATTCGTCATTCATCATTCCTGATTCATCATTCCTGATTCCTGATTCCTGATTCCTGATTCATCATTCCTGATTCCTGATTCCTGATTCATCATTCCTGATTCATCATTCCTGATTCATCATTCATCATTCCTGATTCATCATTCCAGATTCCTGATTCATCATTCCTGATTCATCTATTCATCATTCCTGATTCATCATTCATCATTCCTGACTCATCATTCCTGATTCCTGATTCATGATTCATCATTCCTGATTCCTGATTCATCATTCATGATTCCTGATTCATCATTCCTGATTCCTGATTCATCATTCCCTGATTCATCATTCATCATTCCTGATTCATCATTCCAGATTCCTGATTCATCATTCCTGATTCATCATTCATCATGTCCTGATTGATCATTCCTCATTCCTGATTCATCATTCTGATTCCTGATTCATCATTCTGATTCCTGATTCATCATTCCTGATTCCTGATTCCTGATTCATCATGCCTGATTCATCATTCCTGATTCATCATTCCTGATTCCTGATTCATCATTCCTGATTCCTGATTCATCATTCCTGATTTCTGATTCATCATTCATCATTCCTGATTCATTATTCCTGATTCCTGATTCATCATTCCTGATTCCTGATTCCTGATTCCTGATTCATCAGTTCCTGATTCCTGATTCATCATTCATGATACCTGATTCCTGATTCATCATTCCTGATTCATCATTCCTGATTCATCATTCATCATTCCTGATTCATCATTCCTTATTCCTGATTCATCATTCCTGATTCCTGATTCAACATTCATCATTCCTGATTTCATCATTCCTGATTCCTGATTCATCATTCCATCATTCCTGAGATCATCATTCATCATTCCTGATTCGTCATTCATCATTTCCTGATTCATCATTCTGATTCCTGATTCCTGATTCCTGATTCATCATTCCTGATTCCTGATTCCTGATTCATCATTCCTGATTCATCATTCCTGATTCATCATTCATCATTCCTGATTCATCATTCCAGATTCCTGATTCATCATTCCTGATTCATCATTCAATCATTCCTGATTCATCATTCATCATTCCTGACTCATCATTCCTGATTCCTGATTCATGATTCATCATTCCTGATTCCTGATTCATCATTCATGATTCCTGATTCATCATTCCTGATTCCTGATTCATCATTCCTGATTCCTGATTCATCATTCCTGATTCCTGATTCACCATTCCTGATTCATCATTCCTGATTCCTGATTCATCATTCCTGATTCCTAATTCTTCATCATTCATCATTCTTGATTGATCATTCCTCATTCCTGATTCATCATTCCCTCATTCCTGATTCATCATTCCTGATTCCTGATTGATCACTCCTCATTCCTGATTCATCATTCCCTCATTCCTGATTCATCATTCCTGATTCATCATTCATCATTCCTGATTCATCATTCCTCATTCCTGATTCATCATTCCTGATTCATCATTCATTCATTCCCTGATTCCTGATTCATCATTCCTGATTCATCATTCCTGATTCATCATTCATCATTCCTGATTCATCATTCCTTATTCCTGATTCATCATTCCTGATTCCTGATTCAACATTCATCATTCCTGATTCATCATTCCTGATTCCTGATTCCTGATTCATCATTCCTGATTCCTGATTCATCATTCCTGAATCATCAATTCCTGATTCATCATTCATCATCCTGATTCATCATTCCTGATTCATCATTTCTGATTCATCATTCATCATTCCTGATTCATCATTCATCATTCCTGACTCATCATTCCTGATTCCTGATTCCTGATTCATCATTCCTGATTCCTGATTCATCATTCATGATTCCTGATTCATCATTCCTGATTCCTGATTCATCATTCCTGATTCCTGATTCATCATTCCTGATTCCTGATTCATCATTCCTGATTCCTGATTCATCATTCCTGATTCATGATTCACCAGTCCTGATTCCTGATTCATCATTCCTGATTCATGATTCACCATTCCTGATGTCCTGATTCATCATTCCTCTTTCCTGATTCATCATTCCTGATTCCTGATACATCATTCAACCTTCCTGATTACATTATTCCTGATTCCTGATTCATCATTCCTGATTCCCTGATTCCTGATTCCTGATTCATCATTCCTGATTCCTGATTCATCATTCATCATTCCTGATTCATCATTCATCATTCCTGATTCATCATTCCTGATTCATCATTCATCATTCCTGATTCATCATTCCTTATTCCTGATTCATCATTCCTGATTCCTGATTCAACATTCATCATTCCTGATTCATCATTCCTGATTCCTGATTCATCATTCATCATTCCTGATTGATCATTCCTCATTCCTGATTCATCATTCCTGATTCCTGATTCATCATTCCTGATTCCTGATTCATCATTCCTGATTCCTGATTCCTGATTCATCATGCCTGATTCATCATTCCTGATTCATCATTCCTGAAATCCGGATACATCATTTCCTGATTTCCTGATTCATCATTCCTGATTTCTGATTCATCATTCATCATTCCTGATTCATTATTCCTGATTCCTGATTCATAATTGCTGATTCCTGATTCCTGAATTCCTGATTCATCATTCCTGATTCCTGATTCATCATTCATGATACCTGATTCCTGATTCATCATTCCTGATTCATCATTCTGATTCATCATTCATCATTCCTGATTCATCATTCCTTATTCCTGATTCATCATTCCTGATTCCTGATTCAACATTCATCATTCCTGATTCATCATTCCTGATTCCTGATTCATCATTCATCATTCCTGATTGATACATTCCTCATTCCTGATTCATCATTCCTGATTCCTGATTCATCATTCCTGATTTCCTGATTCATCATTCCTGATTCCTGATTCCTGATTCATCATGGCCTGATTCATCATTCCTGATTCATCATTCCTGATTCCTGATTCATCATTCCTGATTCCTGATTCATCATTCCTGATTTCTGATTCATCATTCATCATTCCTGATTCATTATTCCTGATTCCTGATTCATCATACCTGATTCCTGATTCCTGATTCCTGATTCCTGATTCATCATTCCTGATTCCTGATTCATCATTCATGATACCTGATTCCTGATTCATCATTCCTGATTCATCATTCCTGATTCATCATTTCATCATTCCTGAATTCATCATTCCTTATTCCTGATTCATCATTCCTGATTCCTGATTCAACATTCATCATTCCTGATTCATCATTCCTGATTCCTGATTCATCATTCATCATTCCTGAATCATCATTCATCATTCCTGATTCGTCATTCATCATTCCTGATTCATCATTCCTGATTCCTGATTCCTGATTCCTGATTCATCATTCCTGATTCCTGATTCCTGATTCATCATTCCTGATTCATCATTCCTGATTCATCATTCATCATTCCTGATTCATCATTCCAGATTCCTGATTCATCATTCCTGATTCATCATTCATCATTCCTGATTCATCATTCATCATTCCTGACTCATCATTCCTGATTCCTGATTCATGATTCATCATTCCTGATTCCTGATTCATCATTCATGATTCCTGATTCATCATTCCTGATTCCTGATTCATCATTCCTGATTCATCATTCATCATTCCTGATTCATCATTCCAGATTCCTGATTCATCATTCCTGATTCATCATTCATCATTCCTGATTGATCATTCCTTATTCCTGATTCATCATTCCTGATTCCTGATTCAACATTCATCATTCCTGATTCATCATTCCTGATTCCTGATTCATCATTCATCATTCCTGAATCATCATTCATCATTCCTGATTCGTCATTCATCATTCCTGATTCATCATTCCTGATTCCTGATTCCTGATTCCTGATTCATCATTCCTGATTCCTGATTCCTGATTCATCATTCCTGATTCATCATTCCTGATTCATCATTCATCATTCCTGATTCATCATTCCAGATTCCTGATTCATCATTCCTGATTCATCATTCATCATTCCTGATTCATCATTCATCATTCCTGACTCATCATTCCTGATTCCTGATTCATGATTCATCATTCCTGATTCCTGATTCATCATTCATGATTCCTGATTCATCATTCCTGATTCCTGATTCATCATTCCTGATTCCTGATTCATCATTCCTGATTCCTGATTCACCATTCCTGATTCATCATTCCTGATTCCTGATTCATCATTCCTGATTCCTAATTCATCATTCATCATTCTTGATTGATCATTCCTCATTCCTGATTCATCATTCCTCATTCCTGATTCATCATTCCTGATTCCTGATTGATCACTCCTCATTCCTGATTCATCATTCCTCATTCCTGATTCATCATTCCTGATTCATCATTCATCATTCCTGATTCATCATTCCTCATTCCTGATTCATCATTCCTGATTCATCATTCATCATTCCTGATTCCTGATTCATCATTCCTGATTCATCATTCATCATTCCTGATTCATCATTCCTTATTCCTGATTCATCATTCCTGATTCCTGATTCAACATTCATCATTCCTGATTCATCATTCCTGATTCCTGATTCCTGATTCATCATTCCTGATTCCTGATTCATCATTCCTGAATCATCATTCCTGATTCATCATTCATCATTCCTGATTCATCATTCCTGATTCATCATTTCTGATTCATCATTCATCATTCCTGATTCATCATTCATCATTCCTGACTCATCATTCCTGATTCCTGATTCCTGATTCATCATTCCTGATTCCTGATTCATCATTCATGATTCCTGATTCATCATTCCTGATTCCTGATTCATCATTCCTGATTCCTGATTCATCATTCCTGATTCCTGATTCATCATTCCTGATTCCTGATTCATCATTCCTGATTCATGATTCACCAGTCCTGATTCCTGATTCATCATTCCTGATTCATGATTCACCATTCCTGATTCCTGATTCATCATTCCTCTTTCCTGATTCATCATTCCTGATTCCTGATACATCATTCAACCTTCCTGATTCATTATTCCTGATTCCTGATTCATCATTCCTGATTCCTGATTCCTGATTCCTGATTCATCATTCCTGATTCCTGATTCATCATTCATCATTCCTGATTCATCATTCATCATTCCTGATTCATCATTCCTGATTCATCATTCATCATTCCTGATTCATCATTCCTTATTCCTGATTCATCATTCCTGATTCCTGATTCAACATTCATCATTCCTGATTCATCATTCCTGATTCCTGATTCATCATTCATCATTCCTGATTGATCATTCCTCATTCCTGATTCATCATTCCTGATTCCTGATTCATCATTCCTGATTCCTGATTCATCATTCCTGATTCCTGATTCCTGATTCATCATGCCTGATTCATCATTCCTGATTCATCATTCCTGAATCCGGATACATCATTCCTGATTCCTGATTCATCATTCCTGATTTCTGATTCATCATTCATCATTCCTGATTCATTATTCCTGATTCCTGATTCATAATTGCTGATTCCTGATTCCTGATTCCTGATTCATCATTCCTGATTCCTGATTCATCATTCATGATACCTGATTCCTGATTCATCATTCCTGATTCATCATTCCTGATTCATCATTCATCATTCCTGATTCATCATTCCTTATTCCTGATTCATCATTCCTGATTCCTGATTCAACATTCATCATTCCTGATTCATCATTCCTGATTCCTGATTCATCATTCATCATTCCTGATTGATCATTCCTCATTCCTGATTCATCATTCCTGATTCCTGATTCATCATTCCTGATTCCTGATTCATCATTCCTGATTCCTGATTCCTGATTCATCATGCCTGATTCATCATTCCTGATTCATCATTCCTGATTCCTGATTCATCATTCCTGATTCCTGATTCATCATTCCTGATTTCTGATTCATCATTCATCATTCCTGATTCATTATTCCTGATTCCTGATTCATCATACCTGATTCCTGATTCCTGATTCCTGATTCCTGATTCATCATTCCTGATTCCTGATTCATCATTCATGATACCTGATTCCTGATTCATCATTCCTGATTCATCATTCCTGATTCATCATTCATCATTCCTGATTCATCATTCCTTATTCCTGATTCATCATTCCTGATTCCTGATTCAACATTCATCATTCCTGATTCATCATTCCTGATTCCTGATTCATCATTCATCATTCCTGAATCATCATTTATCATTCCTGATTCGTCATTCATCATTCCTGATTCATCATTCCTGATTCCTGATTCCTGATTCCTGATTCATCATTCCTGATTCCTGATTCCTGATTCATCATTCCTGATTCATCATTCCTGATTCATCATTCATCATTCCTGATTCATCATTCCAGATTCCTGATTCATCATTCCTGATTCATCATTCATCATTCCTGATTCATCATTCATCATTCCTGACTCATCATTCCTGATTCCTGATTCATGATTCATCATTCCTGATTCCTGATTCATCATTCATGATTCCTGATTCATCATTCCTGATTCCTGATTCATCATTCCTGATTCATCATTCATCATTCCTGATTCATCATTCCAGATTCCTGATTCATCATTCCTGATTCATCATTCATCATTCCTGATTGATCATTCCTCATTCCTGATTCATCATTCCTGATTCCTGATTCATCATTCCTGATTCCTGATTCATCATTCCTGATTCCTGATTCCTGATTCATCATGCCTGATTCATCATTCCTGATTCATCATTCCTGATTCCTGATTCATCATTCCTGATTCCTGATTCATCATTCCTGATTTCTGATTCATCATTCATCATTCCTGATTCATTATTCCTGATTCCTGATTCATCATTCCTGATTCCTGATTCCTGATTCCTGATTCATCATTCCTGATTCCTGATTCATCATTCATGATACCTGATTCCTGATTCATCATTCCTGATTCATCATTCCTGATTCATCATTCATCATTCCTGATTCATCATTCCTTATTCCTGATTCATCATTCCTGATTCCTGATTCAACATTCATCATTCCTGATTCATCATTCCTGATTCCTGATTCATCATTCATCATTCCTGAATCATCATTCATCATTCCTGATTCGTCATTCATCATTCCTGATTCATCATTCCTGATTCCTGATTCCTGATTCCTGATTCATCATTCCTGATTCCTGATTCCTGATTCATCATTCCTGATTCATCATTCCTGATTCATCATTCATCATTCCTGATTCATCATTCCAGATTCCTGATTCATCATTCCTGATTCATCATTCATCATTCCTGATTCATCATTCATCATTCCTGACTCATCATTCCTGATTCCTGATTCATGATTCATCATTCCTGATTCCTGATTCATCATTCATGATTCCTGATTCATCATTCCTGATTCCTGATTCATCATTCCTGATTCATCATTCATCATTCCTGATTCATCATTCCAGATTCCTGATTCATCATTCCTGATTCATCATTCATCATTCCTGATTCATCATTCATCATTCCTGACTCATCATTCCTGATTCCTGATTCATGATTCATCATTCCTGATTCCTGATTCATCATTCATGATTCCTGATTCATCATTCCTGATTCCTGATTCATCATTCCTGATTCCTGATTCATCATTCCTGATTCCTGATTCACCATTCCTGATTCATCATTCCTGATTCCTGATTCATCATTCCTGATTCCTAATTCATCATTCATCATTCTTGATTGATCATTCCTCATTCCTGATTCATCATTCCTCATTCCTGATTCATCATTCCTGATTCCTGATTGATCACTCCTCATTCCTGATTCATCATTCCTCATTCCTGATTCATCATTCCTGATTCATCATTCATCATTCCTGATTCATCATTCCTCATTCCTGATTCATCATTCCTGATTCATCATTCATCATTCCTGATTCCTGATTCATCATTCCTGATTCATCATTCCTGATTCATCATTCATCATTCCTGATTCATCATTCCTGATTCCTGATTCATCGTTCCTGATTCCTGATTCATCATTCCTGATTCCTGATTCATCATTCATCATTCCTGATTCATCATTCCTGAATCCTGTTTCATCATTGCTGATTCCTGATTCATCATTCATCATTCCTGATTGATCATTCCTGATTCATCATTCCTGATTCCTGATTCATCATTCCTGATTCCTGATTCATCATTCCTGATTCCTGATTCACCATTCCTGATTCCTGATTCATCATTCCTCTTTCCTGATTGATCATTCCTGATTCATCATTCCTGATTCCTGATTCATCATTCCTGATTCCTGATTCATCATTCATAGATTCCTGACCGCGAGCTAATCTTAAAAACGTTCAATGTGCCGTAAAAGTCTCAAACGGAGAGATTCCATCTTTCCAGCCAATTCATAGATACCTGACCGCGAGCTAATCTTAAAAACGTTCAATGTGCCGTAATATTCTCAAACGGAGCGATTCCATCTTTCCAGCCAATTCATAGATTCCTGACCGCGAGCTAATCTTAAAAACGTTCAATGTGCCGTAAAATTCTCAAACGGAGAGATTCCATCTTTCCAGCCAATTCATAGATTCCTGACCGCGAGCTAATCTTAAAAACGTTCAATGTGCCGTAAAATTCTCAAACGGAGAGATTCCATCTTTCCAGCCAATTCATAGATTCCTGACCGCGAGCTAATCTTAAAAACGTTCAATGTGCCGTAAAATTCTCAAACGGAGAGATTCCATCTTTCCAGCCAATTCATAGATTCCTGACCGCGAGCTAATCTTAAAAACGTTCAATGTGCCGTAAAATTCTCAAACGGAGAGATTCCATCTTTCCAGCCAATTCATAGATTCCTGACCGCGAGCTAATCTTAAAAACGTTCAATGTGCCGTAAAATTCTCAAACGGAGAGATTCCATCTTTCCAGCCAATTCATAGATTCCTGCTCGCGAGCTAATCTTAAAAACGTTCAATGTGCCGTAAAATTCTCAAACGGAGAGATTCCATCTTTCCAGCCAATTCATAGATTCCTCCTCGCGAGCTAATCTTAAAAACGTTCAGTGTGCCGTAAAAGTCTCAAACGGAGAGATTCCATCTTTCCAGCCAATTCATAGATTCCTCCTCGCGAACTAATCTTAAAAACGTTCAGTGTGCCGTAAAAGTCTCAAACGGAGAGATTCCATCTTTCCAGCCAATTCATAGATTCCTCCTCGCGAACTAATCTTAAAAACGTTCAGTGTGCCGTAAAAGTCTCAAACGGAGAGATTCCATCTTTCCAGCCAATTCATAGATTCCTCCTCGCGAGCTAATCTTAAAAACGTTCAATGTGCCGTAAAATTCTCAAACGGAGAGATTCCATCTTTCCAGCCAATTCATAGATTCCTCCTCGCGAGCTAATCTTAAAAACGTTCAGTGTGCCGTAAAAGTCTCAAACGGAGAGATTCCATCTTTCCAGCCAATTCATAGATTCCTCCTCGCGAGCTAATCTTAAAAACGTTCAGTGTGCCGTAAAAGTCTCAAACGGAGAGATTCCATCTTTTCAGCCAATTCATAGATTCCTCCTCGCGAGCTAATCTTAAAAACGTTCAGTGTGCCGTAAAAATCTCAAACGGAGAGATTCCATCTTTTCAGCCAATTCATAGATTCCTGACCGCGAGCTAATCTTAAAAACGTTCAATGTGCCGTAAAATTCTCAAACGGAGAGATTCCATCTTTCCAGCCAATTCATAGATTCCTGACCGCGAGCTAATCTTAAAAACGTTCAATGTGCCGTAAAATTCTCAAACGGAGAGATTCCATCTTTCCAGCCAATTCATAGATTCCTGACCGCGAGCTAATCTTAAAAACGTTCAATGTGCCGTAAAATTCTCAAACGGAGAGATTCCATCTTTCCAGCCAATTCATAGATTCCTGACCGCGAGCTAATCTTAAAAACGTTCAATGTGCCGTAAAATTCTCAAACGGAGAGATTCCATCTTTCCAGCCAATTCATAGATTCCTGACCGCGAGCTAATCTTAAAAACGTTCAATGTGCCGTAAAATTCTCAAACGGAGAGATTCCATCTTTCCAGCCAATTCATAGATTCCTGCTCGCGAGCTAATCTTAAAAACGTTCAATGTGCCGTAAAATTCTCAAACGGAGAGATTCCATCTTTCCAGCCAATTCATAGATTCCTCCTCGCGAGCTAATCTTAAAAACGTTCAGTGTGCCGTAAAAGTCTCAAACGGAGAGATTCCATCTTTCCAGCCAATTCATAGATTCCTCCTCGCGAGCTAATCTTAAAAACGTTCAGTGTGCCGTAAAAGTCTCAAACGGAGAGATTCCATCTTTCCAGCCAATTCATAGATTCCTCCTCGCGAGCTAATCTTAAAAACGTTCAATGTGCCGTAAAATTCTCAAACGGAGAGATTCCATCTTTCCAGCCAATTCATAGATTCCTCCTCGCGAGCTAATCTTAAAAACGTTCAGTGTGCCGTAAAAGTCTCAAACGGAGAGATTCCATCTTTCCAGCCAATTCATAGATTCCTCCTCGCGAGCTAATCTTAAAAACGTTCAGTGTGCCGTAAAAGTCTCAAACGGAGAGATTCCATCTTTTCAGCCAATTCATAGATTCCTCCTCGCGAGCTAATCTTAAAAACGTTCAGTGTGCCGTAAAAATCTCAAACGGAGAGATTCCATCTTTTCAGCCAATTCATAGATTCCTGACCGCGAGCTAATCTTAAAAACGTTCAATGTGCCGTAAAATTCTCAAACGGAGAGATTCCATCTTTCCAGCCAATTCATAGATTCCTGACCGCGAGCTAATCTTAAAAACGTTCAATGTGCCGTAAAATTCTCAAACGGAGAGATTCCATCTTTCCAGCCAATTCATAGATTCCTGCTCGCGAGCTAATCTTAAAAACGTTCAGTGTGCCGTAAAAGTCTCAAACGGAGAGATTCCATCTTTCCAGCCAATTCATAGATTCCTCCTCGCGAGCTAATCTTAAAAACGTTCAGTGTGCCGTAAAAGTCTCAAACGGAGAGATTCCATCTTTTCAGCCAATTCATAGATTCCTGACCGCGAGCTAATCTTAAAAACGTTCAATGTGCCGTAAAATTCTCAAACGGAGAGATTCCATCTTTCCAGCCAATTCATAGATTCCTGACGGCGAGCTAATCTTAAAAACGTTCAATGTGCCGTAAAATTCTCAAACGGAGAGATTCCATCTTTCCAGCCAAATCATAGATTCCTGACCGCGAGCTAATCTTAAAAACGTTCAATGTGCCGTAAAATTCTCAAACGGAGAGATTCCATCTTTCCAGCCAATTCATAGATTCCTGACCGCGAGCTAATCTTAAAAACGTTCAATGTGCCGTAATATTCTCAAACGGAGAGATTCCATCTTTCCAGCCAATTCATAGATTCCTGACCGCGAGCTAATCTTAAAAACGTTCAATGTGCCGTAATATTCTCAAACGGAGAGATTCCATCTTTCCAGCCAATTCATAGATTCCTGACCGCGAGCTAATCTTAAAAACGTTCAGTGTGCCGTAAAATTCTCAAACGGAGAGATTCCATCTTTCCAGCCAAATCATAGATTCCTGACCGCGAGCTAATCTTAAAAACGTTCAATGTGCCGTAAAATTCTCAAACGGAGAGATTCCATCTTTCCAGCCAATTCATAGATTCCTGACCGCGAGCTAATCTTAAAAACGTTCAATGTGCCGTAAAATTCTCAAAAGGAGAGATTCCATCTTTCCACCAATTCATAGATTCCTGACCGCGAGCTAATCTTAAAAACGTTCAATGTGCCGTAAAAGTCTCAAACGGAGAGATTCCATCTTTCCAGCCAATTCATAGATTCTTCCTCGCGAGCTAATCTTAAAAACGTTCAATGTGCCGTAAAATTCTCAAACGGAGAGATTCCATCTTTCCAGCCAATTCATAGATTCCTCCTCGCGAGCTAATCTTAAAAACGTTCAGTGTGCCGTAAAAATCTCAAACGGAGAGATTCCATCTTTTCAGCCAATTCATAGATTCCTGACCGCGAGCTAATCTTAAAAACATTCAATGTGCCGTAAAATTCTCAAACGGAGAGATTCCATCTTTCCAGCCAATTCATAGATTCCTGACCGCGAGCTAATCTTAAAAACGTTCAATGTGCCGTAAAATTCTCAAACGGAGAGATTCCATCTTTCCAGCCAATTCATAGATTCCTCTTCGCGAGCTAATCTTAAAAACGTTCAGTGTGCCGTAAAAGTCCCAAACGGAGAGATTCCATCTTTCCAGCCAATTCATAGATTCCTCCTCGCGAGCTAATCTTAAAAACGTTCAGTGTGCCGTAAAAGTCTCAAACGGAGAGATTCCATCTTTTCAGCCAATTCATAGATTCCTGACCGCGAGCTAATCTTAAAAACGTTCAATGTGCCGTAAAATTCTCAAACGGAGAGATTCCATCTTTCCAGCCAATTCATAGATTCCTGACGGCGAGCTAATCTTAAAAACGTTCAATGTGCCGTAAAATTCTCAAACGGAGAGATTCCATCTTTCCAGCCAATTCATAGATTCCTCCTCGCGAGCTAATCTTAAAAACGTTCAGTGTGCCGTAAAAGTCTCAAACGGAGAGATTCCATCTTTTCAGCCAATTCATAGATTCCTGACCGCGAGCTAATCTTAAAAACGTTCAATGTGCCGTAAAATTCTCAAACGGAGAGATTCCATCTTTCCAGCCAATTCATAGATTCCTGACCGCGAGCTAATCTTAAAAACGTTCAATGTGCCGTAAAATTCTCAAACGGAGAGATTCCATCTTTCCAGCCAATTCATAGATTCCTCCTCGCGAGCTAATCTTAAAAACGTTCAGTGTGCCGTAAAGTCTCAAACGGAGAGATTCCATCTTTCCAGCCAATTCATAGATTCCTGACCGCGAGCTAATCTTAAAAACGTTCAATGTGCCGTAAAATTCTCAAACGGAGAGATTCCATCTTTCCAGCCAATTCATAGATTCCTGACCGCGAGCTAATCTTAAAAACGTTCAATGTGCCGTAAAATTCTCAAACGGAGAGATTTCATCTTTCCAGCCAATTCATAGATTCCTCTTCGCGAGCTAATCTTAAAAACGTTCAATGTGCCGTAAAAGTCTCAAACGGAGAGATTCCATCTTTCCAGCCAATTCATAGATTCCTGACCGCGAGCTAATCTTAAAAACGTTCAATGTGCCGTAAAAGTCTCAAACGGAGAGATTCCATCTTTCCAGCCAATTCATAGATACCTGACCGCGAGCTAATCTTAAAAACGTTCAATGTGCCGTAAAATTCTCAAACGGAGAGATTCCATCTTTCCAGCCAATTCATAGATTCCTGACCGCGAGCTAATCTTAAAAACGTTCAATGTGCCGTAAAATTCTCAAACGGAGAGATTCCATCTTTCCAGCCAATTCATAGATTCCTGACCGCGAGCTAATCTTAAAAACGTTCAATGTGCCGTAAAATTCCTCATTCCTGATTCATCATTCCTCATTCCTGATTCATCATTCCTGATTCCTGATTGATCACTCCTCATTCCTGATTCATCATTCCTCATTCCTGATTCATCATTCCTGATTCATCATTCATCATTCCTGATTCATCATTCCTGATTCCTGATTCATCATTCCTGAATCATCATTCCTGATTCATCATTCATCATTCCTGATTCATCATTCCCGATTCCTGATTCATCATTCATCATTCCTTATACTGATTCCTGATTCGTCATTCCTGATTCATCATTCATCATTCCTGATTCATCATTCATCATTCATCATTCCTGATTCATCATTCATCATTCCTGATTCATCATTCCTTATTCCTGATTCATCATTCCGGATTCCTGATTCATCATTCATCATTCCTGATTCATCATTCATCATTCCTGATTCATCATTCCTGATTCCTGATTCATCATTCCTGATTCCTGATTCCTGATTCATCATTCCTGATAACTGATTCCTGATTCATCATTCCTGATTCATCATTCCTTATTCCTGATTCCTGATTCCTGATTCATCATTCCTTATTCCTGATTCCTGATTCCTGATTCATCATTCATGATACCTGATTCCTGATTCATCATTCCTGATTCATCATTCCTGATTCATCATTCATCATTCCTGATTCATCATTCCTTATTCCTGATTCATCATTCCTGATTCCTGATTCAACATTCATCATTCCTGATTCATCATTCCTGATTCCTGATTCCTGATTCATCATTCCTGATTCCTGATTCATCATTCCTGAATCATCATTCCTGATTCATCATTCATCATTCCTGATTCATCATTCCTGATTCCTGATTCATCATTTCTGATTCATCATTCATCATTCCTGATTCATCATTCATCATTCCTGACTCATCATTCCTGATTCCTGATTCCTGATTCATCATTCCTGATTCCTGATTCATCATTCATGATTCCTGATTGATCATTCCTGATTCCTGATTCATCATTCCTGATTCCTGATTCATCATTCCTGATTCCTGATTCATCATTCCTGATTCCTGATTCATCATTCCTGATTCATGATTCACCATTCCTGATTCCTGATTCATCATTCCTGATTCATGATTCACCATTCCTGATTCCTGATTCATCATTCCTCTTTCCTGATTCATCATTCCTGATTCCTGATACATCATTCATCATTCCTGATTCATCATTCCTGATTGATCATTCCTCATTCCTGATTCATCATTCCTGATTCCTGATTCATCATTCCTGATTCCTGATTCATCATTCCTGATTCATCATTCATCATTCCTTATACTGATTCCTGATTCGTCATTCCTGATTCATCATTCATCATTCCTGATTCATCATTCATCATTCCTGATTCATCATTCATCATTCCTGATTCATCATTCCTTATTCCTGATTCATCATTCCGGATTCCTGATTCATCATTCATCATTCCTGATTCATCATTCCGGATTCCTGATTCATCATTCATCATTCCTGATTCATCATTCATCATTCCTGATTCATCATTCCTGATTCCTGATTCATCATTCCTGATTCCTGATTCCTGATTCCTGATTCATCATTCCTGATAACTGATTCCTGATTCATCATTCCTGATTCATCATTCCTGATTCATCATTCATCATTCCTTATTCCTGATTCCTGATTCCTGATTCATCATTCCTTATTCCTGATTCATCATTCCTGATTCCTGATTCAACATTCATCATTCCTGATTCATCATTCCTGATTCCTGATTCCTGATTCATCATTACTGATTCCTGATTCATCATTCCTGAATCATCATTCCTGATTCATCATTCACCATTCCTGATTCATCATTCCTGATTCCTGATTCATCATTTCTGATTCATCATTCATCATTCCTGATTCATCATTCATCATTCCTGACTCATCATTCCTGATTCCTGATTCCTGATTCATCATTCCTGATTCCTGATTCATCATTCATGATTCCTGATTCATCATTCATGATTCCTGATTCATCATTCCTGATTCCTGATTCATCATTCCTGATTCCTGATTCATCATTCCTGATTCATGATTCACCATTCCTCTTTCCTGATTCATCATTCCTGATTCCTGATACATCATTCATCATTCCTGATTCATCATTCCTGATTCCTGATTCATCATTCCTGATTCCTGATTCATGATACCTGATTCATCATTCCTGATTTATCATTCCTGATTCATCATTCCTGATTCATCATTCATCATTCCTGATTCATCATTCCTGATTCCTGATTCATCATTCCTTATTCCTGATTCATCATTCATCATTCCTGATTCATCATTCCTGAATCCTGATTCATCATTGCTGATTCCTGATTCATCATTCATCATTCCTGATTGATCATTCCTCATTCCTGATTCATCATTCCTGATTCCTGATTCATCATTCCTGATTCCTGATTCATCATTCCTGATTCCTGATTCCTGATTCATCATGCCTGATTCATCATTCCTGATTCATCATTCATCATTCCTGATTCATCATTCCTGATTCCTGATTCATCATTCATGATTCCTGATTCCTGATTCATCATTCCTGATTCCTGATTCCTGATTCATCATGCCTGATTCATCATTCCTGATTCATCATTCCTGATTCCGGATACATCATTCCTCTTTCCTGATTCATCATTCCTGATTCCTGATACATCATTCATCATTCCTGATTCATTATTCCTGATTCCTGATTCATCATTCCTGATTCCTGATTCCTGATTCCTGATTCATCATTCCTGATTCCTGATTCATCATTCATCATTCCTGATTCATCATTCATCATTCCTGATTCATCATTCCTGATTCATCATTCATCATTCCTGATTCATCATTCCTTATTCCTGATTCATCATTCCTGATTCCTGATTCAACATTCATCATTCCTGGTTCATCATTCCTGATTCCTGATTCATCATTCATCATTCCTGATTGATCATTCCTCATTCCTGATTCATCATTCCTCATTCCTGATTCATCATTCCTGATTCCTGATTCATCATTCCTGATTCCTGATTCCTGATTCATCATGCCTGATTCATCATTCCTGATTCATCATTCCTGATTCCGGATACATCATTCCTGATTCCTGATTCATCATTCCTGATTCCTGATTCATCATTCCTGATTCATCATTCCTGATTTATCATTCGTCATTCCTGATTCATCATTCCTTATTCCTGATTCATCATTCCTGATTCCTGATTCATCATTCATCATTCCTGATTCGTCATTCATCATTCCTGATTCATCATTCCTGATTCATCATTCCTGATTTCTGATACATCATTCATCATTCCTGATTCATCATTCATCATTCCTGATTCATCATTCCTGATTCCTGATTCATCGTTCCTGATTCATCATTCCTGATTCCTGATTCATCATTCCTGATTCCTGATTCATCATTCCTCATTCCTGATTCATCATTCCTCATTCCTGATTCATCATTCCTCATTCCTGAATGATCATTCCTCATTCCTGAATCATCATTCCTGATTCCTGATTCATCATTCCTGATTCCTGATTAATCACTCCTGATTCCTGATTCCTGATTCATCATTCCTGATTCATCATTCCTGATTCATCATTCATCATTCCTGATTCATCATTCCTGATTCCTGATTCATCATTCCTGATTCCTGATTCATCATTCATCATTCCTGATTCCTGATTCGTCATTCCTGATTCGTCATTCATCATTCCTGATTCATCATTCATCATTCCTGATTCTTTATTCTTTATTCCTGATTCATCATTCCGGATTCCTGATTCATCATTCATCATTCCTGATTCATCATTCCTGATTCCTGATTCATCATTGCTGATTCCTGATTCATCATTCATCATTCCTGATTCCTGATTTATCATTCCTGATTCATCAATCATCATTCCTGATTCATCATTCATCATTCCTGATTCATCATTCCTGATTCCTGATTCATCATTCCTGATTCATCATTCCTGATTCATCATTCCTGATTCATCATTCCTGATTCATCATTCCTGATTCATCATTCCTGATTCCTGACTCATCATTCATCATTCGTGATTCATCATTCTTTATTCCTGATTCATCATTCCTGATACCTGATTCATCATTCATCATTCCTGATTCATCATTCCTGATTCCTGATTCATCATTCCTGATTCCTGATTCCTAATTCATTATTCCTGATTCATCATTCCTGATTCATCATTCATCATACCTGATTCATCATTCCTTATTCCTGATTCATCATTCCTGATTCCTGATTCATCATTCATCATTCCTGATTCGTCATTCATCATTCCTGATTCATCATTCCTGATTCATCATTCCTGATTCCTGATTCATCATTCCTGATTCCTGATTCCTGATTCCTGATTCCTGATTCCTGATTCCTGATTCCTGATTCCTGATTCCTGATTCCTGATTCATCATTCATCATTCCTGATTCATCAATCCTGATTCCTGATTCCTGATTCATCATTCCTGATTCATCATTCCTGATTCCTGATTCATCATTCCTGATACATCATTCATCATTCCTGATTCATCATTCCTGATTCATCATTCCTGATTCATCATTCCTGACTCCTGATTCATCATTCCTGATTCCTGATTCATCATTCATCATTCCTGATTCATCAATCCTCATTCCTGATTCATCATTCCTGATTCCTAAATGATCATTCCTCATTCCTGATTGATCATCGCTCATTCCTGATTCAACATTCCTGATTCCTGAATCATCATTCCTGATGAATGATGAATCAGGAATGATAAATGATGAATCAGGAATGATGAATCAGGAATGATGAATACTGATTAATCACTCCTGATTTCTGATTCCTGATTCATCATTCCTGATTCCTGATTCATCATTCCTGATTCATCATTCCTGATTCCTGATTCATCATTCCTGATTCCTGATTCATCATTCCTGATTCCTGATTCATCATTCCTCATTCCTGATTCATCATTCCTCATTCCTGAATGATCATTCCTCATTTCTGAATCATCATTCCTGATTCCTGATTCATCATTCCTGATTCCTGATTAATCACTCCTGATTCCTGATTCCTGATTCATCATTCCTGATTCATCATTCCTGATTCATCATTCATCATTCCTGATTCATCATTCCTGATTCCTGATTCCTGATTCATCATTCCTGATTCATCATTCCTGATTCATCATTCATCATTCCTGATTCATCATTCATCATTCCTGATTCATCATTCCTGATTCCTGATTCATCATTCCCGATTCCTGATTCATCATTCATCATTCCTTATACTGATTCCTGATTCGTCATTCCTGATTCATCATTCATCATTCCTGATTCATCATTCATCATTCCTGATTCAACATTCATCATTCCTGATTCATCATTCCTTATTCCTGATTCATCATTCCGGATTCCTGATTCATCATTCATCATTCCTGATTCATCATTCATCATTCCTGATTCATCATTCCTGATTCCTGATTCATCATTCCTGATTCCTGATTCCTGATTCCTGATTCATCATTCCTGATAACTGATTCCTGATTCATCATTCCTGATTCATCATTCCTGATTCATCATTCATCATTCCTGATTCATCATTCCTTATTCCTGATTCCTGATTCCTGATTCATCATTCATGATACCTGATTCCTGATTCATCATTCCTGATTCATCATTCCTGATTCATCATTCATCATTCCTGATTCATCATTCCTTATTCCTGATTCATCATTCCTGATTCCTGATTCAACATTCATCATTCCTGATTCATCATTCCTGATTCCTGATTCCTGATTCATCATTCCTGATTCCTGATTCATCATTCCTGAATCATCATTCCTGATTCATCATTCATCATTCCTGATTCATCATTCCCGATTCCTGATTCATCATTCATCATTCCTTATACTGATTCCTGATTCGTCATTCCTGATTCATCATTCATCATTCCTGATTCATCATTCATCATTCCTGATTCATCATTCATCATTCCTGATTCATCATTCCTTATTCCTGATTCATCATTCCGGATTCCTGATTCATCATTCATCATTCCTGATTCATCATTCATCATTCCTGATTCATCATTCCTGATTCCTGATTCATCATTCCTGATTCCTGATTCCTGATTCCTGATTCATCATTCCTGATAACTGATTCCTGATTCATCATTCCTGATTCATCATTCCTGATTCATCATTCATCATTCCTGATTCATCATTCCTTATTCCTGATTCCTGATTCCTGATTCATCATTCATGATACCTGATTCCTGATTCATCATTCCTGATTCATCATTCCTGATTCATCATTCATCATTCCTGATTCATCATTCCTTATTCCTGATTCATCATTCCTGATTCCTGATTCAACATTCATCATTCCTGATTCATCATTCCTGATTCCTGATTCCTGATTCATCATTCCTGATTCCTGATTCATCATTCCTGAATCATCATTCCTGATTCATCATTCATCATTCCTGATTCATCATTCCTCATTCCTGATTCATCATTCCTCATTCCTGAATGATCATTCCTCATTTCTGAATCATCATTCCTGATTCCTGATTCATCATTCCTGATTCCTGATTAATCACTCCTGATTCCTGATTCCTGATTCATCATTCCTGATTCATCATTCCTGATTCATCATTCATCATTCCTGATTCATCATTCCTGATTCCTGATTCCTGATTCATCATTCCTGATTCATCATTCCTGATTCATCATTCATCATTCCTGATTCATCATTCATCATTCCTGATTCATCATTCCTGATTCCTGATTCATCATTCCCGATTCCTGATTCATCATTCATCATTCCTTATACTGATTCCTGATTCGTCATTCCTGATTCATCATTCATCATTCCTGATTCATCATTCATCATTCCTGATTCATCATTCATCATTCCTGATTCATCATTCCTTATTCCTGATTCATCATTCCGGATTCCTGATACATCATTCATCATTCCTGATTCATCATTCATCATTCCTGATTCATCATTCCTGATTCCTGATTCATCATTCCTGATTCCTGATTCCTGATTCCTGATTCATCATTCCTGATAACTGATTCCTGATTCATCATTCCTGATTCATCATTCCTGATTCATCATTCATCATTCCTGATTCATCATTCCTTATTCCTGATTCCTGATTCCTGATTCATCATTCATGATACCTGATTCCTGATTCATCATTCCTGATTCATCATTCCTGATTCATCATTCATCATTCCTGATTCATCATTCCTTATTCCTGATTCATCATTCCTGATTCCTGATTCAACATTCATCATTCCTGATTCATCATTCCTGATTCCTGATTCCTGATTCATCATTCCTGATTCCTGATTCATCATTCCTGAATCATCATTCCTGATTCATCATTCATCATTCCTGATTCATCATTCCCGATTCCTGATTCATCATTCATCATTCCTTATACTGATTCCTGATTCGTCATTCCTGATTCATCATTCATCATTCCTGATTCATCATTCATCATTCCTGATTCATCATTCATCATTCCTGATTCATCATTCCTTATTCCTGATTCATCATTCCGGATTCCTGATTCATCATTCATCATTCCTGATTCATCATTCATCATTCCTGATTCATCATTCCTGATTCCTGATTCATCATTCCTGATTCCTGATTCCTGATTCCTGATTCATCATTCCTGATAACTGATTCCTGATTCATCATTCCTGATTCATCATTCCTGATTCATCATTCATCATTCCTGATTCATCATTCCTTATTCCTGATTCCTGATTCCTGATTCATCATTCATGATACCTGATTCCTGATTCATCATTCCTGATTCATCATTCCTGATTCATCATTCATCATTCCTGATTCATCATTCCTTATTCCTGATTCATCATTCCTGATTCCTGATTCAACATTCATCATTCCTGATTCATCATTCCTGATTCCTGATTCCTGATTCATCGTTCCTGATTCCTGATTCATCATTCCTGAATCATCATTCCTGATTCATCATTCATCATTCCTGATTCATCATTCCTGATTCCTGATTCATCATTTCTGATTCATCATTCATCATTCCTGATTCATCATTCATCATTCCTGACTCATCATTCCTGATTCCTGATTCCTGATTCATCATTCCTGATTCCTGATTCATCATTCATGATTCCTGATTCATCATTCCTGATTCCTGATTCATCATTCCTGATTCCTGATTCATCATTCCTGATTCCTGATTCATCATTCCTGATTCCTGATTCATCATTCCTGATTCATGATTCACCAGTCCTGATTGATCATTCCTCATTCCTGATTCATCATTCCTGATTCCTGATTCATCATTCCTGATTCCTGATTCCTGATTCATCATGCCTGATTCATCATTCCTGATTCATCATTCATCATTCCTTATACTGATTCCTGATTCGTCATTCCTGATTCATCATTCATCATTCCTGCTTCATCATTCATCATTCCTGATTCATCATTCATCATTCCTGATTCATCATTCCTTATTCCTGATTCATCATTCCGGATTCCTGATTCATTATTCATCATTCCTGATTCATCATTCCGGATTCCTGATTCATCATTCATCATTCCTGATTCATCATTCATCATTCCTGATTCATCATTCCTGATTCCTGATTCATCATTCCTGATTCCTGATTCCTGATTCCTGATTCATCATTCCTGATAACTGATTCCTGATTCATCATTCCTGATTCATCATTCCTGATTCATCATTCATCATTCCTGATTCATCATTCCTTATTCCTGATTCCTGATTCCTGATTCATCATTCATCATTCCTGATTCATCATTCCTTATTCCTGATTCATCATTCCTGATTCCTGATTCAACATTCATCATTCCTGATTCATCATTCCTGATTCCTGATTCCTGATTCATCATTCCTGATTCCTGATTCATCATTCCTGAATCATCATTCCTGATTCATCATTCACCATTCCTGATTCATCATTCCTGATTCCTGATTCATCATTTCTGATTCATCATTCATCATTCCTGATTCATCATTCATCATTCCTGACTCATCATTCCTGATTCCTGATTCCTGATTCATCATTCCTGATTCCTGATTCATCATTCATGATTCCTGATTCATCATTCCTGATTCCTGATTCATCATTCCTGATTCCTGATTCATCATTCCTGATTCATGATTCACCAATCCTGATTCCTGATTCATCATTCCTCTTTCCTGATTCATCATTCCTGATTCCTGATACATCATTCATCATTCCTGATTCATCATTCCTGATTCCTGATTCATCATTCCTGATTCCTGATTCATCATTCCTGATTCCTGATTCATGATACCTGATTCATCATTCCTGATTCATCATTCCTGATTCATCATTCCTGATTCATCATTCATCATTCCTGATTCATCATTCCTGATTCCTGATTCATCATTCCTGATTCCTGATTCATCATTCCTTTTTCCTGATTCATCATTCATCATTCCTGATTCATCATTCCTGAATCCTGATTCATCATTGCTGATTCCTGATTCATCATTCATCATTCCTGATTGATCATTCCTCATTCCTGATTCATCATTCCTGATTCCTGATTCATCATTCCTGATTCCTGATTCATCATTCCTGATTCCTGATTCCTGATTCATCATGCCTGATTCATCATTCCTGATTCATCATTCATCATTCCTGATTCATCATTCCTGATTCCTGATTCATCATTCATGATTCCTGATTCCTGATTCATCATTCCTGATTCCTGATTCCTGATTCATCATGCCTGATTCATCATTCCTGATTCATCATTCCTGATTCCGGATACATCATTCCTCTTTCCTGATTCATCATTCCTGATTCCTGACACATCATTCAACCTTCCTGATTCATTATTCCTGATTCCTGATTCATCATTCCTGATTCCTGATTCCTGATTCCTGATTCATCATTCCTGATTCCTGATTCATCATTCATCATTCCTGATTCATCATTCATCATTCCTGATTCATCATTCCTGATTCATCATTCATCATTCCTGATTCATCATTCCTTATTCCTGATTCATCATTCCTGATTCCTGATTCAACATTCATCATTCCTGATTCATCATTCCTGATTCCTGATTCATCATTCATCATTCCTGATTGATCATTCCTCATTCCTGATTCATCATTCCTGATTCCTGATTCATCATTCCTGATTCCTGATTCATCATCCTGATTCCTGATTCCTGATTCATCATGCCTGATTCATCATTCCTGATTCATCATTCCTGATTCCGGATACATCATTCCTGATTCCTGATTCATCATTCCTGATTTCTGATTCATCATTCATCATTCCTGATTCATTATTCCTGATTCCTGATTCATAATTGCTGATTCCTGATTCCTGATTCCTGATTCATCATTCCTGATTCCTGATTCATCATTCATGATACCTGATTCCTGATTCATCATTCCTGATTCATCATTCATGATTCATCATTCATCATTCCTGATTCATCATTCCTTATTCCTGATTCATCATTCCTGATTCCTGATTCAACATTCATCATTCCTGATTCATCATTCCTGATTCCTGATTCATCATTCATCATTCCTGATTGATCATTCCTCATTCCTGATTCATCATTCCTGATTCCTGATTCATCATTCCTGATTCCTGATTCATCATTCCTGATTCCTGATTCCTGATTCATCATGCCTGATTCATCATTCCTGATTCATCATTCCTGATTCCTGATTCATCATTCCTGATTCCTGATTCATCATTCCTGATTTCTGATTCATCATTCATCATTCCTGATTCATTATTCCTGATTCCTGATTCATCATTCCTGATTCCTGATTCCTGATTCCTGATTCATCATTCCTGATTCCTGATTCATCATTCATGATACCTGATTCCTGATTCATCATTCCTGATTCATCATTCCTGATTCATCATTCATCATTCCTGATTCATCATTCCTTATTCCTGATTCATCATTCCTGATTCCTGATTCAACATTCATCATTCCTGATTCATCATTCCTGATTCCTGATTCATCATTCATCATTCCTGAATCATCATTCATCATTCCTGATTCGTCATTCATCATTCCTGATTCATCATTCCTGATTCCTGATTCCTGATTCCTGATTCATCATTCCTGATTCCTGATTCCTGATTCATCATTCCTGATTCATCATTCCTGATTCATCATTCATCATTCCTGATTCATCATTCCAGATTCCTGATTCATCATTCCTGATTCATCATTCATCATTCCTGATTCATCATTCATCATTCCTGACTCATCATTCCTGATTCCTGATTCATGATTCATCATTCCTGATTCCTGATTCATCATTCATGATTCCTGATTCATCATTCCTGATTCCTGATTCATCATTCCTGATTCCTGATTCATCATTCCTGATTCATGATTCACCATTCCTGATTCCTGATTCATCATTCCTCTTTCCTGATTCATCATTCCTGATTCCTGATACATCATTCATCATTCCTGATTCATCATTCCTGATTCCTGATTCATCATTCCTGATTCCTGATTCATCATTCCTGATTCATCATTCCTGATTCCTGATTCATCATTCCTGATTCCTAATTCATCATTCATCATTCCTGATTGATCATTCCTCATTCCTGATTCATCATTCCTCATTCCTGATTCATCATTCCTGATTCCTGATTGATCACTCCTCATTCCTGATTCATCATTCCTCATTCCTGATTCATCATTCCTGATTCATCATTCATCATTCCTGATTCATCATTCCTGATTCCTGATTCATCATTCCTGATTCCTGATTCATCATTCCTGATTCCTGATTCATCATTCCTGATTCATCATTCCTGATTCATCATTCATCATTCCTGATTCATCATTCCTGATTCCTGATTCATCGTTCCTGATTCCTGATTCATCATTCCTGATTCCTGATTCATCATTCATCATTCCTGATTCATCATTCCTGAATCCTGATTCATCATTGCTGATTCCTGATTCATCATTCATCATTCCTGATTGATCATTCCTGATTCATCATTCCTGATTCATCATTCCTGATTCCTGATTCATCATTCCTGATTCCTGATTCATCATTCCTGATTCCTGATTCACCATTCCTGATTCCTGATTCATCATTCCTCTTTCCTGATTCATCATTCCTGATTCCGGATACATCATTCATCATTCCTGATTCATCATTCCTGATTCCTGATTCATCATTCATCATTCCTGAATCATCATTCCTCATTCCTGATTCATCATTCCTGATTCCTGATTCATCATTTATCATTCCTGATTCATCATTCCTCATTCCTGATTCATCATTCCTGATTCCTGATTGATCATTCCTCATTCCTGAATCATCATTCCTAATTCCTGATTCATCATTCCTGATTCCTGATTCATCACTTCTGATTCCTGATTCTTGATTCATCATTCCTGATTCATCATTCCTGATTCATCATTCATCATTCCTGATTCATCATTCATCATTCCTGATTCATCATTCCTGATTCCTGATTCATCATTCCTGATTCCTGATTCATCATTCATCATTCCTGATACTGATTCCTGATTCGTCATTCCTGATTCATCATTCGTCATTCCTGATTCATCATTCATCATTCCTGATTCATCATTCCTTATTCCTGATTCATCTTTCCGGATTCCTGATTCATCATTCATCATTCCTGATTCATCATTCCTGATTCCTGATTCATCATTGCTGATTCCTGATTCATCATTCATCATTCCTGATTCCTGATTTATCATTCCTGATTCATCATTCATCATTCCTGATTCATCATTCATCATTCCAGATTCCTGATTCATCATTCCTGATTCCTGATTCCTGATTCATCATTCCTGATTCCTGATTCATCATTCATGATACCTGATTGCTGATTCATCATTCCTGATTCATCATTCCTCATTCATCATTCATCATTCCTGATTCATCATTCCTTATTCCTGATTCATCATTCCTGATTCCTGATTCAACATTCATCATTCCTGATTCATCATTCCTGATTCCTGATTCATCATTCATCATTCCTGAATCATCATTCATCATTCCTGATTCGTCATTCATCATTCCTGATTCATCATTCCTGATTCATCATTCCTGATTCCTGATTCCTGATTCATCATTCCTGATTCCTGATTCCTGATTCATCATTCCTGATTCATCATTCCTGATTCATCATTCATCATTCCTGATTCTTCATTCCAGATTCCTGATTCATCATTCCTGATTCATCATTCATCATTCCTGATTCATCATTCATCAATCCTGACTCATCATTCCTGATTCCTGATTCATGATTCATCATTCCTGATTCCTGATTCATCATTCCTGATTCATGATTCACCATTCCTGATTCCTGATTCATCATTCCTCTTTCCTGATTCATCATTCCTGATTCCTGATACATCATTCATCATTCCTGATTCATCATTCCTGATTCCTGATTCATCATTCCTGATTCCTGATTCATCATTCCTGATTCATCATTCCTGATTCCTGATTCATCATTCCTGATTCCTAATTCATCATTCATCATTCCTGATTGATCATTCCTCATTCCTGATTCATCATTCCTCATTCCTGATTCATCATTCCTGATTCCTGATTGATCACTCCTCATTCCTGATTCATCATTCCTCATTCCTGATTCATCATTCCTGATTCATCATTCATCATTCCTGATTCATCATTCCTCATTCCTGATTCATCATTCCTGATTCATCATTCATCATTCCTGATTCATCATTCCTGATTCCTGATTCATCATTCCTGATTCCTGATTCATCATTCATGATACCTGATTGCTGATTCATCATTCCTGATTCATCATTCCTCATTCATCATTCATCATTCCTGATTCATCATTCCTTATTCCTGATTCATCATTCCTGATTCCTGATTCAACATTCATCATTCCTGATTCATCATTCCTGATTCCTGATTCATCATTCATCATTCCTGAATCATCATTCATCATTCCTGATTCGTCATTCATCATTCCTGATTCATCATTCCTGATTCATCATTCCTGATTCCTGATTCCTGATTCATCATTCCTGATTCCTGATTCCTGATTCATCATTCCTGATTCATCATTCCTGATTCATCATTCATCATTCCTGATTCTTCATTCCAGATTCCTGATTCATCATTCCTGATTCATCATTCATCATTCCTGATTCATCATTCATCAATCCTGACTCATCATTCCTGATTCCTGATTCATGATTCATCATTCATCATTCCTGATTCATCATTCCTGATTCCTGATTCATCATTCCTGATTCCTGATTCATCATTCCTGATTCATCATTCCTGATTCCTGATTCATCATTCCTGATTCCTAATTCATCATTCATCATTCCTGATTGATCATTCCTCATTCCTGATTCACCATTCCTGATTCCTGATTCATCATTCCTCTTTCCTGATTCATCATTCCTGATTCCTGATACATCATTCATCATTCCTGATTCATCATTCCTGATTCCTGATTCATCATTCCTGATTCCTGATTCATCATTCCTGATTCATCATTCCTGATTCCTGATTCATCATTCCTGATTCCTAATTCATCATTCATCATTCCTGATTCATCATTCCTGATTCCTGATTCATCATTCCTGATTCCTGATTCATCATTCATGATACCTGATTGCTGATTCATCATTCCTGATTCATCATTCCTCATTCATCATTCATCATTCCTGATTCATCATTCCTTATTCCTGATTCATCATTCCTGATTCCTGATTCAACATTCATCATTCCTGATTCATCATTCCTGATTCCTGATTCATCATTCATCATTCCTGAATCATCATTCATCATTCCTGATTCGTCATTCATCATTCCTGATTCATCATTCCTGATTCATCATTCCTGATTCCTGATTCCTGATTCATCATTCCTGATTCCTGATTCCTGATTCATCATTCCTGATTCATCATTCCTGATTCATCATTCATCATTCCTGATTCTTCATTCCAGATTCCTGATTCATCATTCCTGATTCATCATTCATCATTCCTGATTCATCATTCATCAATCCTGACTCATCATTCCTGATTCCTGATTCATGATTCATCATTCATCATTCCTGATTCATCATTCCTGATTCCTGATTCATCATTCCTGATTCCTGATTCATCATTCCTGATTCATCATTCCTGATTCCTGATTCATCATTCCTGATTCCTAATTCATCATTCATCATTCCTGATTGATCATTCCTCATTCCTGATTCACCATTCCTGATTCCTGATTCATCATTCCTCTTTCCTGATTCATCATTCCTGATTCCTGATACATCATTCATCATTCCTGATTCATCATTCCTGATTCCTGATTCATCATTCCTGATTCCTGATTCATCATTCCTGATTCATCATTCCTGATTCCTGATTCATCATTCCTGATTCCTAATTCATCATTCATCATTCCTGATTGATCATTCCTCATTCCTGATTCATCATTCCTCATTCCTGATTCATCATTCCTGATTCCTGATTGATCACTCCTCATTCCTGATTCATCATTCCTCATTCCTGATTCATCATTCCTGATTCATCATTCATCATTCCTGATTCATCATTCCTGATTCCTGATTCATCATTCCTGATTCCTGATTCATCATTCCTGATTCATCATTCCTGATTCATCATTCATCATTCCTGATTCATCATTCCTGATTCCTGATTCATCATTCCTGATTCCTGATTCATCATTCCTGATTCCTGATTCATCATTCATCATTCCTGATTCATCATTCCTGAATCCTGATTCATCATTGCTGATTCCTGATTCATCATTCATCATTCCTGATTGATCATTCCTCATTCCTGATTCATCATTCCTGATTCCTGATTCATCATTCCTGATTCCTAATTCATCATTCCTGATTCCTGATTCACCATTCCTGATTCCTGATTCATCATTCCTCTTTCCTGATTCATCATTCCTGATTCCGGATACATCATTCATCATTCCTGATTCATCATTCCTGATTCCTGATTCATCATTCCTGATTCATCATTCCTCATTCCTGATTCATCATTCCTGATTCCTGATTCATCATTTATCATTCCTGATTGATCATTCCTCATTCCTGATTCATCATTCCTGATTCCTGATTAATCACTCCTGATTCCTGATTCCTGATTCATCATTCCTGATTCATCAATCCTGATTCATCATTCATCATTCCTGATTCATCATTCCTGATTCCTGATTCATCATTCCTGATTCCTGATTCATCATTCATCATTCCTGATTCCTGATTCGTCATTCCTGATTCGTCATTCATCATTCCTGATTCATCATTCATCATTCCTGATTCTTTATTCTTTATTCCTGATTCATCATTCCGGATTCCTGATTCATCATTCATCATTCCTGATTCATCATTCCTGATTCCTGATTCTTTATTCTTTATTCCTGATTCATCATTCCGGATTCCTGATTCATCATTCATCATTCCTGATTCATCATTCCTGATCCCTGATTCATCATTGCTGATTCCTGATTCATCATTCATCATTCCTGATTCCTGATTTATCATTCCTGATTCATCAATCATCATTCCTGATTCATCATTCATCATTCCTGATTCCGGATTCATCATTCCTGATTCATCGTTCCTGATTCATCATTCCTGATTCATCATTCCTGATTCATCATTCCTGATTCCTGACTCATCATTTATCATTCCTGATTCATCATTCTTTATTCCTGATTCATCATTCCTGATACCTGATTCATCATTCATCATTCCTGATTCATCATTCCTGATTCCTGATTCATCATTCCTGATTCCTGATTCATTATTCCTGATTCATCATTCCTGATTCATCATTCATCATACCTGATTCATCATTCCTTATTCCTGATTCATCATTCCTGATTCCTGATTCATCATTCATCATTCCTGATTCGTCATTCATCATTCCTGATTCATCATTCCTGATTCATCATTCCTGATTCCTGATTCCTGATTCCTGATTCCTGATTCCTGATTCCTGATTCCTGATTCCTGATTCCTGATTCCTGATTCCTGATTCCTGATTCCTGATTCCTGATTCCTGATTCCTGATTCCTGATTCCTGATTCCTGATTCCTGATTCCTGATTCCTGATTCCTGATTCCTGATTCCTGATTCCTGATTCCTGATTCCTGATTCCTGATTCATCATTCATCATTCATCATTCCTGATTCATCAATCCTGATTCCTGATTCCTGATTCATCATTCCTGATTCATCATTCCTGATTCCTGATTCATCATTCATAGATTCCTGACCGCGAGCTAATCTTAAAAACGTTCAATGTGCCGTAAAAGTCTCAAACGGAGAGATTCCATCTTTCCAGCCAATTCATAGATACCTGACCGCGAGCTAATCTTAAAAAAGTTCAATGTGCCGTAATATTCTCAAACGGAGCGATTCCATCTTTCCAGCCAATTCATAGATTCCTGACCGCGAGCTAATCTTAAAAACGTTCAATGTGCCGTAAAATTCTCAAACGGAGAGATTCCATCTTTCCAGCCAATTCATAGATTCCTGACCGCGAGCTAATCTTAAAAACGTTCAATGTGCCGTAAAATTCTCAAACGGAGAGATTCCATCTTTCCAGCCAATTCATAGATTCCTGACCGCGAGCTAATCTTAAAAACGTTCAATGTGCCGTAAAATTTTCAAACGGAGAGATTCCATCTTTCCAGCCAATTCATAGATTCCTGACCGCGAGCTAATCTTAAAAACGTTCAATGTGCCGTAAAATTCTCAAACGGAGAGATTCCATCTTTCCAGCCAATTCATAGATTCCTGACCGCGAGCTAATCTTAAAAACGTTCAATGTGCCGTAAAATTCTCAAACGGAGAGATTCCATCTTTCCAGCCAATTCATAGATTCCTGCTCGCGAGCTAATCTTAAAAACGTTCAATGTGCCGTAAAATTCTCAAACGGAGAGATTCCATCTTTCCAGCCAATTCATAGATTCCTCCTCGCGAGCTAATCTTAAAAACGTTCAGTGTGCCGTAAAAGTCTCAAACGGAGAGATTCCATCTTTCCAGCCAATTCATAGATTCCTCCTCGCGAGCTAATCTTAAAAACGTTCAGTGTGCCGTAAAAGTCTCAAACGGAGAGATTCCATCTTTCCAGCCAATTCATAGATTCCTCCTCGCGAGCTAATCTTAAAAACGTTCAATGTGCCGTAAAATTCTCAAACGGAGAGATTCCATCTTTCCAGCCAATTCATAGATTCCTCCTCGCGAGCTAATCTTAAAAACGTTCAGTGTGCCGTAAAAGTCTCAAACGGAGAGATTCCATCTTTCCAGCCAATTCATAGATTCCTCCTCGCGAGCTAATCTTAAAAACGTTCAGTGTGCCGTAAAAGTCTCAAACGGAGAGATTCCATCTTTTCAGCCAATTCATAGATTCCTCCTCGCGAGCTAATCTTAAAAACGTTCAGTGTGCCGTAAAATTCTCAAACGGAGAGATTCCATCTTTCCAGCCAATTCATAGATTCCTGACCGCGAGCTAATCTTAAAAACGTTCAATGTGCCGTAAAATTCTCAAACGGAGAGATTCCATCTTTCCAGCCAATTCATAGATTCCTGACCGCGAGCTAATCTTAAAAACGTTCAATGTGCCGTAAAATTCTCAAACGGAGAGATTCCATCTTTCCAGCCAATTCATAGATTCCTGACCGCGAGCTAATCTTAAAAACGTTCAATGTGCCGTAAAATTCTCAAACGGAGAGATTCCATCTTTCCAGCCAATTCATAGATTCCTGACCGCGAGCTAATCTTAAAAACGTTCAATGTGCCGTAAAATTCTCAAACGGAGAGATTCCATCTTTCCAGCCAATTCATTGATTCCTGCTCGCGAGCTAATCTTAAAAACGTTCAATGTGCCGTAAAATTCTCAAACGGAGAGATTCCATCTTTCCAGCCAATTCATAGATTCCTCCTCGCGAGCTAATCTTAAAAACGTTCAGTGTGCCGTAAAAGTCTCAAACGGAGAGATTCCATCTTTCCAGCCAATTCATAGATTCCTCCTCGCGAGCTAATCTTAAAAACGTTCAGTGTGCCGTAAAAGTCTCAAACGGAGAGATTCCATCTTTCCAGCCAATTCATAGATTCCTCCTCGCGAGCTAATCTTAAAAACGTTCAATGTGCCGTAAAATTCTCAAACGGAGAGATTCCATCTTTCCAGCCAATTCATAGATTCCTCCTCGCGAGCTAATCTTAAAAACGTTCAGTGTGCCGTAAAAGTCTCAAACGGAGAGATTCCATCTTTCCAGCCAATTCATAGATTCCTCCTCGCGAGCTAATCTTAAAAACGTTCAGTGTGCCGTAAAAGTCTCAAACGGAGAGATTCCATCTTTTCAGCCAATTCATAGATTCCTCCTCGCGAGCTAATCTTAAAAACGTTCAGTGTGCCGTACAAATCTCAAACGGAGAGATTCCATCTTTTCAGCCAATTCATAGATTCCTGACCGCGAGCTAATCTTAAAAACGTTCAATGTGCCGTAAAATTCTCAAACGGAGAGATTCCATCTTTCCAGCCAATTCATAGATTCCTGACCGCGAGTTAATCTTAAAAACGTTCAATGTGCCGTAAAATTCTCAAACGGAGAGATTCCATCTTTCCAGCCAATTCATAGATTCCTCCTCGCGAGCTAATCTTAAAAACGTTCAGTGTGCCGTAAAAGTCTCAAACGGAGAGATTCCATCTTTCCAGCCAATTCATAGATTCCTCCTCGCGAGCTAATCTTAAAAACGTTCAGTGTGCCGTAAAAGTCTCAAACGGAGAGATTCCATCTTTTCAGCCAATTCATAGATTCCTGACCGCGAGCTAATCTTAAAAACGTTCAATGTGCCGTAAAATTCTCAAACGGAGAGATTCCATCTTTCCAGCCAATTCATAGATTCCTGACCGCGAGCTAATCTTAAAAACGTTCAATGTGCCGTAAAATTCTCAAACGGAGAGATTCCATCTTTCCAGCCAAATCATAGATTCCTGACCGCGAGCTAATCTTAAAAACGTTCAATGTGCCGTAAAATTCTCAAACGGAGAGATTCCATCTTTCCAGCCAATTCATAGATTCCTCCTCGCGAGCTAATCTTAAAAACGTTCAGTGTGCCGTAAAATTCTCAAACGGAGAGATTCCATCTTTCCAGCCAATTCATAGATTCCTCCTCGCGAGCTAATCTTAAAAACGTTCAGTGTGCCGTAAAAATCTCAAACGGAGAGATTCCATCTTTTCAGCCAATTCATAGATTCCTGACCGCGAGCTAATCTTAAAAACGTTCAATGTGCCGTAAAATTCTCAAACGGAGAGATTCCATCTTTCCAGCCAATTCATAGATTCCTGACCGCGAGCTAATCTTAAAAACGTTCAATGTGCCGTAAAATTCTCAAACGGAGAGATTCCATCTTTCCAGCCAATTCATAGATTCCTCCTCGCGAGCTAATCTTAAAAACGTTCAGTGTGCCGTAAAAGTCTCAAACGGAGAGATTCCATCTTTCCAGCCAATTCATAGATTCCTCCTCGCGAGCTAATCTTAAAAACGTTCAGTGTGCCGTAAAAGTCTCAAACGGAGAGATTCCATCTTTTCAGCCAATTCATAGATTCCTGACCGCGAGCTAATCTTAAAAACGTTCAATGTGCCGTAATATTCTCAAACGGAGAGATTCCATCTTTCCAGCCAATTCATAGATTCCTGACCGCGAGCTAATCTTAAAAACGTTCAGTGTGCCGTAAAAGTCCCAAACGGAAGATTCCATCTTTCCAGCCAATTCATAGATTCCTCCTCGCGAGCTAATCTTAAAAACGTTCAGTGTGCCGTAAAAGTCTCAAACGGAGAGATTCCATCTTTTCAGCCAATTCATAGATTCCTGACCGCGAGCTAATCTTAAAAACGTTCAATGTGCCGTAAAATTCTCAAACGGAGAGATTCCATCTTTCCAGCCAATTCATAGATTCCTGACCGCGAGCTAATCTTAAAAACGTTCAATGTGCCGTAAAATTCTCAAACGGAGAGATTCCATCTTTCCAGCCAATTCATAGATTCCTCCTCGCGAGCTAATCTTAAAAACGTTCAGTGTGCCGTAAAAGTCTCAAACGGAGAGATTCCATCTTTTCAGCCAATTCATAGATTCCTGACCGCGAGCTAATCTTAAAAACGTTCAATGTGCCGTAAAAGTCTCAAACGGAGAGATTCCATCTTTCCAGCCAATTCATAGATTCCTGACCGCGAGCTAATCTTAAAAACGTTCAATGTGCCGTAAAATTCTCAAACGGAGAGATTCCATCTTTCCAGCCAATTCATAGATTCCTCCTCGCGAGCTAATCTTAAAAACGTTCAGTGTGCCGTAAAGTCTCAAACGGAGAGATTCCATCTTTCCAGCCAATTCATAGATTCCTGACCGCGAGCTAATCTTAAAAACGTTCAATGTGCCGTAAAATTCTCAAACGGAGAGATTCCATCTTTCCAGCCAATTCATAGATTCCTGACCGCGAGCTAATCTTAAAAACGTTCAATGTGCCGTAAAATTCTCAAACGGAGAGATTTCATCTTTCCAGCCAATTCATAGATTCCTCCTCGCGAGCTAATCTTAAAAACGTTCGATGTGCCGTAAAAGTCTCAAACGGAGAGATTCCATCTTTCCAGCCAATTCATAGATTCCTGACCGCGAGCTAATCTTAAAAACGTTCAATGTGCCGTAAAAGTCTCAAACGGAGAGATTCCATCTTTCCAGCCAATTCATAGATACCTGACCGCGAGCTAATCTTAAAAACGTTCAATGTGCCGTAAAATTCTCAAACGGAGAGATTCCATCTTTCCAGCCAATTCATAGATTCCTGCTCGCGAGATAATCTTAAAAACGTTCAATGTGCCGTAAAATTCTCAAACGGAGAGATTCCATCTTTCCAGCCAATTCATAGATTCCTGACCGCGAGCTAATCTTAAAAACGTTCAATGTGCCGTAAAATTCCTCATTCCTGATTCATCATTCCTCATTCCTGATTCATCATTCCTGATTCCTGATTGATCACTCCTCATTCCTGATTCATCATTCCTCATTCCTGATTCATCATTCCTGATTCATCATTCATCATTCCTGATTCATCATTCCTGATTCCTGATTCATCATTCCTGATTCCTGATTCATCATTCCTGATTCCTGATTCATCATTCCTGATTCATCATTCCTGATTCATCATTCATCATTCCTGATTCATCATTCCTGAATCCTGATTCATCATTGCTGATTTCTGATTCATCATTCATCATTCCTGATTGATCATTCCTGATTCCTGATTCATCATTCCTGATTCCTGATTCATCATTCCTGATTCCTGATTCATCATTCCTGATTCCTGATTCACCATTCCTGATTCCTGATTCATCATTCCTCTTTCCTGATTCATCATTCCTGATTCCGGATACATCATTCATCATTCCTGATTCATCATTCCTGATTCCTGATTCATCATTCCTGATTCATCATTCCTCATTCCTGATTCATCATTCCTGATTCCTGATTCATCATTTATCATTCCTGATTCCTCATTCCTCATTCCTGATTCATCATTCCTGATTCCTGATTGATCATTCCTCATTCCTGAATCATCATTCCTGATTCCTGATTCATCATTCCTGATTCCTGATTAATCACTTCTGATTCCTGATTCCTGATTCATCATTCCTGATTCATCATTCCTGATTTATCATTCATCATTCCTGATTCATCATTCCTCATTCATTCATTCCTGATTCATCATTCCTGATTCCTGATTCATCATTCCTCATTCCTGATTCATCATTCATCATTCCTGATACTGATTCCTGATTCGTCATTCCTGATTCATCATTCATCATTCCTGATTCATCATTCATCATTCCTGATTCATCATTCCTTATTCCTGATTCATCATTCCGGATTCCTGATTCATCATTCATCATTCCTGATTCATCATTCCTGATTCCTGATTCATCATTGCTGATTCCTGATTCATCATTCATCATTCCTGATTCCTGATTTATCATTCCTGATTCATCATTCATCATTCATCATTCCTGATTCATCATTCATCATTCCAGATTCCTGATTCATCATTCCTGATTCCTGATTCATCATTCCTGATTCCTGATTCCTGATTCATCATTCCTGATTCATCATTCCTGATTTATCATTCGTCATTCCTGATTCATCATTCCTTATTCCTGATTCATCATTCCTGATTCCTGATTCATCATTCATCATTCCTGATTCGTCATTCATCATTCCTGATTCATCATTCCTGATTTCTGATACATCATTCATCATTCCTGATTCATCATTCATCATTCCTGATTCATCATTCCTGATTCCTGATTCATCATTCCTGATTCATCATTCCTGATTCCTGATTCATCATTCCTGATTCCTGATTCATCATTCATCATTCCTGATTCATCATTCCTCATTCCTGATTCATCATTCCTCATTCCTGATTCATCATTCCTCATTCCTGAATGATCATTCCTCATTCCTGAATCATCATTCCTGATTCCTGATTCATCATTCCTGATTCCTGATTAATCACTCCTGATTCCTGATTCCTGATTCATCATTCCTGATTCATCATTCCTCATTCATCATTCATCATTCCTGATTCATCATTCCTGATTCCTGATTCATCATTCCTGATTCCTGATTCATCATTCATCATTCCTGATTCCTGATTCGTCATTCCTGATTCGTCATTCATCATTCCTGATTCATCATTCATCATTCCTGATTCTTTATTCTTTATTCCTGATTCATCATTCCGGATTCCTGATTCATCATTCATCATTCCTGATTCATCATTCCTGATTCCTGATTCATCATTGCTGATTCCTGATTCATCATTCATCATTCCTGATTCCTGATTTATCATTCCTGATTCATCAATCATCATTCCTGATTCATCATTCATCATTCCTGATTCATCATTCCTGATTCCTGATTCATCATTCCTGATTCATCATTCCTGATTCATCATTCCTGATTCATCATTCCTGATTCCTGACTCATCATTCATCATTCGTGATTCATCATTCCTGATACCTGATTCATCATTCATCATTCCTGATTCATCATTCCTGATTCCTGATTCATCATTCCTGATTCCTGATTCCTAATTCATTATTCCTGATTCATCATTCCTGATTCATCATTCATCATACCTGATTCATCATTCCTTATTCCTGATTCATCATTCCTGATTCCTGATTCATCATTCATCATTCCTGATTCGTCATTCATCATTCCTGATTCATCATTCCTGATTCATCATTCCTGATTCCTGATTCATCATTCCTGATTCCTGATTCCTGATTCCTGATTCCTGATTCCTGATTCCTGATTCATCACATTCATCATTCCTGATTCATCAATCCTGATTCCTGATTCCTGATTCATCATTCCTGATTCATCATTCCTGATTCCTGATTCATCATTCCTGATACATCATTCATCATTCCTGATTCATCATTCCTGATTCATCATTCCTGATTCATCATTCCTGACTCCTGATTCATCATTCCTGATTCCTGATTCATCATTCATCATTCCTGATTCATCAATCCTCATTCCTGATTCATCATTCCTGATTCCTAAATGATCATTCCTCATTCCTGATTGATCATCGCTCATTCCTGATTCAACATTCCTGATTCCTGAATCATCATTCGATTGATCATCGCTCATTCCTGATTCAACATTCCTGATTCCTGAATCATCATTCCTGATGAATGATGAATCAGGAATGATAAATGATGAATCAGGAATGATGAATCAGGAATGATGAATACTGATTAATCACTCCTGATTCCTGATTCCTGATTCATCATTCCTGATTCATCATTCCTGATTCCTGATTCATCATTCCTGATTCCTGATTCATCATTCCTCATTCCTGATTCATCATTCCTCATTCCTGATTCATCATTCCTCATTCCTGAATGATCATTCCTCATTTCTGAATCATCATTCCTGATTCCTGATTCATCATTCCTGATTCCTGATTAATCACTCCTGATTCCTGATTCCTGATTCATCATTCCTGATTCATCATTCCTGATTCATCATTCCTGATTCATCATTCATCATTCCTGATTCATCATTCCTGATTCATCATTCCTGATTCCTGATTCCTGATTCATCATTCCTGAGTCATCATTCCTGATTCATCATTCATCATTCCTGATTCATCATTCATCATTCCTGATTCATCATTCCTGATTCCTGATTCATCATTCCCGATTCCTGATTCATCATTCATCATTCCTTATACTGATTCCTGATTCGTCATTCCTGATTCATCATTCATCATTCCTGATTCATCATTCATCATTCCTGATTCATCATTCATCATTCCTGATTCATCATTCCTTATTCCTGATTCATCATTCCGGATTCCTGATTCATCATTCATCATTCCTGATTCATCATTCATCATTCCTGATTCATCATTCCTGATTCCTGATTCATCATTCCTGATTCCTGATTCCTGATTCCTGATTCATCATTCCTGATAACTGATTCCTGATTCATCATTCCTGATTCATCATTCCTGATTCATCATTCATCATTCCTGATTCATCATTCCTTATTCCTGATTCCTGATTCCTGATTCATCATTCATGATACCTGATTCCTGATTCATCATTTCTGATTCATCATTCCTGATTCATCATTCATCATTCCTGATTCATCATTCCTTATTCCTGATTCATCATTCCTGATTCCTGATTCAACATTCATCATTCCTGATTCATCATTCCTGATTCCTGATTCCTGATTCATCATTCCTGATTCCTGATTCATCATTCCTGAATCATCATTCCTGATTCATCATTCATCATTCCTGATTCATCATTCCCGATTCCTGATTCATCATTCATCATTCCTTATACTGATTCCTGATTCGTCATTCCTGATTCATCATTCATCATTCCTGATTCATCATTCATCATTCCTGATTCCTAATTCATTATTCCTGATTCATCATTCCTGATTCATCATTCATCATACCTGATTCATCATTCCTTATTCCTGATTCATCATTCCTGATTCCTGATTCATCATTCATCATTCCTGATTCGTCATTCATCATTCCTGATTCATCATTCCTGATTCATCATTCCTGATTCCTGATTCATCATTCCTGATTCCTGATTCCTGATTCCTGATTCCTGATTCCTGATTCCTGATTCCTGATTCATCATTCATCATTCCTGATTCATCAATCCTGATTCCTGATTCCTGATTCATCATTCCTGATTCATCATTCCTGATTCCTGATTCATCATTCCTGATACATCATTCATCATTCCTGATTCATCATTCCTGATTCATCATTCCTGATTCATCATTCCTGACTCCTGATTCATCATTCCTGATTCCTGATTCATCATTCATCATTCCTGATTCATCAATCCTCATTCCTGATTCATCATTCCTGATTCCTAAATGATCATTCCTCATTCCTGATTGATCATCGCTCATTCCTGATTCAACATTCCTGATTCCTGAATCATCATTCCTGATGAATGATGAATCAGGAATGATAAATGATGAATCAGGAATGATGAATCAGGAATGATGAATACTGATTAATCACTCCTGATTTCTGATTCCTGATTCATCATTCCTGATTCCTGATTCATCATTCCTGATTCATCATTCCTGATTCCTGATTCATCAATCCTGATTCCTGATTCATCATTCCTCATTCCTGATTCATCATTCCTCATTCCTGATTCATCATTCCTCATTCCTGAATGATCATTCCTCATTTCTGAATCATCATTCCTGATTCCTGATTCATCATTCCTGATTCCTGATTAATCACTCCTGATTCCTGATTCCTGATTCATCATTCCTGATTCATCATTCCAGATTCATCATTCCTGATTCATCATTCATCATTCCTGATTCATCATTCCTGATTCATCATTCCTGATTCCTGATTCCTGATTCATCATTCCTGATTCATCATTCCTGATTCATCATTCATCATTCCTGATTCATCATTCATCATTCCTGATTCATCATTCCTGATTCCTGATTCATCATTCCCGATTCCTGATTCATCATTCATCATTCCTTATACTGATTCCTGATTCGTCATTCCTGATTCATCATTCATCATTCCTGATTCATCATTCATCATTCCTGAATCATCATTCATCATTCCTGATTCATCATTCCTTATTCCTGATTCATCATTCCGGATTCCTGATTCATCATTCATCATTCCTGATTCATCATTCATCATTCCTGATTCATCATTCCTGATTCCTGATTCATCATTCCTGATTCCTGATTCCTGATTCCTGATTCATCATTCCTGATAACTGATTCCTGATTCATCATTCCTGATTCATCATTCCTGATTCATCATTCATCATTCCTGATTCATCATTCCTTATTCCTGATTCCTGATTCCTGATTCCTGATTCATCATTCATGATACCTGATTCCTGATTCATCATTTCTGATTCATCATTCCTGATTCATCATTCATCATTCCTGATTCATCATTCCTTATTCCTGATTCATCATTCCTGATTCCTGATTCAACATTCATCATTCCTGATTCATCATTCCTGATTCCTGATTCCTGATTCATCATTCCTGATTCCTGATTCATCATTCCTGAATCATCATTCCTGATTCATCATTCATCATTCCTGATTCATCATTCCCGATTCCTGATTCATCATTCATCATTCCTTATACTGATTCCTGATTCGTCATTCCTGATTCATCATTCATCATTCCTGATTCATCATTCATCATTCCTGATTCATCATTCATCATTCCTGATTCATCATTCCTTATTCCTGATTCATCATTCCGGATTCCTGATTCATCATTCATCATTCCTGATTCATCATTCATCATTCCTGATTCATCATTCCTGATTCCTGATTCATCATTCCTGATTCCTGATTCCTGATTCCTGATTCATCATTCCTGATAACTGATTCCTGATTCATCATTCCTGATTCATCATTCCTGATTCATCATTCATCATTCCTGATTCATCATTCCTTATTCCTGATTCCTGATTCCTGATTCATCATTCATGATACCTGATTCCTGATTCATCATTCCTGATTCATCATTCCTGATTCATCATTCATCATTCCTGATTCATCATTCCTTATTCCTGATTCATCATTCCTGATTCCTGATTCAACATTCATCATTCCTGATTCATCATTCCTGATTCCTGATTCCTGATTCATCATTCCTGATTCCTGATTCATCATTCCTGAATCATCATTCCTGATTCATCATTCATCATTCCTGATTCATCATTCCTGATTCCTGATTCATCATTTCTGATTCATCATTCATCATTCCTGATTCATCATTCATCATTCCTGACTCATCATTCCTGATTCCTGATTCCTGATTCATCATTCCTGATTCCTGATTCATCATTCATGATTCCTGATTCATCATTCCTGATTCCTGATTCATCATTCCTGATTCCTGATTCATCATTCCTGATTCATGATTCACCATTCCTGATTCCTGATTCATCATTCCTCTTTCCTGATTCATCATTCCTGATTCCTGATACATCATTCATCATTCCTGATTCATCATTCCTGATTCCTGATTCATCATTCCTGATTCCTGATTCATGATACCTGATTCATCATTCCTGATTCATCATTCCTGATTCATCATTCCTGATTCATCATTCATCATTCCTGATTCATCATTCCTGATTCCTGATTCATCATTCCTGATTCCTGATTCATCATTCCTTATTCCTGATTCATCATTCATCATTCCTGATTCATCATTCCTGAATCCTGATTCATCATTGCTGATTCCTGATTCATCATTCATCATTCCTGATTGATCATTCCTCATTCCTGATTCATCATTCCTGATTCCTGATTCATCATTCCTGATTCCTGATTCATCATTCCTGATTCCTGATTCCTGATTCATCATGCCTGATTCATCATTCCTGATTCATCATTCATCATTCCTTATACTGATTCCTGATTCGTCATTCCTGATTCATCATTCATCATTCCTGATTCATCATTCATCATTCCTGATTCATCATTCATCATTCCTGATTCATCATTCCTTATTCCTGATTCATCATTCCGGATTCCTGATTCATCATTCATCATTCCTGATTCATCATTCATCATTCCTGATTCATCATTCCTGATTCCTGATTCATCATTCCTGATTCCTGATTCCTGATTCCTGATTCATCATTCCTGATAACTGATTCCTGATTCATCATTCCTGATTCATCATTCCTGATTCATCATTCATCATTCCTGATTCATCATTCCTTATTCCTGATTCCTGATTCCTGATTCCTGATTCATCATTCATGATACCTGATTCCTGATTCATCATTCCTGATTCATCATTCCTGATTCATCATTCATCATTCCTGATTCATCATTCCTTATTCCTGATTCATCATTCCTGATTCCTGATTCAACATTCATCATTCCTGATTCATCATTCCTGATTCCTGATTCCTGATTCATCATTCCTGATTCCTGATTCATCATTCCTGAATCATCATTCCTGATTCATCATTCATCATTCCTGATTCCTGATTCATCATTTCTGATTCATCATTCATCATTCCTGATTCATCATTCATCATTCCTGACTCATCATTCCTGATTCCTGATTCCTGATTCATCATTCCTGATTCCTGATTCATCATTCATGATTCCTGATTCATCATTCCTGATTCCTGATTCATCATTCCTGATTCCTGATTCATCATTCCTGATTCATGATTCACCATTCCTGATTCCTGATTCATCATTCCTCTTTCCTGATTCATCATTCCTGATTCCTGATACATCATTCATCATTCCTGATTCATGATTCCTGATTCCTGATTCATCATTCCTGATTCCTGATTCATGATACCTGATTCATCATTCCTGATTCATCATTCCTGATTCATCATTCCTGATTCATCATTCCTGATTCATCATTCATCATTCCTGATTCATCATTCCTGATTCCTGATTCATCATTCCTGATTCCTGATTCATGATACCTGATTCATCATTCCTGATTCATCATTCCTGATTCATCATTCCTGATTCATCATTCATCATTCCTGATTCATCATTCCTGATTCCTGATTCATCATTCCTGATTCCTGATTCATCATTCCTTATTCCTGATTCATCATTCATCATTCCTGATTCATCATTCCTGAATCCTGATTCATCATTGCTGATTCCTGATTCATCATTCATCATTCCTGATTGATCATTCCTCATTCCTGATTCATCATTCCTGATTCCTGATTCATCATTCCTGATTCCTGATTCATCATTCCTGATTCCTGATTCCTGATTCATCATGCCTGATTCATCATTCCTGATTCATCATTCATCATTCCTTATACTGATTCCTGATTCGTCATTCCTGATTCATCATTCATCATTCCTGATTCATCATTCATCATTCCTGATTCATCATTCATCATTCCTGATTCATCATTCCTTATTCCTGATTCATCATTCCGGATTCCTGATTCATCATTCATCATTCCTGATTCATCATTCATCATTCCTGATTCATCATTCCTGATTCCTGATTCATCATTCCTGATTCCTGATTCCTGATTCCTGATTCATCATTCCTGATAACTGATTCCTGATTCATCATTCCTGATTCATCATTCCTGATTCATCATTCATCATTCCTGATTCATCATTCCTTATTCCTGATTCCTGATTCCTGATTCCTGATTCATCATTCATGATACCTGATTCCTGATTCATCATTCCTGATTCATCATTCCTGATTCATCATTCATCATTCCTGATTCATCATTCCTTATTCCTGATTCATCATTCCTGATTCCTGATTCAACATTCATCATTCCTGATTCATCATTCCTGATTCCTGATTCCTGATTCATCATTCCTGATTCCTGATTCATCATTCCTGAATCATCATTCCTGATTCATCATTCATCATTCCTGATTCCTGATTCATCATTTCTGATTCATCATTCATCATTCCTGATTCATCATTCATCATTCCTGACTCATCATTCCTGATTCCTGATTCCTGATTCATCATTCCTGATTCCTGATTCATCATTCATGATTCCTGATTCATCATTCCTGATTCCTGATTCATCATTCCTGATTCCTGATTCATCATTCCTGATTCATGATTCACCATTCCTGATTCCTGATTCATCATTCCTCTTTCCTGATTCATCATTCCTGATTCCTGATACATCATTCATCATTCCTGATTCATGATTCCTGATTCCTGATTCATCATTCCTGATTCCTGATTCATGATACCTGATTCATCATTCCTGATTCATCATTCCTGATTCATCATTCCTGATTCATCATTCCTGATTCATCATTCATCATTCCTGATTCATCATTCCTGATTCCTGATTCATCATTCCTGATTCCTGATTCATCATTCCTTATTCCTGATTCATCATTCATCATTCCTGATTCATCATTCCTGAATCCTGATTCATCATTGCTGATTCCTGATTCATCATTCATCATTCCTGATTGATCATTCCTCATTCCTGATTCATCATTCCTGATTCCTGATTCATCATTGCTGATTCCTGATTCATCATTCCTGATTCCTGATTCCTGATTCATCATGCCTGATTCATCATTCCTGATTCATCATTCATCATTCCTGATTCATCATTCCTGATTCCTGATTCATCATTCATGATTCCTGATTCCTGATTCATCATTCCTGATTCCTGATTCCTGATTCATCATGCCTGATTCATCATTCCTGATTCATCATTCCTGATTCCGGATACATCATTCCTCTTTCCTGATTCATCATTCCTGATTCCTGATACATCATTCATCATTCCTGATTCATTATTCCTGATTCCTGATTCATCATTCCTGATTCCTGATTCCTGATTCCTGATTCATCATTCCTGATTCCTGATTCATCATTCATCATTCCTGATTCATCATTCATCATTCCTGATTCATCATTCCTGATTCATCATTCATCATTCCTCATTCATCATTCCTTATTCCTGATTCATCATTCCTGATTCCTGATTCAACATTCATCATTCCTGATTCATCATTCCTGATTCCTGATTCATCATTCATCATTCCTGATTGATCATTCCTCATTCCTGATTCATCATTCCTGATTCCTGATTCATCATTCCTGATTCCTGATTCATCATTCCTGATTCCTGATTCCTGATTCATCATGCCTGATTCATCATTCCTGATTCATCATTCCTGATTCCGGATACATCATTCCTGATTCCTGATTCATCATTCCTGATTTCTGATTCATCATTCATCATTCCTGATTCATTATTCCTGATTCCTGATTCAACATTCCTGATTCCTGATTCCTGATTCCTGATTCATCATTCCTGATTCCTGATTCATCATTCATGATACCTGATTCCTGATTCATCATTCCTGATTCATCATTCCTGATTCATCATTCATCATTCCTGATTCATCATTCCTTATTCCTGATTCATCATTCCTGATTCCTGATTCAACATTCATCATTCCTGATTCATCATTCTTGATTCCTGATTCATCATTCATCATTCCTGATTGATCATTCCTCATTCCTGATTCATCATTCCTGATTCCTGATTCATCATTCCTGATTCCTGATTCATCATTCCTGATTCCTGATTCCTGATTCATCATGCCTGATTCATCATTCCTGATTCATCATTCCTGATTCCTGATTCATCATTCCTGATTCCTGATTCATCATTCCTGATTTCTGATTCATCATTCATCATTCCTGATTCATTATTCCTGATTCCTGATTCATCATTCCTGATTCCTGATTCCTGATTCCTGATTCATCATTCCTGATTCCTGATTCATCATTCATGATACCTGATTCCTGATTCATCATTCCTGATTCATCATTCCTGATTCATCATTCATCATTCCTGATTCATCATTCCTTATTCCTGATTCATCATTCCTGATTCCTGATTCAACATTCATCATTCCTGATTCATCATTCCTGATTCCTGATTCCTGATTCATCATTCCTGATAACTGATTCCTGATTCATCATTCCTGATTCATCATTCCTGATTCATCATTCATCATTCCTGATTCATCATTCCTTATTCCTGATTCCTGATTCCTGATTCATCATTCATGATACCTGATTCCTGATTCATCATTCCTGATTCATCATTCCTGATTCATCATTCATCATTCCTGATTCATCATTCCTTATTCCTGATTCATCATTCCTGATTCCTGATTCAACATTCATCATTCCTGATTCATCATTCCTGATTCCTGATTCCTGATTCATCATTCCTGATTCCTGATTCATCATTCCTGAATCATCATTCCTGATTCATCATTCATCATTCCTGATTCCTGATTCATCATTTCTGATTCATCATTCATCATTCCTGATTCATCATTCATCATTCCTGACTCATCATTCCTGATTCCTGATTCCTGATTCATCATTCCTGATTCCTGATTCATCATTCATGATTCCTGATTCATCATTCCTGATTCCTGATTCATCATTCCTGATTCCTGATTCATCATTCCTGATTCATGATTCACCATTCCTGATTCCTGATTCATCATTCCTCTTTCCTGATTCATCATTCCTGATTCCTGATACATCATTCATCATTCCTGATTCATCATTCCTGATTCCTGATTCATCATTCCTGATTCCTGATTCATGATACCTGATTCATCATTCCTGATTCATCATTCCTGATTCATCATTCCTGATTCATCATTCATCATTCCTGATTCATCATTCCTGATTCCTGATTCATCATTCCTGATTCCTGATTCATCATTCCTTATTCCTGATTCATCATTCATCATTCCTGATTCATCATTCCTGAATCCTGATTCATCATTGCTGATTCCTGATTCATCATTCATCATTCCTGATTGATCATTCCTCATTCCTGATTCATCATTCCTGATTCCTGATTCATCATTGCTGATTCCTGATTCATCATTCCTGATTCCTGATTCCTGATTCATCATGCCTGATTCATCATTCCTGATTCATCATTCATCATTCATCATTCCTGATTCATCATTCCTGATTCCTGATTCATCATTCATGATTCCTGATTCCTGATTCATCATTCCTGATTCCTGATTCCTGATTCATCATGCCTGATTCATCATTCCTGATTCATCATTCCTGATTCCGGATACATCATTCCTCTTTCCTGATTCATCATTCCTGATTCCTGATACATCATTCATCATTCCTGATTCATTATTCCTGATTCCTGATTCATCATTCCTGATTCCTGATTCCTGATTCCTGATTCATCATTCCTGATTCCTGATTCATCATTCCTCATTCCTGATTCATCATTCATCATTCCTGATTCATCATTCCTGATTCATCATTCATCATTCCTCATTCATCATTCCTTATTCCTGATTCATCATTCCTGATTCCTGATTCAACATTCATCATTCCTGATTCATCATTCCTGATTCCTGATTCATCATTCATCATTCCTGATTGATCATTCCTCATTCCTGATTCATCATTCCTGATTCCTGATTCATCATTCCTGATTCCTGATTCATCATTCCTGATTCCTGATTCCTGATTCATCATGCCTGATTCATCATTCCTGATTCATCATTCCTGATTCCGGATACATCATTCCTGATTCCTGATTCATCATTCCTGATTTCTGATTCATCATTCATCATTCCTGATTCATTATTCCTGATTCCTGATTCAACATTCCTGATTCCTGATTCCTGATTCCTGATTCATCATTCTGATTCCTGATTCATCATTCATGATACCTGATTCCTGATTCATCATTCCTGATTCATCATTCCTGATTCATCATTCATCATTCCTGATTCATCATTCCTTATTCCTGATTCATCATTCCTGATTCCTGATTCAACATTCATCATTCCTGATTCATCATTCCTGATTCCTGATTCATCATTCATCATTCCTGATTGATCATTCCTCATTCCTGATTCATCATTCCTGATTCCTGATTCATCATTCCTGATTCCTGATTCATCATTCCTGATTCCTGATTCCTGATTCATCATGCCTGATTCATCATTCCTGATTCATCATTCCTGATTCCTGATTCATCATTCCTGATTCCTGATTCATCATTCCTGATTTCTGATTCATCATTCATCATTCCTGATTCATTATTCCTGATTCCTGATTCATCATTCCTGATTCCTGATTCCTGATTCCTGATTCATCATTCCTGATTCCTGATTCATCATTCATGATACCGGATTCCTGATTCATCATTCCTGATTCATCATTCCTGATTCATCATTCATCATTCCTGATTCATCATTCCTTATTCCTGATTCATCATTCCTGATTCCTGATTCAACATTCATCATTCCTGATTCATCATTCCTGATTCCTGATTCATCATTCATCATTCCTGAATCATCATTCATCATTCCTGATTCGTCATTCATCATTCCTGATTCATCATTCCTGATTCCTGATTCCTGATTCCTGATTCATCATTCCTGATTCCTGATTCCTGATTCATCATTCCAGATTCCTGATTCATCATTCCTGATTCATCATTCATCATTCCTGATTCATCATTCATCATTCCTGACTCATCATTCCTGATTCCTGATTCATGATTCATCATTCCTGATTCCTGATTCATCATATTCATGATTCCTGATTCATCATTCCTGATTCCTGATTCATCATTCCTGATTCCTGATTCATCATTCCTGATTCATGATTCACCATTCATCATTCCTGATTCATCATTCCTCTTTCCTGATTCATCATTCCTGATTCCTGATACATCATTCATCATTCCTGATTCATCATTCCTGATTCCTGATTCATCATTCCTGATTCCTGATTCATCATTCCTGATTCATCATTCCTGATTCCTGATTCATCATTCCTGATTCCTAATTCATCATTCATCATTCCTGATTGATCATTCCTCATTCTGATTCATCATTCCTCATTCCTGATTCATCATTCCTGATTCCTGATTCCTGATTCATTATTCCTGATTCATCATTCCTGATTCATCATTCATCATACCTGATTCATCATTCCTTATTCCTGATTCATCATTCCTGATTCCTGATTCATCATTCATCATTCCTGATTCGTCATTCATCATTCCTGATTCATCATTCCTGATTCATCATTCCTGATTCCTGATTCATGATACCTGATTCATCATTCCTGATTCATCATTCCTGATTCATCATTCCTGATTCATCATTCATCATTCCTGATTCATCATTCCTGATTCCTGATTCATCATTCCTGATTCCTGATTCATCATTCCTTATTCCTGATTCATCATTCATCATTCCTGATTCATCATTCCTGAATCCTGATTCATCATTGCTGATTCCTGATTCATCATTCATCATTCCTGATTGATCATTCACCCCTCCTCATTCCTGATTCATCATTCCTGATTCCTGATTCATCATTCCTGATTCCTGATTCATCATTCCTGATTCCTGATTCCTGATTCATCATGCCTGATTCATCATTCCTGATTCATTATTCATCATTCCTGATTCATCATTCCTGATTCCTGATTCATCATTCATGATTCCTGATTCCTGATTCATCATTCCTGATTCCTGATTCCTGATTCATCATGCCTGATTCATCATTCCTGATTCATCATTCCTGATTCCGGATACATCATTCCTCTTTCCTGATTCATCATTCCTGATTCCTGATACATCATTCATCATTCCTGATTCATTATTCCTGATTCCTGATTCATCATTCCTGATTCCTGATTCCTGATTCCTGATTCAT
>JAOWCC010001052.1:0-108958 GCA_030867875.1 Actinernus sp. WN-2022 | reverse complement strand
TTATCATTGGTAGAAGATAAATTAGCCAGTTTTTCATCTAGGTTTAAGTTTCTAATATCATTTACGAAGTTATCAGGAATAAAGTTTGAGTAGTTTCTTCTCAGTATGTTTTTAGAGGATTTAAAGGATATATTAATATCAGTTATGAGTAAGAAACTAGGTAAATGATCAGGTATATGAGGTATAAGATTACCAGAGATTAGGTTTTATTTTAATGAAGTAATAAAAATGTGATCAATAAGTGATGGGTTTGAGTGTTCTGTAAATCTAGTTGGTTGAGTAATCTGAGGAATCATAAAATGAGAAAACAGAATGTGTAAATAATTGCTTATACAATCTTTGAATTCTGATTTTAGGAGATCAAGATTTAAATCACCAGTCAATATTACAGTCTTGTTTTCTTTATTTATTGTATGTAATGTTTTGTCCAGGTAATCAAGAAATACTGATGAGTCTTTTAGTTTTGTATGGAGATAAGTGACACAAACTAATATATTTTGATCGTGTTCACTAGAAATTTCAATCCAAAGTGATTGGAATTCTCCACCATCAGAATAAAATGACTTTGTCAAGTCATCTCTTATTGTATAAATTATAGTATTATGAATATAAAAACCACAACCACTGTTAGAAGTTGATCCGGGTAGTCTGAGATTCTGAGACCTATGATCTATAGTGAGGCTGACGGTCTGGGGGGCTATGCCATGCTGATGAGTCCTAACAAGGACGAAACAGCTGTACATGGTTGCCACTCTACCGGTAATAAGATGTGAGCATGCGTATTAGACGCTAGCTACGTCATAGCGTGTGTTGGGTAGTGCCATGCAACGTGTTTGGAATATAATAAAGCACAATACAATTCAATACAAAAAATGAAATACAGTAGAACGCAACACATTCCTTAATAAATAAAAGAAGGTTCTCCTTGTTCTATAAAAAAGATATTTACATGCTTGAGGTCCGTGAAAAACTGCGGATGCACGCGCAGAACACGAGTGCATTTAGCACCATTTCAAGACCTCGAAAGTACATTATTTTGTTATAGAACAAGGAGAACCATCTTTTATTTGTTTTATAATATTAACTTCAATCTAGACGAAGGAAAGTAAGCTATCTAATTTTTGGAACCCTCATAAAGATCTATTAACTAGCAAACTCACTACAGCGAAAATTCCATTTTACTGTACTGCGACTTGTTTACAACATTCCTCGTCGCTGATTGGTTCAATTCTGACAGCTTGACATTGACGACCTGAAAGCTTGCTTCTTATTGGATGAAATAAGCTGCTATAAAAAGAACATGTCGATTGATAAAAGTGAAAGACAGAAATTGCAAGACTGCCGGTGTCACAGCGTTTTGTGTTCCCAGCGATTTATGTTCCTGGGAGAGGGGTACCGGTGGGGGTACACAAATCGCTAGCGTTTTGTGTTCCAAGCCGATATTCGATCTCCAGAACGCTAGTTAAAACATGGAAAATAAGTCTTCCTCTTTTACTTAGCCAATGTTAACTCTTGTAATAAGTTAACTCAGTCGATGTATCCTCGTTGGGAGTATATAACGATAAATTCAATTATAATTCCCGCTTGCTTGGTAATTATAATTTATAAGACGTCGTCATGATATACAGAGTGCGACATCCTCTTGGTTCAGGTACACAAGACAACGCTAAAGAAATAATAACACAGTGAATACATCGATCACCAATGTGAGTAATTAATTATAAAACATCGAATCCCCCAGGAACACAAATCGCTGGGAACACAAACCGCGAACACAAATCGCTAGCGATTCATGTTCCCACTTTCTAAAAATACTCAAATGCACGATAAAACACTCTTCAAACTTAAATATATCATTAAACAAGTCATTTTACCTAAGAGTAGGAACATTAAAGCATATATTTATGTTAATATATATTTATTTCTATTTTTTAGCTAACATCGCGAGTTCCAGACCTATATTATACGTAATATACTAGTTTATGGCAGCCGTCAAAGTTCACGACAAAGTTTCTTGTTCCCCCAAATCACTTTCATACAGAAATTCTGAAGAAAAGTTAGACTTTCAAGTTTAAAACATATTATATGATTTTCACTTAGTCTTCTGGTTTAATTTTCATTTTGGAACGGAGGGAACACAAAACGCTAGCGATTTGTGTACCCCCACCCCTCCCCTAGGAACATAAATCGCTGGGAACACAAAACGCTGTGACACCGGCCGCAAACGGGCTGTAAACTCAGTTGTCAACTGATCAAAACTGTTGCAGGAAACACAAATTGCTTTCTTTTTACAATGTATGGTCAGCACAGGAGAAGTTAATCTGCACATTGTGATAGTGTTGAAAATGCCTGTTGGAAAAACATTCATAGAGATCAGAAAGCGTTTGTAGCGAAATTTTAATAGCGGCATCTGAGACTGTTACGTGAGTTGAGGTTCCCGACTATTTTCTACAACAACTGCATCGTTGACACTGGCTATTTATTATGTGGTCTGAAGAAGGATATTTTCATTATCCCAAGGAACAGTGTTTAACTGCTGCTCTGATGGCAGGAGTTGCGTAGCTTTTGAGGCTCAGTTGGACTATACCGTATACGTTCGAAATTCTCTCTGAATTTCTAACGAGACCTGAAACAACCATGGGGGCTGATCAAAGCCAAGTCCCGGCTAATTATTGGAATTTAGCATGTTGGTTTTTGCGGAGGGAGGCTAGGAAAACCGGAGAACCCGGAGAAAAACCATCGGAGCAAGGGCGAGAGAGAGAGAGACCAACAAACTCAACTCACATATGGCGCCGCGTCTGGGTTCTTTGCAAGTTTTCAGTATCTATCGTCCGTTTTTCATTCACGAACATCCAGGATCCTCTTAAACGAATTTCTACAGGAAACCAGAGAAACCCTATATTGTATTCTTTGCCATTCACTGTTCTGGCTTCAGCATAAAAGTACAGGAGTATTAAAGTACGTTATCGTCGAGTTCTTGGTGAGTCATTTATTGTACTTTTTGTAGTTGTGTTGTAGTTGTACTTGTACAAACTGTGAATGAGTATAGAATGTGGACATTGACTATTGCTTTGCTCAACTTCAAAGTTCATTGTATTTTGGCGTAGGATAAAGTTAAATACGGGAAGAAAACCAAGGCCACCAGCCACACAATATCTTCCACCTCCTTGCTTGTTTTTAGCTTTCTCTGAAACTTTCTCGCCGAGTCTGCCATGTTTGTAGTATCTCAACAGCGAGTCCTCACAGTGACGTCACGCAGCTCATTTGGCCGCGCGGCAAACGGGACAGTTTTTAGCATAAAGTAGTCAATTTGAATGGCGAAAAAGAGACCTTTCCGAAGGCGGAGCTGAAAAATTAATATACTCTTGATAATCAGAAAGCAATGAACTTTATTATTCTGCAATAAAATAAAGATGCAAAATTTGGTTTCATAAACACTTTAAGAACCCCATGTGTAATCTAGAGTTTATATGTTTTCTAAGAATTTTCTTAAGTGGAAAGCAAGTTTCATATATTACGGTAAACTGGTTTAAGAAATTGTTATATGCAATTGCAACATTACTGTTATCGTTTGATACTAAGTTGTCCCAGTTAATTTGCTTAATCTTTTGAACAAAAGTAACTGTATTAGAGTCGTTTATAATTCTTGTATATGTTTGTTGTTTGTGATATTTTTACCATTATGAATTGGTTCAATTAATTAATTTACGTGGAAAATAGGTAAATGGTCAGATATGTCAGCACATCATATTCCGATTGCAAACATTCTGTGAATGTAATGTCGATTAGTAAAGATATTGTCAATGAGTGTCAAGCTGTGACTTAAGCTTGTTATTCTAGTTGGCTTATTTATTGTAGGAATGAGGATCAGTCTATGAACTGGCTGGTTAAGTCGTGAGATTCTATGTTGAGAAGATTTAAATTAAAGTCACCAAGAAGATAGCAGTTTTTGTTTTCGCTATTGATGTTTGCAGTTAAAAATTCTAATTATTTTAAGAATTATTTAATGTTAGAGTTAGGAGGTCTATAAATGACTCCTGTTTTACAGTAATTGCAGCACTTTCACATTTACTCTTGACAACTGTACATCTGTTATCCCACGCTGAAATATCACGAGGCACACGACTGACACAAGTGTGATTACCTTTTTTTATTGGCTTAGATTGTGTCAATCAAAATGTTAAGCTTGGGGTCAAAGTCCATCCCGCAGAACAGTAAAACCTAGCGCTCCGGTCCAGAGGTTCTTCTCGCGCTTCCGACACTTGCTGATCGCGCCTTCGGTGCTCTTGAGAAAACTTAGGGAGAAGGACCTAGGGATGTAGTGGTAATTATAGTTCATTTTTTGGCCTACCACTTTAACTCGTGTCGAGTGTGAGAAGGTGGGCTAAGCGATGGTGATTACGATTCGATGTAACCAAACTTTGTACAATCACGCTTTGGGAATAATACGTAATGGTTGTTTTTATTATTTCTTTTACAATCACTGTAAAGTGCACGTGCGGCCGCCATTTTGACTCGTATTGCTGTTAACGAAAAGCACAAGCAATTTATAATAAAACGTTTATTGAGCAAGCTTGTTGGATCCGGCTGGGAGGATATTGATCATCATTCTGCCGACTAGCAAAGTAATAGTTATAACAAACATTTACTGAGCTTGGAGTAATAAACAACTTTTTGTCATACCTATTATCTGTTGATGTTCACCTCACTAGTTGTTCAATAAAATTCGAATATTGTACCAAGAAACATAAACAGGCGAACAAAATTACAAGTTTAAGGCAAAATATTCATTGCGGTAATTGACTTCCAAGTTAGACAGGGCCGGTGATATGTCTCAAGGAGTTTGGGTGGGTGAAAAATGCCGAAATTTAGGCTAAAAAGATGAATTTTAGAATCCAAGATGAGACCCAAACAAACTTTCTTCAATCGATTTTAGCAACAGTACATGGCCTACTTTAATCTCCAAGAAAAACCCTTCGTTAGTATTGCGGTAAATATATTCCATTTTTATGAAATTTCCTTTCTGCTCTAGGAGAAACCCGATTTCGTTACTTGAAAGTACGCGAACAGATCTAGAGCCTCCACTGAAACTTGAGAGAAATTCAACTTCTTCTCGCCTTCAACGCCATGTTTTTCAGTATTCCAAAAGCTCTATAGCCTGATCTTCTAGCTCCCAAGCTCTAAACAGTTCAGTTTTAATCATTTTTAGACATCTCTGTTAAAATTTAAATATATATAACAGCATTTGTATGGGAATCTTTGGTCTTCCATTTTGAACGTAAACACAGTCTTCTTGTGTTTCTTGGCTATGCATGGGTTCTGTAAAGGTTATGAGCGAAAATCAACCGTAAGAGTCTATTTAAGTATTTATAAACCTCAATAATATAAACACAACAGTCCCTGTTCGCGAGGATGGCATCAGTATAGCGTCTTGTGCCGGGTCGAGTTCCCGAGATCATATGCAGGACCTTTCTTGGCGCTAGAACAACATGCGGGATGCCAGAACTGGAAAGGGCATTTCTCGAATTTTAAACATCGCAACATAGGTCTATTTTCCCTTAAATAGCAAAGAGCAATCCTTACTTTTGATAGACAATAAGAACAAGGCACGCATTGTAAATATAATATAGCAAGCATCTTTTTCAAATGTAGATATACTCAGCTACTGTCAGACTTTAAAGTATTCAATACCACACACATTGTGCGCGCAGGATTTTTGGAGAACACGACTGACAGAGCTTGAAAATTGCAAGCCAGTCCTCGAAGTATAGTAAGTGAAAACGAAGAAACGAGTGTGGGAAATATGCTAGTCATGAAGTTGCTAGTTGCAGTTGCGAGTTGCTAGTTGCGAATCCAAAATCCTAACCCTACATTAAAAAAACACCCTAACCGTCAACAACGGGTGCTCACTCATTTAGCTCACTGAATTTATGGTGTTTAGAGCTAGTCACTAATATGAGTTTTTAGGGCTAGATCACTAAACAACACATGCTTCTTCGTTCTCCCTATATATATGAACTAATGCAAATCCTAACCCTACATTTAAAAATACCCTAACCGTCAAGAACGGGTCACGGCTCACTCATTTAGGGTGTTTAGAGCTAGTCACTAATTTTGGGTTTTATAAATACATCACCGCTAATCCAACCCTACATTTAAAAATACAACTAGCAACTTGCAACTTCATGACTAGCAATATACCTGTACCCCGAAGAAACAACTTGAACAAAGTCGTCCGCTCCACAGTACACTGAATTAATAAAACTAGAAGATGTATGATGAATTCCTTTTTGTCTTTACATCAACCTTTCAGTGCAGCTAATCTTAAATAGAAAATACCTAGATGCTTTTTCAGCAATTTCTTTAGAGAACAAACAACATGCCTGGTCTACAAACTACTTTATAAGAGGTTTGGTTTTCATGCATCCAAAGCCCATATGGATGTTATATGAAAAGTTGAAAAGTACAAGTTATCTTCAGCTCACCTTTACGAGTCCTTTTGTGATCTCTTCAACTTTAATTCTGATTTATGGAGCAGGGTTTTCAGCATCAACATATTCTCCATTAAGGCTGTTTCATTGTCAGAATATTTACGTTACTGCTCAGTCTTCTGCGTCAAAAAATCAATATATGCATCGTGTACCGTTTAGGAAAAAAACAGTTCGCGGTTAATTCCCACATTTTGAAAGGGGTGCAATCATGGCGCGAAATACAGTGTTTGCATGGGAATCCGATGCCAAATAATTTCCGAAAAATCGAATTTCTGAAATATTGACTGTCTGCAAATTTAAGATACTAGGTGAACGATTAACTGGTCAAATTTTGTGGGATGTAGCTAGCTAGGCTGGGAAGCGTGCAATCGTGTTTTCAATCTTCCATATACATTTGTCTGTAAATTTTCCCGCGGACTTTGACTCGTTGTTACGATACAACACTGTGATATATTGCCTTAATTCCTAAATAAAATTGTAATAAACCTATAATAAATGCGCCTCCAACTTCGACCATAAAGGGGCTGATCAAAGCCAGGACCCGGCTAATACACAGATCCGGAATTGGAATTTAGCGTGTTGGTTCTTGTGGAGGGGGAAAAACCGGACGGACCCAGAGAAAACCCTCGGAGCAACGGTGAGATACTAACAAACTCAACTCAGATATGGCGCCGCGTCCGGGGATCGAACCTGGGCCATAGAGGTGAGAGGCGAAGCGCTTAAAGTGCCTATAACCCCCCCAAAAAATACGATTTCAGATAAATCTTATAAGTATTCTAAGCAACTTCCCGAAAAAAATAATGGTTTTAAAGCATTTGTAATTTTTTTACGCCTTTTCAAAGATGAGAGCCGTGAACTTTTACCGTCAGCTTAGCGACTTGGTGGGGTCTGGGACTAGTTACGTCATAGTAGGGAGCCATGTCACGTTATAAAGGCTTCTGGTTCGTTCTTTCTTATTTGCGTCGCAAGTTCTGTAATTTTCTGCTGGACTTTTTGACAAAATGTCTTCGTCAGGCTCCGAATCTGAAGACAGTTGTTCATCGGACAATTCCGAGCTAAATTTTATCAACTATGAGCTTGAAGCAGAAGAATCTGCCGGCGAAGAGAGCATATCAAACAATTTATCGAGAAAAGTGTCGTTCCTGAGAGCTCCCTGTGAGCTCCCTGTGATATTCCATATATGGTCAATATATTCCATATTTGGAAAGCAGGACGGATCGTCGAATACTAAAACACGTTCAGGAAGTGTAGCGAGCCGGCAGAGGCGGATACAATTAACGTAGGCTACAGGAAGTGCGATTAAAAAAATCGAATCGTTTTTTGAAGATTCAATAGCGAAATTTGAAAAGGATGAGCGTATGCCTCACTAGCATCTAGTCAGTCCCAAATATTACTCTGAACGACAACAATTGTTTGATATGCGGACGGCGCGGATGAGCCACTCGCCGATGAAGAATGGGTTAACAGAGTGCAGACGGAGACCTCCAGAATCGGTTGGAAGGCCTCGAACGAAGGAAAAGCTGGTGAGTTAAACTGTCCAAAATGAAAATAAGTTATCATAGCCCTTCATGGGCTTCCCGTGGCCGTGGTCTCCCAAAAAAACATTGCAGGATGCCAAAATAATCCAGTGATCTTTGCAATCGCAACAATCATATAAGCCTTTATTTACTTGTAAGAATCGCTATAAATGAAGATACGATAAACAGTTTCCTAATATCGTTTTTACAGGAACTGGTTGCCTATCGTATCCTAATATCGTAATTCCTCTTATATTTACCCTTTTCGGAATTTACTTTTTTGATAATATTTTACAGTTCGTGGAAATTCAGTGTGCACCATATTGGCCCTCTCAATTGAGAAACAATGCACCAACTATATATGTTTTAGCGGGAAACATCCTAGATCCAACACTGCATATTAATATGTAAGCAAAGATTTATACCAGGCATTAATATTGCTCAATAATGACCAAGGTATGAATTGAAATCCCGTGTTTAGTCTGACCAGGAAAGTGAAAGGTTTATCAGAGTATTTTGATCTATCGTGCATGTTAATTAAAAATAGTAGCTCTCGCAAGCAACCACACTGGGAATCAGGAAAAGGTGCTCATAACTAGTCAGAACTGGAATCAGCAGTAGTTGCTCGCTTATGAGAGCTTGCACACACCACACCCATGGGGATACATACATGTATATAGTGCGACTGATATCACAGTATACAATACTGTACTACTCTACTGTAACAGCATGAGTGTCAGATATAATAAGACTATTGTTGCAAAATGCTAGTGCATATTTATATTTAGTTGACTCATTGCACAATCTGGGATCATGTCTCTGGAGTGGTTACTTACAAGAGTTTAAAAACAAAGAAAAATTCCAAAGGTGGTGGTATGCGGTGGTCACTTATGAGAGTGGCTGGTTACTACAGAGCACAAGAGTGGTCTCTGAGGGGAGCTGGTCGCCTACAAGGGCAGTTTCACAAAGGGCTTCAACTGTATCAAACAAGTAATTGGTGCTAACATATAAACTTCTTTATTTACAGATTTCTACGAGTTGTCTCATACAGAGAGTACATCCAGTTAGTCTACGGTTATCTGGGCAACAATAGAATTCCCCTACTAGCATGTGCATATGACACAATCAAAAATTCAATGCTGGGAAAGAAACCTTCACTGGATTTGAAGAAGATGGAAGTACTTCATAACTTATATAAACTTTAAGGAGAACAACAATGAACAGTCAAACTTTCAGTGCCATTGGCCACTTTTGATATAGGCTTCACTGGTCACATACAAATGATTCAATACATGTACAAGGCTCTGGGGAATAATGTGCAGTGATTAATGAAATAACAATGAATTTAATTATGCTCCAGAACCTTTGTGTGTGAGAAGTGAAGCATATATCGAATGTGGGCTATTAACCTACATGTATGTCCATATTGCCATTCATAACTACCAGTATTATTTTCAATGGTTTATTGCATCACTATTATGTATACATTTTATTTGTACTGTATACAGTGTACATGTATGCAAATTTTATGTTCCAGGGCACGACAAATGAAAAAAAGCAGTGTGCTTGCTGGGTTTAGTAGCCTAAAGCTCTAGGGAGCTGGTCCGAATTAGGAAGCTTTTAAATTGCAAAGTAAATTACCTGAGTCATACAAAAAGAAGCAAAATGTTACTTGCCCATTCAGGCAACCTGTGAACAGGAATCACTACCCTGACAAGCAAAACTACTAGCCCTGGGCTATTGGAAAGCACTTGCATCGCACCCTGTGTTCCTTTCTATAATTTTACACAAATTTTGAAAATAGGATTATAATATTAAAATTTAAATGTTTGAGCAGTAAATTGGAAAACAGTAAAATCTGACTAACCCCTTTTACAAGATGGACATGTTTTCAATGCTCTGGCCTAACCTTAAAGGAACTGTGTCATGGTGAGAGACCATTGCATTAGATGTCCGGGCCGGACACACTCATTATCAGATATTCTCATATGAAGTGACGAACCTCGTGCACATGTGGGATGGTAAAAATCAAAGCAAATATTCAAAAATGACTAATAAACTGTGTAAATATACATTATTCAAGTGAAATAATGAACATACTTTCAATCAAGCATTGAAGGAGGGGGTTGAACTGTTTTAACCCACCAATCGAACACTGACTCCATACATGCATAGTACCGTGACATAGCCCCTTTAAGCCTCAAATTCAATTGCCCTATTTAATTATGGTGTCACATGATAGACACAGCTGCCATCTTAGGGGGTCAAAACACTCCTCTTTAACAACAATACAATACAAAATAAAGCTGTTCTGCCATAGATTGCCTTCCTTCAAATTGGCTAATTTTCCCAATATAATAAGGATGGTGGCTTTCATCTATTTGTTTTGATGTGATGTCAATGAAATAGGGCAATCGATTTCACTGAGCTGGTCACAGGAGTGATTAGCCTATGGAAGTTGACAGTATAATATATTGCTACCTAGATTGTCCATTGATAAAATATCAAATCACTGAGATAGCTGGTAGACATTTCTGGTTCACTCTGTACTAATAAGGGGACAAGGGTTGTTCTTTGGACAATCAATAACACCTTTATGCTCTTTCATAGGTTTACACAATACAATACTTTCTTTAACTAGCTACAAGCTAGTTTACAGAGTTCCACAAATAAATTTAAAAAAAGAAATTAACAATTTAATTAATTTTAATTTAATAGGTTTCTTGCACACTGAGCAATGGGGTTTTGCCTTGGTTTTTGTGGGCCTTACAGCAGGTGGAACTGGAATTTCTGGCCTTACAGCAAGTGGAACTGGAACTTCTGGCACTAAAATACAAAAATAACAATTATTATTAAGTTAGTTATGGGTATATATATATTGGTTTATGGTAAATAAAGCACTGGTTTCGTTTCAAATACAAACTTACAGTGTAATATTATACGTTTCCAGCTGGTATTTTAATATTTTGTTTAGTCTCGAAAGACTAAACAAGCAGTATACCTTTATATTACATGTCCAACAGTTTGATACATGTGGTGTTATTGGAGGACAAACAGAGAAGGTGTGATTAGCACAGACTCGATTTTGTTTGAATATTTTCAGAATTTGAATAGTTTCTTTTGTGCAAAAAAATATTTTATACAAAACAATTTGAATTACCTGGAGCTGAAGGGGGAACATCTATAACAGTCATCCTTTGTTGTCTCTTCTGGGTTGCTTCTGCCCTTGGCTGCTTGTTGAGCATGGTGTCCTGTCCATAGGTGCAGGTGTCATCTAAAGAAAGTTGTCTGATTTATTCACGGTTATTTCCCTTATACTAAATAACAATATATTAAACATGCACTCTCTTAGTTTAAACACTTGTGGTGAAAAAATGTTCAGTACGTGGAACCCGGTCATAATGAAGTTTTCTTCCTTTCCCTAGGAACTTCTTTATACATGCAGGTTCCACTGTATTGCTAGCCTCCTATAGTAGCCGTTTTGTAGCGCTTCAATTTCACTGAAGGAAGCGCTACATAACGGAAGCGCTACATAACGGCTGATATAGGACTAGGAGTAGGAGGGTACTGCAATCTGTATTGCCATGCAAACTAAATACAAAAGCACTTACCAAAATCGGTGAATGGCTTATCGGTTTCGATGGCATGGACTGATGGAATAGGAACAACTCCATATTCAACCGACTTCAGTCTTGGCGTAGTGGGTCCCACTTCGCTCGCTTTGTTCGCACGAACCTCAACTACTGGCGTCTTCTCTTCTTTGCTTCTGGCCGATCATCGCTAAAAACGGGACCTTGTGTTAGAGCTACCTTTTTTGAGTCTGGCTCATTCCTACAGCCCCCAAATACACATCTGTTTGGCATTTCAAATCGAGTTATTCGCTCGGTTCGCTCTGTTTTTATCTATCTTTGTTGTTGGTTGTTCGCTTTCTCTCACTACTATGACGTTTTCGTTCCCAGGCTACTTCCAGACTCCAGCTGACGGCCATTTGGGACAGGGTGCCCAAATCGGGTTGTTTTACAATGTTTGACCCCAGAAATAAGGTCGAACTCTTACTTTTTTCCTTTTTTTCTCTTCGAATTATTGATAAGAAGGATGTAAATAATTTATTTAAAATACTTCAAATTTGGGGTTATAGGCACTTTAACCACTGCGCCACCCTGGCTCCTCAACTTTAACTGTTTGAAACTTTCTTTTTCTCACATATGCATGGTCTCCAGCTGTTAAGCTACGGAAATTCAAAGGAACATAATTATTACCGATGAGAATCTTTACAAGTATTTCTTAAAGTAGTCACTTTGAATAAAAGTGTTCTTGCTCTAGAGACCCTTTTAAAACGTTTAATGTAAGTGGATAAAATGTTTTATTAAAGAAAATGTTCTGATGCAAGGTGCTTACAGTAAGACTACTGGAATCGGGGCTACATAGAGAACGAGAACTAAACACATTGCAAAACGAAAATAAAGCATAATATCCACGCGCCTTTCTTCATTTGAAAGATTTCGACTTTAAACTGACTCGTGGCACGAAATTTGCCTTCGATCGGTACATCTGATCGAATCCCGAGCAAGTTGAAATGCTATTGTCTTCTGCTCGACACTGATTGGCTCAAATAACCGTAATTTGGAATGCTTTGTTTTCGTTCTGCAATGTGATTGGTTCTCGTTGCCTAAGTGGCCCCGGTTTCAGTAGTCGCGCTGCATGTAAGCTTGAATTCAAACATAACAACAAAGTTACCTAGTAGGAAGTTAGACTTTTCAGCCGGTAGACTTTGATCACTGTGTCCGAATTTCTACAAGTCGAATATATATATATAAGTTATCCAATGAATAACACAATAGTGTGTTTGGAGTTTCAGCTTATTCAATATTTCACTGAAATTGCTCCTTTGATAATTTTTGTGACACTAAATATTCTCTTTGTGATCCCAGCAATTCTACTTAATTGTTTGGTCATCGCAACGATATTGTCAAAAACAACCTTACGCCGTTCTCCATCGTTTCTCTTGCTGTGTGGTTTGGCATCTACTGATATTGGAGTAGGATTATTTGCACAGCCTATTGCTGTTGTGTTTTCCATACTGGAATGGAACGGAAAGGTACAACTTCTATGTCGAATCCAAGAACTTTGGGTGTTGAGTTTCATGTTCTTTAAAGCAACAATGTTTCTCTCGACATTTATCAGTATAGACAGATATCTTGCTATCCATCTCAAGACCAGATATCAAGGTGTCGTTACCAAACGTCGTGTTATCTGTGCTATTGCTGGATCTTGGATTCTTTCGTGTACTTCCTTGTTGCTAGTGGCAGGGCGTCTTCCATTCGTTGTCGTAGATACATTGATATTGATATTATGTCCTACAATTATCGTTATCTGTTACTACAAATCATTGAAAGCCGTGAAATCGCTGAACAACCAAATTGCCATTCAAGCGGCTTCGCAAAATTCATCTGGAATTGACATTGCCAAGTACAAGAAGATTTTGACAACGATGGTTTTGGTTGTGACCATATTTCTTTTTTGTGTTTTACCCAGTTGGTATGCTTGGACATTTTATTCATATGTGGTGATAACAAATGATTGGCAGAACGTATATATACCCGGTCTATTGACTGCATACAGATTTCTTGAGACTGCAATACACATTAATTCCTCTTTGAATCCGATTATATATTTGATTAGATTAAGAGAGTTAAGACAGTCTTCTGCTCATCTACTGAGGCGAATATTCTCTAAAAATATCTAGTATAAAAATGGTTTTGTAAATTTGTAGCTTTACTGTTCTAACCTCGCATAGTGTTTTTCTGAATTATGATAATAATATTATAATAATTATGAAAATGATGATAATTGCTCTTGATAATAGATCATAGTAACCGTTAGTAGACTATTATAATTATCAAAATTAAAATAGTAACCTCAATTTTAAAGATAATGATTTTTGACACCTTAAAATTCGACAGTCAAATTAATTGCCAACCGAGGCGGCAGAGAAGGAAAATTTGAGATTTACTGCGTAATTCCACAATTGCATTTGCGCATGCGTTTGGATTGAGGCTGTAGGTCAAGGATCGCGATTGGGCCTTCATGGACTGAATAATTTGTTTTACAGCTTTATATATATGTCGATTGGTCAGAAGGCTATCCTCTTTAAGATGCTGTGGTCCTTTGGGCTGTAGGAATATTTTAATTGGAGTTTTCGTACAGTATTGCAAGCATAGTGTAGCGCGCTTGACACCTGAGAGAGAGAGAGAGTTGTCACGGAAGTATAAAAATATGGATTACTAGCGGGTTTCTAGTAATTCGTACTATTGGCTGTCGTGGACTGAAAAGTTACTTTTACAGCTTCTGTATGTACGTCGATTGGTCAGAAGTTTATGCTCTTTGTGATCCTGAGGTTTTTTGGCCATCAGAAAGTATCAGTTTAACTTACTTTTCGTACAGTGTTTGGACGAGATTGGCCGATATCAGATTTTACGCAAAATTGTCAACATAATTTATGTTTCACATCTATAAAGAATAGAAATATTCGTCCAAATGTTACCATTTTTTCTTTCGCATAGCTAGCATCTCTGTTTACTGCTGTAAAAGTATTAGGGAATTCCAATCAATATTTCTGGCCCAAAAGTAAAACTAAAACATACTGTAGCGCGCTTCACGCTAGAAAGTTCAGAAGTCATGAATTTAGCCCGTAAAGTGACTAGTAGTTCGACTTACTATCGGCTGTCAGAATAATTTGTTTTACAGCTTCATATGTATGTCGATTGGTAACAAGGCTATCCTGTTTGAGTTCCCCCGGTTATACTGGACATCAGGGATTTATTCTGGGAGATTTCGTACAATTTTAGCAAAGATATGTCGAAAAAAGGTCGTACGTTCGCTTGTCACGGCAGTATTTAATAATCACTCGGCCGAGCTGAAATTTTATTTCATCAAACGCCCCACCCAGGGAATTCCTTCATTGATCAAAACATGTCAAATGCCCGTGCCTTTCCTAAGAACTCAATTAAATTAATGTATTTCAATTGATTAATAGATATTGGTTTAACTCATTTTGCGCCTGTCAAATCCACAATACATGAAGCTCTCTCCAACAGCTTTACATTTACAGTTGCATTAACTATCAGAGCACAGGGAGCAAAAACCTCATGACTATTAATATTTGGTAAAACACCATTCTAAAATATAGGTATACCTTTCGGTAAAGTGCCAACGAGTAGTTGATATAACTGAAAAGTAAAACGTCCAAGGACTACAGAAAAGCTGATTGAACAACGTATATACTGAGGATTCTATATACGATAATTCGGCTTCTTCAGGTAGATCTTACAAATGAAGAATATTACACCTTAGTATGAAAGTGATTACACAATCTAAGAGGTAAAAGGAAATGATATAAGTAAAAATATGGATTAGAGATAACATAAATACGGGTATAAAAGATTACCAGTTATGTTTCATCACGTGTGTTCATGCCGAGAGTTTCGAGAGTTTTAGCTATGTCGATAAGATATGATTCTCTGGCTTTACGAGTCTCGCGAAGAATAAATTATTTCTAAGGGCATAAGTTGCATGTCAGTATTAGAACCAAATTAAACTATAGTCTTAAATTGACTGAGAAGTAACTAGGCAAAATATTTCCCTCCGTCCCTGCTAGCTGCATGTTCAAATAAAGTGGAGCGCTATAGCTAGCTTAGGCAGGGGTCGAACTTAGAAAAGTTGCTTGAGTTTCTGTTTGAAACACGTAGAGATGTAACCAAGTTACGAATCTCAGCCCACTGTTTCCCGATTGAAGAAGGTCGTTATAAAGGTATCCCTAGAAGTAATAGAATTTGTACCATTTGTACATCTGGTGAAGTCGGTAATGAACACCATTACCTTTTACAATGTGATAATTCTCAAATGGTGCAAACTCGTGTTTCGTTTATGAATAAGTTATTCTTGATTAATCCTTCTTTTTCTAACTTCGATCCTTGTAATTTATTTTATTATTTTATTTCTATGAAAGATGAAAATATTTTGAAGGTTAGCAGTTCATTCATTAAAGACATTATTAATAAGTATAACGAAATTGTAAATTGACATAACGTCAGGAGCCCATTACCATAACGTCCGTTATCAATCTTGCTATTATCTCTTCCCCTATTTTTGTAACACTTATCCCATTCTATATATATCTTAAACACATAGTTTTATTATTATTTTAATTTTATTTTATTGGGTTTATACCGATGTACACGTTGTCTGTATCAAGGTTCCAATAAAAAAAGTATTGTATTGTATTGTTTGCATTTCCAATAAAATCTGTCAACACATGTCGTTCTGTGTACGATCCTTGAATCTTCGATCTGTATTTTGAGCAAAAATTAGAGCTGAACAATTGGATCCGGAATCGCTTCTGAAGTGTCAGCACTTGTCAACTGAAAGAAAAACAGACCTCGAGAAAGAGTTTGACTAATGGTCGCGGGTCGCGTGTCGCGGGTAAAAAGGTGCGGGTGCGGATAAAAAGGTGCGGGTGCGGGTAAAAAGGTGCGGGTGCAAATAAAGAGGTGCGGGGGTGGGTAAAAAGGTGCGGGGGTAGGTAAAAAGGTGCGGGTAAAGATATGAAATGTCATCGAGGGAAAAAAGAAAAAAATTACGAATTTTAATTTTTTTATGTAGTCGTTCAAATCATAGTTAATAGAGTGGAATGGTTATGAAACCCAGCGACCTTCTTTGTTATATGTCTTTGTTAGCTTTTTTAAACCGTGACCCTGCACAAAACACAATATAAATTCCAATGTGTTAATCAATCAGCCAATAGAAACGTGTGAGTTCAGTCGTTCAGGGGACGCTAATGAACTATGACCCTGCACAATATTTTGTCTTGCCCCCTTCCAACATAAATCGCAGCGCCTTTGTTAGCCCCTTTGAAGTTTGCTGGGTTTCATAACCATTCCACTCTATTAACTATGTTCAAATTAAATCTGGTTCATGTTCACACCCTGTCAGTTTGCCATACCGACATCAAACTGGGTAAACAGATACAAGGTAATCGATTATCAAAAAGCAAAAATAGCGAATTTGCCGGTGCGGGTGAAAAGATGGAAGGTATTCGATTATCAGGGGGAAAGGGAAAGGTGGCTGTCTTTACCTAGCATGGCAGCCCTAAGGCTAAGGCGAATTTGAAATTTCTTATGTAGTCGTTCTATTTTTGGCAATTAAATCTGGTTCATGTTCACACCTTGTCAGTTTGCCATGCCGACATCAAGGCACCGAAGCCAAAAGAATCAATGGTTACTGTTCGACTGTATGAAGTGATTCGCGAGGGACATCGAAAAGTTTTCGACTTGTGACATTAAGTCTATATAATGATATTTTCTAGTTCTTCTATGAATTGATACTAAAACCCGTTGGACGACTGGTGTTTTTTTTAACGGGAGAGCCGGTGTGTAGCTTCTTCAACATGTCTTGTTCTAAATACGTGTTAACTGATATACCTAAATAATCCGCTAGCTGCATGTTCAAATAAAGTGGAGCGGAAAACCCCACTAATCTTGCTCCATCTGATGCCATCACGATAACAAACGGGCAACGGAATCTACGAGTGAAACACACGTACGCTGTCTTGAAAATGCAAGTAATGAAATGTGAGCTCAGTTAACACCAAACACGTTGCATGGCACTACCCAGTTAACACGTATTTAGAACAAGACATGTTGAAGAAGCTACACACCGGCTCTCCCGTTAAAAAAAAACACCAGTCGTCCAACGGGTTTTAGTATCAATTCATAGAAGAACTAGAAAATATCATTATATAGACTTAATGTCACAAGTCGAAAACTTTTCGATGTCCCTCGCGAATCACTTCATACAGTCGAACAGTAACCATTGATTCTTTTGGCTTCGGTGCCTTGATGTCGGCATGGCAAACTGACAAGGTGTGAACATGAACCAGATTTAATTGCCAAAAATAGAACGACTACATAAGAAATTTCAAATTCGCCTTAGCCTTAGGGCTGCCATGCTAGGTAAAGACAGCCACCTTTCCCTTTCCCCCTGATAATCGAATACCTTCCATCTTTTCACCCGCACCGGCAAATTCGCTATTTTTGCTTTTTGATAATCGATTACCTTGTATCTGTTTACCCAGTTTGATGTCGGTATGGCAAACTGACAGGGTGTGAACATGAACCAGATTTAATTTGAACGACTACATAAAAAAATTCAAATTCGCAATTTTTTCTTTTCTCTCTCGAATACATTGCATATCTTTACTCGCACCCGCACCTTTTTACCCGCACCTTTTTACCCGCTTTTAGTATAGGTCAGTGTACATTGGCACGCCCGCGGAAGTGAATTCCACAGCACTGCACCCCTATAGGAAAAGCTCCTTTTCCCTGCCTCACTATTTGGTCTCGGTACAAACAGAGCTGAATCCGAATTTCTAAGATTGTATTGGTGGATAGGGTTTGTTTGTGTAAATATTTTACTAAGATAGTCTGGCACGCTATCATGGGTGCACTATGATTTGTAAACCATTAAAGAAAGTTTAGACTACCGTGAGTGCCGTCTCTCATATAGCTTCTTCCAACCCAGTTCAGCTAAAATATGATCAGACCTGATATCGTAATTTGAACTAGTGATGATCCTGGCAGCTCTATTTTGCAATTTTTGGAGTTTAACTGACAGTGTTTTCCCCAGACTACCCAATACCTCACTACAGTAATCCAATTGAGGTGAAATTAACGATTTGTAAATTGTTATTAGGATAGCTTCAGGGAGGTATGGATTCAGCCTGCGTAGTACATCAAGCACCTTGGCAATTGTTTTAGATATATAGTTTTCACGAGCCTCCCATGTATAAGGTGCTCATTAGTATTAACGCCGAGGCACTTGAATTAACTCTTTCTTTCAAATTTCTTTCCATCTAGATTTATATTAAGATTACTTGGCAATGATGCTATTTTTTATCGAGTCCCTAATAGCATGTATTTAGTTATAGTTATATTTAAACTAAGCTTATTGGCATTTAACCATTCATTAGCCTGCGTTGCGGCTCTGGAGTATCGGAGCGCAGCGAGCGGAGATTAGGGGGATTGGGGCGAGAAATAAAAGAGAGGGGGGAGGGGGTGGGGAGGAGAGGAAGAGAGAGCCTGCCGGCAACCCATGGTTATTTTGATAACTCTCGGCCTCAGAAGGCCGCGTATTGCTATTGGCTAAAATGCGTGATTGACAGAAATCATTAAATTTTATTGTGACAAACATATCAAGAATTCCCTCAGCGATTAATTTAAAAAAAGAACAGCAAGGCTATTAGAGATATTTGTTTGGAAGAGATGAGTTCTAGCTGTAATCCCAACTGGGTTTGGAAAAAGTAGGATGTTCCAAGAATTCAGTAGTGTTAAAGACGTCGAAAATGATGGCCGGGTTGTTGAATTGTTTTGGTTATTGCTCCTTTGCCTAGTATTGTGAAAGATCAATTGAACCAGTTAAGTTCCTTAGGTTATCCTGCTGCCGAACTTTCAAACCTAAAACCCGAGGAACTACAGAAGTGCAACTTCAAATTGCTGTTTAGTTCTGCAGAAGAAGTAATGAGAGCGAATTTTGCGATGAGCTGAACTGAATCCTGCATCGGAACTCCACAATCATCTTGCTTGTATTAAATTCGCACACGGTTGAAACATGGACCGGTGTGTTCGAGGTACAGGCTAGGCTTGTGCTTCCGAAAATATGAGCTGCTTTGATGATTTCATAACGCTGCGTGGATGGTTTTTAGCACTTCTTTTGGCAGACTTCGTTCCGGTGTTAGTTCTTTTCTGATTTGATGGCGACTTTATATTCAGCGGCAACGAGTTATCTTTATCTTAGTTATCTTTATCCTGCAAAAGGTGTAGTTCTCTACTGCATTTCGAATCTTCCTTCCTCAGGCTAGAATTAACTGGCTCGGCTGTTTTCTTTCTGAAGGCTTGAACATATTCTCGCCGTAGAAATATTTGAATTCCCAAACGCTACCTTAATAAAACATACATTACATATCCTGCAAAAGTCGTTGACATTTACAGGTTTGGGTTTAGGCCCTGTCTTCACATGTTTTGTCGGAGTTTCAGCTGACATTCTCCAAGTTCGTATATTTTTTGTTTTGAATTTTATGCTCGAGTTGAGATTCCTTGAGATTCCACGCGTGAGTTTGACAGATATTAAACATGGTTTTCAATTCCGCCGCATGATGATTGGATGAATTGGTCGAATACCTTACTAATTTTATGCTTTTTAATTAGTGGGTGGATATCATTGAAAATAACCATGGTTGCCGGCAGGTTCTCTCTTCCTCTCTTCCCCACCCCCTCCCCCCTCTCTTTTTACTCTCGCCCCAATCCCCCTAATCTCCACTCGCTGCGCTCCGATATTCCAGAGCCGCAACGCAGGCTAACCATTCATGAACGGTTTCAAGATCACGGTTCATTAGTAGTTAATCTTGGTCATCGGAGGCATTTGTAAAACTCGTGTCATCTGCATACATACGCACGTTAGATGATAAATTACAGTTTGGCAAGTCATTTATAAATAACAGAAAAAATGGAGGACCAAGAATAGATCCTTGTAGAATACCACACTTGACAGTGCAAAAATCTGACAAAATTCCGTGTACTCGTGTCATTTAATTTGTGTGCGATTTGTAAGGTAATTTGTGAACCATGCCAATGCTATCGGTTGAACCCCGTAGAAATTTAATTTTGTTATGAGAATATTGTGATCAATAGTATCAAATGCCTTTTTAAGGTCGAGAAACAAGACTGCGCTTTGTCAATATTTAGAAACGTCTAAAAGAGCTGTTACAGTTGAATTAGGCTTAAAGTATGCAAATTGCAAAGATGGAATAACTCAAATGACATTGCTAACATTTTGCCTTCATTTATCTTTCCTGTCAGAGGCTATGAATTAAGGTATAGCCGTATGAACTTCGACAGCGACAGTGACTTCCACAGAGGATTTTCTTTGTTGTTCCTTCTGCACTTTGAAATATAGCGACTTCAGTCCGTCGCGCTTCACTGGGAAAACTGTGAACATTGGAAGGGTAACCAAGAGAATTGAGCCCAGTTTACAGGAGAAGCATTTTGGATACGGTACTCCTACATTTTAGGCACGCGTGCCAAAAGTTATCGGCACGGCATTCCTTAATTTCGTCGTGTAAATGAAAATGTTCTGGGTACGCGTGCACGAAGATCTAGAGGTTTTGGGACCCTGAGAACTGATAGTCACGGCCCGCCTGTTTGGAGTGTCGTGGCCAAGTTAGGAGTGTCGTGGCCAAGTTAGGAGTGTCGTGGTCAAGTTAGGAGTGTCGTGGCCAAGTTAGGAGTGTCGTGGCCAAGTTAGGAGTATCGTGGCCAAGTTAGGAGTGTCGTGGCCAAGTTAGGAGTGTCGTGGCCAAGTTAGGAGTGTCGTGGTCAAGTTAGGAGTGTCGTGGCCAAGTTAGGAGTGTCGTGACCAAGTTAGGAGTGTCGTGGCCAAGTTAGGAGTGTCGTGGTCAAGTTAGGAGTGTCGTGGTCAAGTTAGGAGTGTCGTGGCCAAGTTAGGAGTGTCGTGACCAAGTTAGGAGTGTCGTGGTCAAGTTAGGAGTGTCGTGGCCAAGTTAGGAGTGTCGTGGCCAAGTTAGGAGTGTCGTGGTCAAGTTAGGAGTGTCGTGGTCAAGTTAGGAGTGTCGTCAGGTCGAGTTAGAAGTGTCGTGGTCAAGTTAGGAGTGTCGTAGTCAAGTTTGAAGTGTCGTGGTCAAGTTAGGAGTGTCGTAGTCAAGTTAGGAGTGTCGTGGTCAAGTTAGGAGTGTCGTCAGGTCGAGTTAGAAGTGTCGTGGTCAAGTTAGGAGTGTCGTAGTCAAGTTTGGAGTGTCATGGCCAAGTTTGGAGTGTTGTGGCCGTGCCCGAAATGTTTGTCGTGCACGCTTTAGCGTATCACCTGTGAGTCCATATGATCAATTTACAGGGAAAACAATTAGACACTCATATTCGTAGCTTCTTTTAGCTGTTCTCGGTGTTTAAACAATGAATACTACTGAAATCTGTTTTGAATTTCAAAATACTCAATATTTCCAAATATTAACTCCTGTTACTAAATACTTTATCAGCTTTATTATTTTGTATTTCGACATCAAAACTGCATTTTTGTGCATGAATACACTTAATTTCAATCTAATTTTTACCAAGGAAGCGAAAGTGCATTAACTGGAGACAAATTGTGGGTGTTTGTGAAAGACTTAGAAAACCAGCGGCATGTCTAATCACTTGATAATGGCGGATGACGATAAGTGAAAATGTTAAACCTGACAAAAAGAGCTGTACAAGTATACGAACAAACTTGTAAGTATCAAGTGTTCCTTACTTTATAAGCAAACAAGAGGCCCCGAGTGGCCTTAACTCGGGCCACCCAGGAATATGTGAATATATTTAGATTATGGAGTTCTAGCATATGTTTGTGTCATACATGGTTTGTGCTTGCCTGTTTGTTGTCCCATTTCAAATTATGTGATCATGATAGTTCTCCAGAGGATTCAGTGCTTTGTTTTCCAATTATATAAATTGGTATATTTCCTCTTGGGTTTCAAAAAACAAAAACACATTACTCAGGGACAAGAAACACAGGATAAATTAGGATGCGCAAAAACTCAAAGTGCTGCTGAAATAATATCTAAGCAAACATATTTGCACTTCTGTCATAGCTTTGTATACAATATCAAAGCTCTTTTTAACCATGGAAACTAAAACCATTTCAAAATCTCTTCACTTTTATATATCCGCCTAGGCATTTGAAGTGCAATTGCATCGAACAACAAAGCCAGTACCAGTGTGAGATCTGACAGCACATTAGTACACAAGGTCCTGTGCATGTAACCAAAGTCAGCTTTTACCCCTCACCGATGGGCAACAAACATCTGACAAACGCCCCTGGGAGAAGCCACAGATACATGCAATATTTACCCACCTATTTACAACAACAAAATATTTTAAGGTAGCGGTGATTATTATATTTTATGTAGTATGTATGCTACCATCTACTACATTTAGCCTGCATATTAATATAATATTAAAATATATATATATATATAGCAGCACCAAGGGAGGAGAGGAAAAGAAAGATTACAACTAGGTATTGCTAATCGGGGAGGGACACTGTTTTAATAAACTCTCTCTATGTAAGACTATATCCACTCCACTTGAGGGTGGTCATTGCCAGAGATTCGTTTGCAATCTGTGTCATGATTTAACATCCTGATACAAGAAAACACGAAGATCTAATCCGTCTATTAACCATTTGCGGATGTCAGCTAGAGCATTTAGGCAGTAGGTTTAGCCTCCTTTGCATCTGCTCTTAGTGTCGGTCCCTTCCCTCCCCACGTTCAAGGGACCAACGCACACTAAGAGTGGATGTAAAGGAGGCTACACCAGGGTTTGAACCCACTACCTCTGCACAACAGACCAACACTTAACCACTGAGCTTACCACAACGCAGTTAGCAAACTGGAGCCAGTGAGTCTGTGGGCCAAACTTAGTTAAGATAAAATTAAATGAGTAAAATTATACATAAAATGATACACATATAACTGAAATGTAAAGTAAATATCGGTATCGATCTTGCCTCACTCTGAGAACCAAGATCCCGTGGGTGTCGAATCTAATTGGTTGATCCTGTCACGTGTTGTCCATCGAACAATGGCTCTTGTGTAATCCGATCCGGATTGGTTAACGGCGAAAAAGCTCGACTTGGAAAAACAAACAAAAAAACTTGCGATTTATGACTCATGCCTCGGCCGAAGGCCTGGTCCGAGTAATTACCAAATTTGAATGCTGAATTTCTCAGTTTCACAATAAATAAGCTTGTTTTTATACTGTTGAATGTTGTGTTCAGTTCACTCGCGATCGTTTCCAAAAGGTTCCTTATAGTTGTACTACGATTTTAGTAGCGTTTTGTAGCCATGTTCTTTGAAGGCAGTAAATTAAGCTTCTGTGTGTGAATACTACTTGTATTCTATCTCCGAACGAATACAAATCATTTTCAAACTATTTTACATGACACAAGTTATTACAGGATGGGCATCTCGTTTATTGCTATCAGTTTACATATAGTGCGAAGAACGTAACAATATTTTTTAAACAATATGAAAGATAGCTAGAGACACCTTCGAGTGGTATCAACTAACTAAACAACTCATTATATACTGCTCCTTATTCCCCAAGGTACATCATAACACTGGCAACGCCATAACACTGGCAACGCCTTAACACAACATACGCACACCGATGTGCATTCCAAATCGTTAGAAAATACATATGAATTAAATCAGCAAACCCACAATGCCACAGATTTTCCATTCAAAATCACACATTTTTGCTGCAGAGTGCAGTTGTTGTTGTCGATTCGTCGGACACTGAGCGCCAAAATATATCATTTCTCGTGAAAAACGGAAAAGAAGATAGAGAATTTTCACGTTCTTTGACTACTGTTAACTTTGTGAATGTACTGGTTTGGAAGTTTAACATGATTTTCTCTCTGTTCGCGATAATAAAAATAAACAACAACAATGCGCGGGCTTTCTGTACATCGTTGAATACAGCTTTTCAAACAACGCATCCTCGTTGTACTATTAACAATAATCAGTACATGGCAAACACGCTTGAAATAACGATTATTGGACAAATCCTAAGCCGAACCACAAACCTAACCCTAACCATCGGACGAGTTCACGGGTAAACGACGGATTCTCACTCACCTAGAGCTAGGGTTCACAGGTAAAGAACGGAAGGTAAACGAGAGAAAAACAAATTTAGCGCTCCTACTCGGGCTCGAACTCGTAACCGTTTGCGTGAAGTGCTTGGTAGTGTAGACGCCTTGACCACTACACTAAGCGCGTCTACCGCCGTTCGGAATTTGACAAATCTTTATTTTTATCATTGACTGGTTTTAAGAATGTCATTGTTTAATTTGCGATCTAGAATTAGCGATTATTGATAATTGAAGAGCAAATGCCACTTACTGATTATTGGTAATTCTAGAGCAAGGATATGTTGTTTCAAACCATTGAATTCCACAAAATATTCAACCTTTCGCGAGTCAATCAGCGCGTGAGTTTGAATTCTACCTGACCTCCGCCGTATGAAAGTGTACCACGTGACCCATTTTGGGCATTAAGAGCACGCGAAAATTTTTCGGTGGCTTAAAATAAAGACAATAAACTACTATGTGGCGTATGAACATATTTGTCTTCGGACATTATCTGTTCCCCGCAGCTCGGAACAGCTATTTCCGCGGACAGATATCAGAAGCTTAAAGACCCTGTGTCCGAGCCCATGGTGCTTTGCGCGCGCAAATCATTTCCGTAGGCTACGAAAAACAGAAAGATCGTTGTTGTTGTTATGCGACTCTCGAATCTTTCGAAATCCATCCCTAGTTTGGGCCATCGTGTAATTATTCATAGGTATATATGCTTAAGTGACTTTCTTTTATCTTAACTTTTGTATATATACTTTTTTAAATGAAACTTTAGTTCGAATATTTCTTCGAATCCCGGTCTAGAGTGGCGAGTAGAGGAATGCCGGAGAAAGGCGAGGCGAAGCGACTCGACAAATAATCCTTCAGCAGTCCACATTTTACTTTCTCTAGGTCTACAAGAGACCACTTGTGGTTCAAAAGGACTACTACGTGAGTTTCCCGGGGATTTGCTGCACTAAGGGACCGGCGGGCTTCGTTGGAAATACAAAGCGGCACAATATAAAGCAACCACTTCTGGTATCAAGATCATTCGTAATTATAATTTCGCACGGCTGAGCACCTCTGCGGTATTACAGACTTATCTGTATACGTTTTGTATTTTTATTAGCAGAGAAAGCAATGTCGTTAACCTTTTTTTTCATCCTACAGTACGTCCAGAAAGTCTTGCTACCAAAACTACGATCGCGGGGCAAAGTCCAATCTGCCGAGTTCAGCTGTTACTTCGCTGTGAGTTTGACTCGAGTGCGAGTACGACATTTAATTTTGCACTCAAAATATATCATTCGCAAGGAAAGTAGAGATCTTCAAATACAGCTAAGCAATACTGGAGACATGAAAACAAGGTAGCAAGAGTAGAGTTGTGAAAAGTCGCACTCGTAAACCTAATTAGAATCTAAAGACAGAACAACTGGCTTCCTGCCGAGTACTGTTCAAATCATATTCGAAGCATCCGGGGGAAATTCGTGGGCTCGATTGGGTTTTTAATCCGGTAGAAATTATGAAATTCGTTATCCAAAGTGTATGTGTACTTCTTTTATGAAACTGATAAACAATCGAGAGCATTTTAGTTCGCCTAAAAGCTGGCCTTTAATTTATGCGGCCGTTGATAAACAAACTAATCATAACATTGGCGCAAAGCACCATGGGCTCGGACACAAATAAATAAAAAATTAATATTTCAACTCATTGTTTCTATCAGTTTCTATGTGACATTTGTTCTTGAGAAACGGAATATGCTAGTTTTAAGAACATATTTCCAAGGGAAACTATCAGACGTTATAGTTCACCACAAAATTTTGGCGCGCGCTCATTGGCTAAAAGCGATCACGTGACGTGTTAGGCGATAGTGCCCGCTGAGAGCGGAAGACAATTTTGTGATGAACAATAACGACAAATAGACTGTGTTTGTCTCGGAACTATCGGCTGATAGTTTCCCTTTATTTGTTTTAAGAACATCAAATTTACACAAGCAACTATCAGCCGATAGTTCCTCGACGGAAACAGTCTATTTGTGTAATAGTCCCTCGAAACACTCAATTTGTTAAATAAAAACTTCGAGCTTATAGTCTAATTCTTAATTAGAAAACAGCTCACTTCGACATCTGCTTCACTTGTCAAAATAAAGGTTTCAATAGATGGTTTTCACTTAACCGGCGTCGCATAACCGCCTTGTTGGTGTACCTTAACAATAGATTATAAATTATATTACATAGCCGCCATGCCCTTTGTCATTTGAATCTCTGGGGATTGAGTGAAAACCATCTATAAGGTTGCTTCGGGGTAAATCATGTATATTGTTTTCTCGGTGGCTTTAAAACAAGAAGTTCTGGTATAAAATATTTATCTCCTCTTTTTACGCCTCTGCAACTCGACATTTGATATTCAAATTGCATAGCAGTGAAAAAGCAATCGCGTAATCTGTCCTGTTAGAGTGCTAAATGGCTAAGGTTTATCACAAGCCATAAGGAGTGAACAGATGGAAGATATAGCTGTTCATTAATGACTGCCAATGGTTCATTAAACTTGTAAAACATCCTAGCTGTTTGGTGCTTTTAAACTGCTCAACACGCAATCTTAAACAGGAACTTCCAGTATAACATAGCCCTGGCCAGGCCAGGCCATTGACAGTGAACATCGATGTTAAACTTCAGTGAAGGCGGGCTACAGCTAGAGTTCGTGAACAGTCATAAAATCGTACAACATACTATAATGCATGAGCACTAGAAGATACGAAAAACTAAACAAATTCATAAACTGATATTCATGGTTTTTAATGAAAATGTCCAACTGTTTTCCAAAATTGTAAACCAGTCTCCATATTACAGGGGAACCTGTCTGAAAAAAAACACCTTCACCTTCTTCCAGCCAGCTTTTTATCCTTTTGACCAACCGAAAATGAAATCATTAACACTTGGAAAAGTAAGTACAAGTTTACGTTTTCATTAATTATATTTTATAATGTTATGGTTAATTTCATAAAAATGTCTGAATCAGTTTGTCTATTCGGTGAAAACCAAATCGCTTTTCATCTAATCAGTAGGAGGTTATCGTTGTTAGAGCTTTGTATTAATTGGTTGTAAAACATTGAACTCTTCTCAGAATACTAATGTGGTACCTTTTGCAACCTCACTTGAGATTTCTTTCTTTCTTTTTGAAAACTATAACTTTAGAGTATAACTTTTGCCCTTTTTCGTTTGGAAGGTTACTTTTCTTGTATGGCCATTAATACTAAATACGTGCATCAGCCGCTGGATATGCTAATATTCATCTTTACTAATTAACGAGTATAGTGCGAGGTTGAGGTTTCTATTGGTAGATAGTTGGCGAGGGGCACAGCCCCAAGTCGACTATCAAAGTCGATAGAAACCGACAGCGAGAAGTCTGACTGTTTTAGCATATCCAAGCCACAGTCCTATCAACTTTGTGATCGAGAAAACAGTGATAAACACTTGCAAAAAGTATGTTTCTCAGTGATGATTGTCTGCAGCGCGCACAGTCGAGTATCGATCGAATGACGGCTCCTGGCTAGCCAGTCAGATTGCTAGTGTGTCAATAGACGACGGATAGCCTAGCATGTGCTATCTCGGTGTCGTGCAGTTTCTCCCCCTACTCAGTCACTATAAATAATTAATTGTTATTGTTTTCAAGGGTAGAGAACATGCAGACATTTAGCCATTAATTCAAGGAAGGGAACGAATTAGTTTTGAGTAATATTGGGAAATGGATGATTCTTTAGTCAAAGTGAAATTAGGAAGAGAAAATAACTTCCAAAGGTGAATTTAGAAACCTGTTTTAAAACATTAACAGAGAAAAACATACGCAAACGAAAAATAAATATAACGAAAAATAGTAAGAAAAGCAAGATCTGGAGAAATTTATTTAATGGAATATAATAATTTAACTAATATAAAAAGAGTAAGTCTGAAGTTTACATGAATATGTGTATAGTTTAGGTTTATAGATAGAATAGAAAGGAACATGAAAAGGTAGCGTACATGTACATCTTGAAATGTTTCTGATAATCATTTTATTAAACAACTTCTCGAGCTCCTGCAGCCATTAGAATGAATAAATGATAAGCCGACAAAGTGCAATCACCGTCTTTAAAATTGTCTATACAATTTGAAGGAATTGTTATGGAAACCATTTCCAAGTACCTGTTCTATAAAAAGTGGGAAGATAAAAACGCCTTCAGCATTTAAATAGTTATACCATCACATGTAAAGTTTCCTTGACCACAACGGTTGTTCGGGTAAGTACGAGTTAAACATGAAAAAGACTGGTACAATCAACTAAGACTCGATTAATGTATGTTAGTATTTTTACCACCACTGCTCAGTTTCTCGTGTTCTGATTGGCTTATTTCCATTGGAAATGAGAGGACGACATACCACGGATTGCGTCAATGCTCGCGTTATAGCACGCGCTTGAAACATTTTCCATCGTTTTCAAGGGTCGTCCGCTTCACTATTTTTAGTTCGTTGTGGTAAAAACAAATTTACGATAGTTTACCATGGTAAGTTCTCTTATTTACCACGTTACTTGTCATCTGGTCAAAATTTGTTGTGGATGCACTCGGCTAGCGGCTCGTGAAATCCACAACAATTGTGTCCATGCGATGACGCAAACCCGGTGGCAAGTAAGAGGACATACCACAGTAAACTATCGTAAATTAGTTAAATAATTGGGAATAGTTGTTAATTAACCGTCATGAATGTGGAAAGCGAGTAGCAGCTGACATTTTAGAATTTTCGATCTGAAATGCTTCGTTTAAAGATTAAAGTAGATAATAATGATTGCTTTTGCCGTTATAATAATAATAACAACTTTATTTTACGAGGGTGGCACCTAACAGTAAACACTGAATAACTTGTGGCCCTCCTACAAATTCTAAAATATGATAAAACTACAAAAACGACAACAAAGTACATACACAGCAAAGTGATAAAAGCATATAAAATATATAAAGAAAGTAGTTAAAGCTATAAAAAATTACTACATTTGGTTCAATGTCCTTATATGACTGTGAAAAGCATTGAAAGAGAGCTTTCCTAAAAGTGTTTATAGATTGTTCTTTCTTAAGATAATTCGGCAAGGAGTTCCAGATCCTTGAAATTGATACGGAAAAGGATCTTCCCCCTTCGATTTCACGTGTGAAGCGGGGACAAACTAGGTTGAACCGTGTGGACTAGGTGTTTTATGGCAATCTGCATTACACTTCAGCATATCTATCATGTAGGAGGGGCTGCATTACACTTCAGCATATCTATCATGTAGGAGGGGCTGCATTACACTTCAGCATATCTATCATGTAGGAGGGGCTGCATTACACTTCAGCATATCTATCATGTAGGAGGGGCTGCATTACACTTCAGCATACCTATCATGTAGGAGGGGCTGCATTACACTTCAGCATATCTATCATGTAGGAGGGGCTGCATTACACTTCAGCATATCTATCATGTAGGAGGGGCTGCATTACACTTCAGCATACCTATCATGTAGGAGGGGCTGCATTACACTTCAGCATATCTATCATGTAGGAGGGGCTGCATTACACTTCAGCATATCTATCATGCATGTAGGAGGGGCTGTATTACACTTCAGCATATCTATCATGTAGGAAGGGCTGCATTACACTTCAGCATATCTATCATGTAGGAGGGGCTGCATTACACTTCAGCATATCTATCATGTAGGAGGGGCTGCATTACACTTCAGCATATCTATCATGTAGGAGGGGCTGCATTACACTTCAGCATATCTATCATGTAGGAGGGGCTGCATTACACTTCAGCATATCTATCATGTAGGAGGGGCTGCATTACACTTCAGCATATCTATCATGTAGGAGGGGCTGCATTACACTTCAGCATATCTATCATGTAGGAGGGGCTGCATTACACTTCAGCATATCTATCATGTAGGAGGGGCTGCATTACACTTCAGCATATCTATCATGTAGGAGGGGCTGCATTACACTTCAGCATATCTATCATGTAGGAAGGGCTGCATTACACTTCAGCATATCTATCATGTAGGAGGGGCTGCATTACACTTCAGCATATCTATCAGGTAGGAGGGGCAGCATTACACTTCAGCATATCTATCATGTAGGACATGCAGTCTCCAAGAAAGCGAGTAAAAACTAGTGTACATTTATTAAGTTTATCTTTATCATAGAACGGCATCCAATTTAGTTCCTTGAAAAGCTGTACACTGTTTGCCCTCGTATCGACACCCATGATCACTCGGGCGGCACGTTTTTGTAACTTAAAAAAACTTTGTTGGTATTCTCGGCTGAAAAAGAAGTTCATACAGTTGACCATAAAGCGTGGTCTGCTTTATCATTGCATTGTAATACATTTTGCGCTGTTCAATGGGAAGGTACCGTCTTATTTTCCTAAGGACAGCTATTCTTTGGGATAGCTTCTTACAGAGGACTTCAATTGTTCATCGAAGCTCAAGTTTTTTTCGATAATGACTCCTAGTAGTTTCTGTGCGTCCACTTGTTCGATTACTGCATTCTGTAATGTTAGATTTAGAGATGGATTTGCAACTTTGTTTTCCAATCGCTTTCCGATGACTAAGATACATTTCGTTTTCACTGTATTTATGACCATCATGTTGCTCGCTGACCATTTTGAGACATCATTAAGGTCCTGCTGTAGTGTTTCGGAAATGGCTACAGGCGCTGCATTTACATCTGACGAGTAACTCAGCGTAGTATCGTCGGCATAAATGTCGACCACAGAGCGCCGCATTGCTGACGGCAGGTCATTAATGAACAAGAGAATATTGGCCCCAGGATACTTCTGTGAGGTACACCGGAGACCACATCTTTAGAGGAGGAACGACATCCATCCATGCTAACGTACTGCGAGCGCCTACTTAAATAGCCACGACATAAGTCCAGGTCTTTACCGCGTACTCCATAGGCATTGAGCTTCATTAACAGCAGTCCGTGATCAATTAAATCAAAGGCCTTTTTGTAGTCTACAAAAATAAGCCCGGACACTCTATTTTTATCCAGATCAAGCAGTAATAGGCCCTTTGCAGCTAACATTCACGTGCTGATATAATACTTCATTAACGAATGAACTGAGCTCGTGATCCCCATGGGAAAGGCGTTGCCATGAATACTGGAGAGCAAGCTATCTTAAAAAACGCAGTTTTATAAAGATCGTCAATCGATTGGAGGTGGAAAATAGCATTTACAAACAGGTTTTGCTAATAACACTACCGATGAATTATAGGCACGGAGTGATATTTTGAAAGGCTCGTGCAATTATTAGAACTTTCTAAATATCATGCAGTGCCTATAAATCATGTTCGTTCGATTTTTGTTGATAATAATATTATACTGATCAAGCATTTGCTGACAGCATGCGACTGTGCATTATATAACCTTTTTATGCACTCGTTATTGACCAATCAGAATCCATATATTTTGTTAAGTATAAAATAAAATTCTTTATAAAATGACGCCGTAAACCGTTTTCTAATTAAATCGCGAAAGTAGCGCGCGTTTTGATTATCAAATGCAATGAGCGTTTTCCTGTTTTGTACTCGGTACTTTGATTTTTTTTGATAAACAAAATAGAAAATACCTTTTTTTTGATTCCATAGAGCTAGTTATAGAAACACATGTGGAAGATTGGAAGAACTCGAAATAGTAGAGGAAACACTCGTCCTTCGGTCTCGTGTTCCCATTGCGATTTCTCGTTCTCCTAAACTCCCACTCGTGTTTCTATAACAGGCAAATAGATATACAAAATAAAATGTATTGATAAAAATCAATGTCAATATACAAACCAATATGACAGAAGAGGGAAAGGAGAACAGGAAGGATGTTTTTGTTTATTTATTTTTGGCAAAGGTTTAAGTGGCACTGTAAAACACACCTGCTCTTGAAGAACTGAAGACCATAATTTAGCGATAAGAATTAAGACATGACTTAAACTTAATTCGAGTGTCAAATTGTTCAATGCTATCGAAATACCAACTGTCAACAATTGCCCTATATCATTATGACGTCAAATCAAAACAATCTATTGTTTAAACGCTAAGGATTCGGTCGTGGGAGGGGGACAAAACAGCAACAACACAAAGGAAATCGCTATCAAATGCATTTTGTAGAACGTAGAATAACGGTAACAGCCACCAAATACGGTAAATATTGTGGGATAAACATTGACACAGCTGATATATGGAAACCAGACAATTCGAAGTTAAATTTTCCTCAGCAGAGCAGCTTTAATTCAACATTCTATTGTTCATGTCGATTCTGTCCCCCTCATAAACAAGCCGTGACGCCATAATAATATAGGTCAATTAAGAATAAATGGGTTAGGTGTTACATACATCGTGCAATTTGTGTCATACAGAAACAATGAAAGAGTTATTAGTTTGCTCGATACCATTAAGGATATACCCTTGAGCATCTTGAAGGAAATCCACCCATAAGTAAACTTAGCGAGAATACGATAAATATCGTATTTATTTTAGTAACCTATTAGCTAAGGGGTGACATCCAGTCTAGGTGATAAAATGAAGGTGAACGTGTTAAGGAATAGTGTGGTTTTGTGCCAAACGCAACATATATTGGTTGCAAATTTGGGGTAAGCTTTGCAACATTTATACCGACACAGGCAAAGTTTTCCTTGGCCAAACGGTTGTTCGAGTAAGGTATAATCAAGTCGGTTAGGTATGGTAACCGGCGACGTGGAAAGCGAGTAGTACCTGACGTTTTGAGATCTTTTGAGACTGGCTGTTCGTCGTCTTCGTTATCTATGTTCATAGTTAAGGTAAGAAAGAGGCGTGAGCCGCAAAATCGTTATATAAAATATAACATAAAGATTAAGATAGGGACTTGTTATTGTTTGCTTTTGTCGTTAAATAAAATGATATGGATAGACAAAAACAGAATGTTTTTTAAATCAAAATCATACTTGAATATACAACCCAAAATGCCGGATGGGAGAGGAAGAATGTTTATTTATTTATTGTTGACCAGGTTTCATATTCTTCATATCAGTGCTCTTGGACAAGTGAAGGTCAGAATTTAGAAACAAATAGAAATTGTCTTTTTTTTTTTTAGTTTTTAATGAATTTGGCCAGGATTCCATTCATTTGTGCCTGAATGATTTAGACTGAATTTTAAACTTGTCAAATTGCTCAGTGCTATCGAAATATGAATTAGTTAGGTGCTATCTTTATGTTAAACTATCAATAAATTAAATATTTATAAAGTACATATTGTCAAGCGTATAAGCGCAGCTTCAATGTTAAATGCTGCAGTATTTTTCTAATAAAACACACTACCACCTTCAATAGGACAATTCCAAAATATTTCAAATTCATAAAGCTATCGAAAAGAAAAGAAAAAATATATTCTACACGTCATTTGATACACTCCTTTATCTTAATATGTTGAAATCATTGTTCAGCTAATATTAAAAATGAATACGGAAGAAAAAGAAAAGCAATAAACAGCAGCAAAGCATAAGGAAAAAAGAAAAAGAAACCTGTATGAATACATCTCGAGAACTTTCCTCATACACCTTGAATTAATAATGAGCAATGCAATTCATTTCATCAGCCACATTGATACTTCCCCACTGAATATCAATCCCCGCCCATCCCATACAACATCAGTTAAACTGTAAATTACACTAGAGGATTATAGAAACCTTACTTATCTTCAACGTTTTACTCATAGAAACCCAATCAAACTACCAGATTTTCAGGCAGAACGATATCTCCTCTACGATATTATTTCTCATACATTTTGTACTCAGTTATTACCGAAAAACGAAACAATACTGACTTCATTATCTAAAATCATTCGACATTTTTGATGACGTTTGAAAGCACTACTGAATGTTTAGTCTTACAAGTAGCTAGAATATATGCACCTCAGTTCCTAGATTTTTAATAGTCGGCTTTCCATAGATTTTAGTCCCCATTGTATAGGAAGCAGTATTTTATTCCCTGGCATTAATATCAAGGTCTTTTCCGAATACATTAATTGGATTTTGTACTACCTATTCAAGTACTGAACAACGAAACAACACTTCACTTGACTCATTCGAAATTTAGTGATATATAAAAGAGCTATATACTGGGTATTTAGGCTTGGTAAACTTTACACACCTTTCTAGAATACGGCTGCCCATGCCAAGACTGCATCATAACGGGACCTGAAACAACCATAAGGGCTGATCAAAGCCAGGACCCGGCTAATCCATAGATCGAATTGGAATTTAGCGTGTCGGTTTTTGTGGGGGGAAGAAAACTGGAGGACCCGGAGAAAAACCCTCGGAGCAAGGGCAAGATACCAACAAACTCAACTCACATATGGCGCCGGTCCGGGAATCGAACCTGGGCCACAGAGGTGAGAGGCGAAGCGCTTAACCACTGTGCCACGCCAACTCCCACTGCAGCATTCGCCCGTGCCCGTGCCTGTGCATGAACTTAATTCGTAAACTTCAAATTTGCCTCAAGAGAGTTAGGTTTAAAATAAAACTAACTCTGATCGCGAAATAAATTTGGATGACTAATGAAAGCAACTTATATTTGGTTTGCCTACATTCTAGTTCTGTATTTGATGAATTATTTATATCAGTTTCTTTCAGTGATTTTTAGTATCCATTGCAGATGATGTACGTGATTGAGATTGTGGCAGTTTGCCTTGGTTTCACATCCCTCGTGACGTCATCCACATCGGACACACGGAAAAACAACGACACAGGTCAGATCATGCAAGACGTAACGACATCAACCACGTGTGGCAATAACTATACTGGATATACACCAGCCACTATGCCTAATTTGAGTGCTGTCACTTCCAGTTTTTCTTATCATGCAACGAGCACAAAACTTCCCATCGCTACAGCAGTGATGTTGATTAAACCTACGAGGACGGGCAATGTAAGTCAGACGCCTACCAGTTCCAGTGAAGTGCTAACGACTCCACTGAGCTCCGAGGGCATGATTAACACAACTGGGAAACATGTCACACATTTGGATTCCGCTGCCAAGAACGTAATAAATGTTACTGGTACGATGATTGCCTTGTATGAAACAAAACCAAAACCTCTTCTTGATATAACTGTAGCACAAACTATTTTAACATTGTCTGTGTCAACTAACTTAACCGTTTCGAGAAACAAAAGTGAAATTCGAGAAACAAATAAGCGAGCTAATTCTGTCTCCTCTGCTTGTCCTTCGAAGTGCGAATGCTCGAAATGCGAGGGGTATGGTCAACGCAAATCCGTGTCTCTTCGTTGTAAAACGGAAAACGTCAAAGCATTTATGAAGACCATAAAAATACCGAAGAACCTGGAGGTATGCTCAATGTAAGTTCTGCTCTGTTTACTCTGCTTCTGAATTTATAGATTTGTAAGATATATTTATAAAGGAGATACGAATGGTTGGGATAAATAGTGATGGTATTTATTTTAAGAAACAGCTAATTTATTCAAATGATTTTATGGTTCAGTAAAATATCACAGGCAAAACCCATTGCGGGGTCCTGGGGTCGAATCATGAAAGCGAGGTCGGTTTGTCCAGGATGGTAAATTTACTTTTTTGTGTGCTATTCCCGACATTTCTTCATGATTCGATCCCTGATCCCTGCAAACCGTTTTCTTTTACCAGATCGTCTAGAGAGTTGAAAAAGAAGACTAAATTTCGAGCTGATGAGATAATTAGATTATAAGTGAAGTGCCTGAGAAATACGATATTTTATGACGTTTCAGGATTCTGACACTACAGCAAAGCTCAATTGCTGGCTTTCACTTGACGTCATAGCCGCCATGTTGGTGCCCTTAAACAATAGATTTCTCGTTGGCTTCTTTTGGTGGGGCACCAACATGACCGCCATGCCCTTTGTCGTTTGAATCTCTGGGGATTGAATGAAAACCAGCAATACCACTTCAGTGACAGTTATTACTGAATCAATGTTTTTCGAAACACAGCGATCTTTTGAAGTCATGACTCAGGAATTTACTGTCACCCTCTCTCCCTGTGAATGAAACAGTTTTTTGATTTAGAGAAAATATTTGATAACATAGCTAATATAAGCTTCATATGGGAGCTTCCGCGAGGGCCGAAGCGCGAGCAGAGAACCATACATATAGGATGACAGCAAACATTGCATATATACTTCATGGTAGTGTTTCGTTCCATATAGTCTCCCTGCATAATACTGTCAAATGCTGAGAAAATGATTATGCAGGGAGACTATATGGAACGAAACACTACCATAAAGTATATACCAAACATTGGCTGACTTACGTTTTCCCTCGCGCCCGAACAAAGACGCGCGGCCTGAAAATGTGCTGCACATGCGCAACCTGGATTGGAAAGCCTTCCCATGAACACTTGCGCTTACAAATTTGTCAAGAAGGCGAGAAACTTGAAGTTTCCCCGCGAATTTTGTCATTTCCAACTGAATTTTATCCTGTAGTTTTTTTAGCTCTAGAAACTACAGACGCATCCGACAAGGTCAGAAATGCACGTTCTAACTTTAATACTCGCTAAACATCTTCAATTATTGTGCTTTTCATACAATCTGAGGATATTTATCGGGCACTTTTTCAAGTGATTTTTGGGAAAAGTGTCCCACGAACTCATGTTGTAAATTTTACCCTGAAAAAGGTTAGCTTAAAAACTTTTAGACAACTAACCTTACCTGGAAATTAGCATGAACAGTGACATAAAGCGATTATTTGTTCAATTTATACAAAGGACTTTAAATGGTTTACAAAGCCATACAAAGTATTTATCGTTACTTACACAAAAAGAGACGATTCTTTATTACTCATTTACATTTAACTTAAAAAAACAATTATGATTACAAGAAAAATAAGGGGAGCAATAACTATATATTACTCTGGTTTATTCAGTTGCGTACTCGTACAAAAGCAGCTTTGAACGAGCGTGCGGCATTGTTCGAAAATGGCGTTATCACTGATATTGCATGAACAGCGCGCGCGAACTAAAATTGAAAACTTATTATTCAAATCACAACACAGGCAGCCCAAGCTCTGTAGGTTGCACTGTGTAATAAATACATAAATAAATCTTGTATTTGTTGTAGCAGGCTAAGTATTACAGCTTAAAGCTGTTGGGGGCCTGCTTTTACTCCTCACACACTCCCCATTACATTAAATGTTTTGGACACACTACACTCGACTCACGGTTGGGTGTGTACTACAGTGTACTACAGGTGAGAGGCGAAACGCTTAACCACTGCGCCACCCTGGCTCCTCAACTTTAACTGATTAAAACTTTCTTTTTCTCACATATGCATGGTCTCCAGCTGTTTCACCTAGAAATTCAAAGGAACATAATTATTACCGCGATGAGAATCTTTACAAGTATTTCTTAAAGTAGTACTTTGAATAAAAGTGATCATTGTTCTTGTTCTAGAGACACTTTTAAGTGGATAAAATGTTTTATTAAAGAAAATGTTCTGATGCAAGGTGCTTACAGTAAGACTATTGAAATCGGGGCCTCATAGACAACGAGAACTAAACACATTGCAAAACGAAAACAAAGCATCGCAAAGTACAAATCCTAGCATATCCATGCGATTTTCTTCATTCAAAAGACTTCGACTTCAGACTGACTCGTGGCACGAAATTTGCCTTCGATCGGTACATCTGTTCGAATCCCGAGCAAGTTGAAATGCTATTGTCTTCTGCTCGACACTGATTGGCTCAAATAACCGTAATTTGGAATGCTTTGTTTTTGTTCTGTAATGTGATTGGTTCTCGTTGCCTATAAGTGGCCCCGGTTTCAGTAGTCGCACTGTAAGCTTGAATTCAAACATAACAAGAAAGTTACCTAGTAGGAAGTTAAACTTTTCAGCCGGTAGACTTTGATCACTGTGTTCGAATTTCTACAAGTCGAATATATATATAAGTTATCCAATGAATAACACAACAGTGTGTTTGGAGTTTCAGTTTACTGAATATTTCACTGAAACTGCTCCTTTGATAATTTTTGTGACACTAAATATTCTCTTTGTGATCCCTGCGATTTTTCTTAATTCTTTGGTCATCGCAACGATATTGTCAAAAACAACCTTACGCCGTTCTCCATCGTTTCTCTTGCTGTGTGGTTTGGCATCTACTGATAGTGGAGTAGGATTATTTGCACAGCCTATTGCTGTTGTGTTTTCCATACTGGAATGGAACGGAAAGGTACAACTTCTATGTCGAATCAAAGGACTTTGGGTGTTGAGTTTCATGTTCTTTAAAGCAACAATGTTTCTCTCGACATTTATCAGTATAGACAGATATCTTGCTATCCATCTCAAGACCAGATATCAAGGTATCGTTACCAAACGTCGTGTTATCTGTGCTATTGCTGGATCTTGGATTCTTTCGTGTACTTCCTTGTTGCTAGTGGCAGGGCGTCTTCCATTCGCTATTGTAGATACATTGATATTGATATTCTGCCCTACTATTATAGTTATCTGTTACTACAGATCATTGAAAGCCATGAAATCGCAGACTGACAACCAAATTGCCATTCAAGGGGCTTCGCAAAATTCATCTGGAATTGACATTGCCAAGTACAAGAAGACTTGGACAACGATGGTTTTGGTTGTGACCATATTTCTTTTTTTGTGTTTTACCCTGTTGGTATGCTTGGACATTTTATGCATATTTGATGATAACAAATGATTGGCAGGACGTATATATACCCGATCTATTCACAGTATACAGATTTATTGAGACTGTAATACACATTAATTCCTCTTTGAATCCGATTATATATTTGATTAGATTAAGAGAGTTAAGACAGTCTTCTGCTCATCTACTGAGGCGAATATTCTTTAAAAATGGTTTTGTAAATTTGAAGCTTTACTGTTCTAACCTCGCATCATGTTTTTCTGAATTATGATAAGAATATTATAATAATTATGAACATGATAATAATTGCTCTTCATAATAGTTCATAACCGTTGACCACATTAGTATTCTGAGAAGAGTTCAATGTTTTACAACCAATTAATGCAAAGCTCTAACAACGATAACCTCCTACTGATTAGATGAAAAGCGATCAGTTGGTTTTCACCGAATAGACAAACTGATTCAGACATTTTGATGAAATTAACCGTAACATTATAAAATATAATTAATGAAAACGTAAACTTGTACTTACTTTTCCAAATGTTAATGACTTCATTTTCGGTTGGTCAAAAGGATAAAAGCTAGCTGGTAATTAAAATTTCCACTACCGACGACATAGAAAAAGATGAAGGTTTTTTTCAAAGACAGGTTCCCCTGCAAGACTTCACCGTTTGCAACCTGAAATGTTATTGGTTACCCAAACAATAGCCTACCCCTAAACGATACAAACCCTAACCTAAAACAATGGGTTTCTTTATCAGTGAAGTCCAATAGGATACGACCTACAGAACAGTGAAGTATAACTGCAATTCTTGCCCTTTTTAGTTTGGAAGGTTACTTTTCTTGTTTAGCCATTAATACTAAATACGTGCATCAGCCGCTGGATATGCTAATATTCATCTTTACTAATTAACGAGTATAGTGCGAGGTTGAGGTTTCTATAATCGGCAGATAGTTGGCGAGGGGCACAGCCCCAAGTCGACTATCAAAGTCGATAGAAACCGACAGCGAGAAGTCTGACTGTTTTCGCATATCCAAGCCACAGTCCTATCAACTTTGTGATCGAGAAAACAGCGATAAACACTCGCAAAAAATATTTTTCTCAGTGATGTTTGTCTGCAGAGCGCACAGTCGAGTATCGATCGAATGACGGCTCCTGGCTAACCAATCAGATTGGTAGACGTGTGTCAATAGACGGCGGCTAGCCTAGTATGTGCTATCTCGGTGGTGCCGTGCAGTTTCTCTCCCCACTCAGACACTACAAATAATTAATTCTTATTGTTTTCAAGGGTACAGAACATGCAGACATTTAGCCATTAATTCAAGGAAGGGAACGAATTAGTTTTGAGTAATATTGGGAAATGGATGATTATTTAGTCAAAGTGAAATTAGGAAGAGAAAATAACTTTCAAAGGTGAGTTTAGAAACCTGTTTTAAAACATTAACAGAGAAAAACATACGCAAACGAAAAATTAAGATAACGAAAAATAGTAAGAAAAGGAAGATCTGGAGAAATTTATTTAATGGAATATAATAATTAATTTAACTAATGTAAAGAGTAAGTCTGAATTTTACAAGAATGGGTGTATGGTTTAGGAAAATGAAAAGGTAGCGAACATGTACATCTTGAAATGTTTCTGATAATCATTTTATTAAACAACTTCTCGAGCTCCTGCAGCCATTAGAATGAATAAATGATAAGCCGACAAAGTGCAATCACCGTCTTTAAAATTGTCTATACAATTTGAAGGAATTGTTATGGGAACCATTTCCAAGTACCTGTTCTATAAAAAGTGGGAAGATAAAAACGCCTTCAGCATTTAAATAGTTATACCATCACAGGTAAAGTTTCCTTGACCACAACGGTTGTTCGGGTAAGTACGAGTTAAAAGACTGGTACAATCAACTAAGACTCGATTAATGTATGTTAGTATTTTTACCACAACTGCTCATTTCTCGTGTTCTGATTGGCTTATTTCCATTGCAAATGAGAGGACATATGCCACGGATTGCGTAAATGCTCGCATTATAGCGCGCGCTTGAATCATTTTTCATCGTTTTCAAGGGTCGTCCGCTTCACTATTTTTAGTTTCTTATGGTAAAAAAACACATTTACGATAGTTTACCGTGGCATGTTCTCTTACTTACCGCGTTTCTTATCATCTGGTCAAACTTTGTTGTGGATTCACTTGGCCATGGCTAGCGCCTCGTGAAATCTACAACAAGTTTGTCCATGTTTTTGTTATCTGACTTCATTTATTTAAAGGCACTTGCTATTAGCAAAACCTGTTTGTAAATTCTATTTTCCACCTCCAATCGATTGTCGCTCTTTCTAAAATAGCGTTTTGATAGATAGCTTGCTCTCCAGCATCCATGGCAACGCCTTTCCCATGGGGATCACGAGCTCAATTCATTCGTTAATGAAGTATTATATCAGCACGTGACTGTTAGCTGCAAAGGGCCCATTTGAGGCTGACTATCTCACTTGTATGGTATATAGTGTCGGAGTGTCGGAAGTGTTTTGGTTTTGCATTTACTAAGCTCTCCTATTGGCTGAGAAAGTAAACCAACCAATCAGAATCCAAAGTAAAACCAAACGCAAATTGATTTTGGTTTTGGTTTGGTTTGTCATTGGCTCACAGAGAAGCCATTTATGAGTTACTTGTGATTACTCGCTCCTATGATTGGCTGGCTGTGGGTAATTTGCGATTGGTTTCACTACACTCAACTGAAAACCGCTCTATATATACTAAAACAATGACTGGTATTACAGTGGCGTCTATGAATAGCAGTTTCAGGGTTATTGACCCAAACGCCTCACTTCAATGTAATGAAGCGCTACTGGCAAACTGTATCTAAACTAGTCGTGCTTGTTAATTTGAGAGGGTGTTGGTGTCATGAAAGAAGGATGGTTTCGATTGCACTTCATTAAATCGAAATGAGGCGTTCGGGTCAATACCGCTGAAACTGCTATTCGTAGACGCCACTGCATGTAATATTGAACAATTATTCACTGACCGAAGTTGAGGTGAATAACAACGTATATTCACCTCCAGAGTAGCCAATTAAAGCGCGCGAAAAGCACTATTCACTTGTGTGGTATATACTAACAGCTATTATTTCGCTCTCAAGTGTCGGTGACTAGCGGTGAATATTTAACAATTATTCACTGAAGTGGAGGTCAATAGTGGTGGATATTTACCGAGCCGCTGAGGTGAATAATTGTTTTAGTATATACCACACTCCAGGTGAATAGCCAGTATCAAATAGTTATTTTATTTTCTGTCAAATGGACAAAAACTCGTGCGAGATTCGCTGCTTTGCACGGAGGTGAATATGAAATCATATTCACTGTTTGAGTAGCAAATCAGAGCGCGCGAAAAGTGATATTCACTGGTGTGGTATATACTAATTATATATATTTACCACCATTAGTAACCTCCACTTCGGGGAATAATTTTTAATTAACCATCGTGAATAGAAAGCGAGTAGCAGCTGATATTTTGAGATTTTTCGATCTCGAATGCTTCGTTTAAAGATTAAAGTAGAGACTAATTATTGCTTTTGCCGTTCAATACGTAAAGGTTATAACATACCCAACAAAATATCTGAATTCTGATTGGTCAATGACGAGTGCATCTAAAGCTCTCAGCAATTGTTTGTTCAGTAGATTATAAACAAAAAATCGCTTGAACTGCTCGTGCTATATATACATGAATTATAGGCACTGAGTGATATTTTGAAAGGCTCGTGCAATTATTAGAACTTTCTAAATATCATGCAGTGCCTATAAATCATGTATAGCAGTAGCAGTTCGTTCGATTTTTGTTGATAATAATATTATACTGAGCAAGCATTTGCTGACAGCATGCGACTGTGCATTATATAACCTTTTTATACACTCGTTATTGACCAATCACAATCCAGATATTTTGTTAAGTATAAAATAAAATTATTTAGAAAATGACACCGTAAACCGTATTCTAATTAAATCTCTATAGAAAGTAGCGCGCGCTCTTGAGCTAGTTGGAATAATTTACGTTTTGATCATCAAGTGCAATGAGCGTTTTCATGTTTTGTACTCGGTACTTTGAGTTTTTTTATAAACAAAATAAAAAATACTTTTTTTTGTTTCTATAGAGCTAGTTATAGAAACACATGTGGAAGATTAGAAGAACTCGGAATAGCTGTGGAAACACTCGTCCTTCGGGCTCGTGTTCCCATTGCCATTTCTCGTCCTCCCAAACTCCCACTCGTGTTTCTATAACAGGCAAACAGATATACAAAATAAAATGTATTGATAAAAATCAATGTAAATATACAAACCAATATGACCGAAAAGGGAAAGGAGAACAGGAAGGATGTTTTTGTTTATTTATTTTTGGCAAAGGTTTAAGTCGCACTGTAAAACACACCTGCTCTTGTAGAACTGAAGACCATAATTTAGCGATAAGAATTAAGACATGACTTAAAGTGCATATGAATCGAAATATATTTTTTTCTCTTTCGGTAATTGGATAACTAAGAAAATGGACCCTGTAGTTTGTTTTTCCTTTTCCTAATTCTAGTATCAAATTGTTCAATGCTATCGAAACACCAGCTGTCTACAATTGAGAATAAATGGGTTAGGTGTTACCTTCATCGTGCAATTTGTGTCATAAAGAAACAATGAAAGTTGTTCGATACCATTAAGCATCTAGAGGGAAATCCACCCATAAGTAAATATAGCGAGAAAACGATCAAAAAATCGTATTTATTCAACCTATTAGCTAAGGAGTGACATCCAGTCTAGGTGTAAAACGAAGGTGCAGTGTAGGAACAGTGTAGTTTTGTGCCAAATGCAACATATATTGGTTGCAAATTTGGGGTAAGCTTTTCAACTTTTATTCCGACACAGGCACAGTTTTCCTTGGACAAACGGTTGTTTGAGTAAGTATGAGTTCAGTAGACAAGGTATAATCAAGTCGATTAGGTAACCGTCGAGGTGGAAAGCGAGTAGTACCTGACGTTTTGAGATCTTTTGAGATCTGGCTGTTCGTCGTCTCCGTTATCTACGTTCATAGTTAAGGTAAGAAAGAGGCGTGAGCAAAATCGTTATATAAAATATAAGATAAAGATTAAGATAGGGACTTGTTATTGTTTGCTTTTGTCGTTAAATAAAATGATATGGATAGACAAAAACAGAATATTCATACTTGAATATACAACCCAAAATACCGGATGGAAGAGGAGAATGTTTTATTTATTTATTGTTGACAAGGTTTCATATTCTTCATATCAGTGCTCTAGAACAAGTGAAGGTCAGAATTTATCGATAAGTTAGTTAAGACATGATTTTAAGCTGAAATTGTCTCTGTTTTTTTTAGTTCTTGAATTTGGCCAGGATTCCATTCATTTGTGCCTGAATGATTTAGACTGAATTCTAAACTTGTCAAATTGCTCAGTACTATCGTAATAATAAACATTAGTATAATTTCATCAGTGAATATAGAAATTCCCGTGCTCTGATTGGTCGAGAATTACGTCATACGTCGCTATATTCACCTCCAGAGCGCCTGGAGGTGAATATAACATACAAGGCATTTACCAAAATGGCCGCTCGCATATTTACTGATGTTTCTCACGAATAAATAAATAATATGAAAGAAAAAGCTTTTCCAAAACCCACTAAAGAAGCAACTAAATAAGTATGGCTAAACTTGAAGCTTATTTTAATCCATAAGCCGTCACAAACAAAGTTTACTTACGAGTTTTGGCCGGGGTTGAGTTTATTCGGTCCTCGTGAATCACAACTGAAATAACGTCTACTTAGAGCAATAAATAACACGAGACTTTGGAACTGTTCGACTTAAAAAGAGTGTACTTACTTGAGTTATTTTCCCCGTGGTTCTTGATAGAAAAACAACAAGTTCTAGTTTTCATTCAGGAAGCCGGTTGCTGTTGTGCTCTTCTCTCGCCGCTCTCGGTGTGTTTTCAAGTTTTATCTCATACCGAAATCATTTGTCTCTTGATTTCAGTTACCATTGTCTTTGATTCTGTGATGGCTATAATCCACAAAACTACAAACTGTAGTTTGTAGTTTTCAGCAAATTTGTCCTTTGAAGTGAACTCATGAAAGCGGTTCCTTTCGATAAATTTGCACTCGCCGTGGCAGATTTTCAGTCAGCCGAGTTTGCCCACTTCCACTCATTTTCGCTGCATTTCCTCTCTTTGTAACACGGTTCGAGGACTCAAAAGTGAGGACTGCTGCTTCAACTTGAATTCTAGTGTGCATTTGGACTGCTTTTCGGTATTTCTCTGACTTTAGCAAATCCATTCTTGTAGTCCCTGCAAGTCTCCTGTTGAGTCGGTTTGTGCAGTGAACCGTAGCGGCATGTGATTATGCAAATGTTGTCACAAAACTATCCTGTCACGCGCGCTTGTAAAACTTATAAAAGGGTCGGAAGTCAGACTAATAATTTCTAGTTTTAATTTCTCTGATATTCACTGTTGAAATTATACTAAAACAATTATTCACTTCAGTCTCAGTGACTATTGGTGAATATTTACCTCGACTTCGTCTCGGTAAATATTCACCAATAGTCACTTCGACTTCAGTGAATAATTGTTAAAGAGAGGAAAATAAATTAGTTAGGTGCTATCTTTATGTTAAACTATCAACAAATTAAATATTTATAAAGCCGTACATATTGTCAAGCGTATAAGCGGAGCTTCAATGTTAATGCTTCAGTATTTTTCTAAACACACTACCACCTTCAATAGGTTAATTCCAAAATATTTCAAATTCATAAAGCTATCGAAAAGAAAAAAATATATTTTAGTCTACACGTCATTTGATACACTCCTTTATCTTAATATGTTGAAATCATCCTTCAGTTAATATTGAAAATGAAAACGGAAGAAAAATAAAAGCAATAAACAGCAGCAAAACATAAGGAAACAAGAAAAAGAAACATGTATGAATACATCTCGAGAACTTTCCTCATACACCTTGAATTAATAATGAGCAATGCAATTCATTTCATCAGCCACATACACTTCCCCGCTGAATATCAATCCCGCCCTTCCCATACAACATCAGTTAAACTGTAACTTACATGCACTAGAGAATTATAGAAGCCTTACTTATCTTCAACGTTTTACTCATAGAAACGCAATCAAACTACCGGATTTTCAGGCAGAACGATATCTCCTCTACGATATTATTTCTCATACATTGTGTACTTATTACCGAAAAACGAAACAATACTGACTTCATTATCTAAAATCATTCGAAATTTTTGGTGACGTTTGAAAGCACTACTGAATGTTTAGTCTTACAAGTAGAATATATGCCCTTCTGTTCCTAGATTTTTAATAGTCGGCTTTCCATATATTTTAGTCCCCATTGTAGGAAGCAGTATTTTATTTCTTGTTAAGTTCCGGCTATCCTGGCATTATCAAACTCTTTTCCGAATACATTAATTGGATTTTGTACTACCTATTCAAGTACTGAACGACGAAACAACACTTCACTCAGTGACTCATTCGAAATTTAGTGATATATAAAAGAGCTATACTGCCGGGTATTTAGGCTCGGTAAACTTTACACACCTTTCTAGAATACGGCTGCCCATGCCAAGACTGCATCATAACGGGACCTGAAACAACCATAATGGCTGATAAAAGCCAGGACCCGCTAATCCATAGATCGAATTGGAATTTAGCGTGTCGGTTTTTGCGGTGGAGGGAGGAAAACCGGAGGACACGGAGAAAAACCCTCGCGGAGCAAGGGCGAGATACCAACATGGATCATAAAAAGACTAGTCTTTTTTATGATCCATGATACCAACAAACTCAACTCACATATGGCGGCGCGTCCGGGAATCGAACCTGGGCCACAAAGGTGAGAGGCGAAGCTCTAAACAACTGCGCCACCCCAGCTCCCACTGCATTCGCCCGTGCTTGTGCATGAACTTAATTCGTAAACTTCAAATTTGCCTCAAGAGAGTTAAAATAAAACTCTGTTCGCGAAATAAATTTGGATGACTTATGAAAGCAACTTATATATGGTTTGTATTTGATGAATTATTTATATCCGTTTCTTTGATTCTTAGTATATCCATTGCAGATGATGTACGTGATTGAGATTGTGGCAGTTTGCCTTGGTTTCACATCCCTCGTGACGTCATCCACATCGGACACACGGAAAAACAACGACACAGGTATCATGCAAGACGTAACGACATCAACCACGTACAGCAAGAACTATACTGGATATACACCAGCCACTATGCCTAATTTGAGTGCTGTCACTTCCAGTTTTTCTTATCATGCAACGAGCACAAAAGTTCCCATCGCTACAGCAGTGATGTTGATTAAACCTACGAGGTCGGGAAATGTAAGTCAGACGCCTACCAGTTCCAGTGAAGTGCTAACGACTCCACTGAGCTCCGAGGGCATGATTAACACAACTGGGAAACATGTCACACATTTCGATTCCGCTGCCAAGAACGTAATAAATGTTACTGCTACGATGATTGCCTTGTATGAAACAAAACCAAAACCTCTTCTTGATATAACTGTAGCACAAACTATTTTAACATTGTCTGTGTCAACTAACTTAACCGTTTCGAGAAACAAAAGTGAAATTCGAGAAACAAACAAGCGAGCTAATTCTGTCTCCTCTGCTTGTCCTTCGAAGTGCGAATGCTCGAAATGCGAGGGGTATGGTCAACGCAAATCCGTGTCTCTTCGTTGTAAAACGGAAAACGTCAAAGCATTTATGAAGACCATAAAAATACCGAAGAAGTTGGAGGTATGCTCAATGTAAGTTCTGCTCTGTTTACTCTGCTTCTGAATTTATAGATTTCTAAGACATAGTTATAAAGGAGATACGAATGGTTGGGATAAATAGTGATGGTATTTATTTTAAGAAACAGCTTTAGAATTTATTCAAATGATTTTATGGCTCAGTTATATATCGCATGCAAAATCCATTGCGGGGTCCTGAGGTGGAATCATGAAAGCGAGGTCGTTTGTCCAGGATGGTAAATTTTCTTTTTTTGTGTGCTATTCCCGACATTTTATAGTTTAGAAATATTCCTAAAAACAGATCGTAAGGGGAAACTTACGCCAAAAGCTCCGATATTTTTTAAAAATGGCGAGCAGCTAGACCGAATCGAACGACCTCTCTTTCATGATTCGATCCCTGATCCCTGCAAACCGTTTTCTTTTACCAGATCGTCTAGAGAGTTGAAAAAGAAGACTGAATTTCGAGCTGATGAGATAATTAGATTATTAGTGAAGTGCCTGCCTGTTATGACGTTTCAGGATTCTGACACTACAGCAAAGCTTTCACTTGACGTCATAGCCGCCATGTTAGTGCCCTTAAACAATAGATTTCTCGTTGGCTTCTTTTGGTGGGGCACCAACATGACCGCCATGCCCTTTGTCGTTTGAATCTCTGGGGATTGAGTGAAAACCAGCAATACCACTTCAGTGACAGTTATTACTGAATCAATGTTTTTCGAAACACAGCGATCTTTTGAAGTCATGACTCAGGAATTTACTGTCACCCTCTCTCCCTGTGAATGAAACAGTTTTTTGATTTAGAGAAAATATTTGATAACATAACTAATATAAGCTTCATAGGGGAGCTTCCGCGAGGGCCGAAGCGCGAGCAGAGAACCATACATATAGGATGACAGCAAACATTGGGTATATACTTCATGGTAGTGTTTCGTATGGCGTACCATCCCCGCCAAAATTCATGGTTTGAATTCGAAGTTCTTCACATGAATTTTACACTCAAGTAGAATATTTCATATTGTTATTTTGTATTTTATAAGCTTTATCAAGGTTTCAACATACGTGTTTTATATTTGTCGTTCAAGTTTTAAATTCAAGATTGTCACTGTTCATTCTAAACTCCACGTCATGCATTCGTTGTTCGAGTTTCACATTACAAAGTCGACGACTTTTATTTTCAACTCGACATTTTGAATTGAACTTCACGCTTCAGTGACTCCCGGTTGACCTTGGGAACCGCTGACATAAACAACGCAGGCGCAACAGTCAGTCGATCACAAAATGGCGGCAGAGTTTGTATTCTCCGTAGTTCAAGAAACAATTCAACGACTCGATAACTGCCAACAGGAGGATGATTATAGTAGAATAGTGCTTCGTTTAGAGACAATGTTTTGTCAGAACTCGATATTGAAGAACTTGTGGACAAACAAACTACGAGTGCAAAGTACACAGGTAAAGGTTGTGATCGTCAACCCTAACGAGAAGAGTAGAAACGAGAAGCTCAGTCTTTCTCTGAGGAGTCGAAGTCCATCCGCTTAGTGAATGTTTGCCTAAAGAAATGGACGACCGTTGCATAAATGTATTGAGGCGGATTTCTGATTATTTCCTCTACTGTACATCTCTACTAAGTTCAACGGCCGTGAAGTCAATAGCCGGATTGCATCTCTGCAATTTGGTCGACAATAGTACTTTTCAGTGGCGAATTAAATCACGGTTTGTTGTCGAGTTCTCTTTACTGTAAATATCATACTCTTTCCAAAGCCTGTCGAAAGCACAGCCAGAACATCTTTACCTAGAAGCCTAGGCTCTGTATAGCTTCCTCCTGCTCCGTTTTCAAAGTACCTTTACCCAGCCGCGGAGAAAGAAGCGAGCAGCTGTGTTCTCTCTAGAAAACCTTTGGAACCAAGGTAAAAGCGAAGGAGGGTAAAAGCGAAGGCGAACTTTGAAGACGGAGCAGGAGGAAGCTATAGCAGAGCCTACTTCTAAGTAAAGATCTTCTGGCGCTATGGAAAGAGCATGATATTTACGGTTTACGAACTTGCAAAAGAGAACTCGACAACAAACCTCTCGCAGTTCGCCGCTTTCTCCGCTGAAAGCAGGCTATCTGCAACACGGCGAAGGGCAGCTTTCGTATTCAGTTTTAACGGGTTCCATAGTCAGTAGAACAGAGATCAAGCACGTGTGTTGTTCCTGTCACATCTGCGCCTGCGTAGCGCCTGCGTTTATTACCAGACCTAACAACTCCAAGTACTATTGACTACCGAGGAGTTCTGGGTACGAGGTTCCCAAGGTCAACCGGGAGTTACTGAAGCGTGAAGTTCAATTCAAAACGTCAAGTTGAAAATAAAAGTCGTCGACTTTGTAATGTGAAACTCGAACGACGAATGCATGACGTGGAGTTTATAGTTTAGAATGAACATTCTCAAACTCATTAATAATTCATGAGATAGTGATCCAATGGAGGAACTGTATTTGGTCACATGCATGGGACTTAATACCGGGTGAAACCCTTGTGTTTGATCATGTTTCCAACCCTAGTGATCAATATTTCTTAATCATCATATTCATGAACCACTAACTAATTACATACTGATAAACTACAAGTAAGGAGCGAAGAAGTAAAGAAATAAAGAATGACATTGAAAGAAAAAGTCTGCCTCCACTGGAGTTCGAACCACGACCCTTCCGACTGCTTGTACTAACTCTTGTCCACTAACTCTTGTCCACTACTCTACTAGTACGCTAGTTGAAATCACAGCCATCAAAAAAGAATAATAACCCATCTATTGAATAATTAGATACAACAGTCAAATGGTAAACAATACTTGCTAATGAAGTTTGAAAAGAAACGTATGTAAATTGTCGGTTTTGCATTCGTATGAGAAGACATGTCAAACACTCATTGTTCGTCTTTCATCAGGGGATTCCAAATATTTCGAAAACAATAAAACCCTCGAGGCTACGCCTCTCGGGTTTCATTTGTTTTCTCAATATTTGGAACCCCTGATGAAAGACTCCAATTCGTGTTTGACATAGTTCGTGACAATCTCGAATTTAAAACTTGAACGACAAATATAAAACACGTATGTTGAAACCTTGATAAAGCTTATAAAATACAAAATAACAATATGAAATATTCTACTTGAGTGTAAAATTCATGTGAAGAACTTCGAATTCAAACCATGAATTTTGGCGGGGATGGTACGCCATACGAAACACTACCATGAAGTATATACCCAATGTTTGCTGTCATCCTATATGTATGGTTCTCTGCTCGCGCTTCGGCCCTCGCGGAAGCTCCCCTATGAAGCTTATATTAGTTATGTTATCAAATATTTTCTCTAAATCAAAAAACTGTTTCATTCACAGGGAGAGAGGGTGACAGTAAATTCCTGAGTCATGACTTTTGAATCCAAACCATGAATTTTGGCGGGGATGGTACGCCATAGTTTCGTTCCATATAGTCTCCCTGCATAATACTCTAAAATACTGAGAAAATGATTATGCAGGGAGACTATATGGAACGAAACACTACCATAAAGTATATACCAAACATTGGCTGACTTACGGTTTCCCTCGCGCCCGAACCCAGACGCGCGGCCTGAAAATGTGCTACACATGCGCAACCTGGATTGGAAAGCCTTCCCATGAACACTTGCGCTTACAAATTTGTCAAGAAGGCGAGAAACTTGAAGTTTCCCGCGAATTTTGTCATTTCCAACTGAATTTTATCCTGTAGTTTTTTTAGCTCTAGAAACTACAGACGCATCCGACAAGGTCAGAAATGCACGTTCTAACTTTAATACTCGCTAAACATCTTCAATTATTGTGCTTTTCATACAATCTGAGGATATTTATCGGGCACTTTTTCAAGTGATTTTTGGGAAAAGTGTCCCACGAACTCATGTTGTAAATTGTACCCTGAAAAAGGTTAGCTTAAACACGAAGTTCCGGTATAAATAGGTTAGCCCCTCCTCTTTTCACGCATGGCGAGCTCTAAATTTAAAATTCAAATTGCTGAGCAGTGAAAAAAGCAAGCGAGCATATCAGCCTCTCCTTTGAAATGCTAGATTTTTAAGGTTTAAAATTATACAAGCCATGAAAAAAGTGACCAGAGGGAAGATAGTTGTTCATTAATGACTACCAATTGTATTTTATGACTGTTTGCGAACTCTGTAGCCCTTACTCTGAAGTTAAACATGTTTGCGTTTCATTTGAATTTCGCGCGACAAGCAATCAGTAGGGAGCACTCAAGCGGAGCATCACGCAGATGTTCACTCCACAAAGGCCGATTGACAACTGAAGGGTGACAAACCACTGGGCTCCCCTTTTTATACCGGAACTTCGTGTTTAAAAACTTTTAGACAACTAACCTTGCCTGGAAATTAGCATGAACAGTGACATAAAGCGATTATTTGTTCAATTTATACAAAGGACTTTAAATGGTTTACAAAGCCATACAAAGTATTTATCGTTACTTATACAAAAAGAGACGATTCTTTATTACTCATTTAACTTAAAAAAACAATTATGATTACAAGAAAAATAAGGGGAGCAATAACTATATATTACTCTGGTTTATTCAGTTGCGTACTCGTACAACAGCAGCTTTGAACGAGCGTGCGGCATTGTTCGAAAATGGCGTTATCACTGATATTGCATGAACAGCGCGCGCGAACTAAAATTGAAAACTTATTATTCAAATCACAACACAGGCAGCCCAAGCTCTGTAGGTTGCACTGTGTAATAAATACATAAATAAATCTTGTATTTGTTGTAGCAGGCTAAGTATTACAGCTTAAAGCTGGTGGGGCCTGCTTTTACTTCTCACACACTCCCCATTACATTAAATGTTTTGGACACACTACACTCGACTCACGGTTGGGTGTGTCACTACAGTTTTCACGTATCAGATATCGTTTCCCAGAGAAAGAAATGAAAACAATAAAATATTGAATTTTGAAGGATTTGTCTTGTGTTATCAAGTGTCTTTAAGTATCATATTTCAATCTTAGCGCACTGGGACCTGTTTTAGTACGTTTTCTAGGTGGCTCTTTACACTTTACTCTGTACTATAATTATACATTGGAAACGCAGGAAACCGTCATCTCAATACACGTGCCTCGGTAACTCAATTTTCACCCGAAAAATGCTCCAATTGACATCAAATTCCCGGTGGTTATCAATCTCTGGACCATGCCTACCATGCCTACCAGAACGGGAAGTTTTGACTCGATGCGAAATAAACCATGCCCCGACCCCGATGAAGTGTTGATTTGTAACGAAATAAATGTAAAGACAATAGAAACTGCTGCGAAATATTCAAGTATTCAATAATAAAAAGTAGCAAAAACCGTATACGACAAATCTGTCGGTAGTATGTTGAATCATGCGGAGAGATCTGATCAGCCAAAAATATTAATAAGTATACATACAAGACCAAGGTTACGGAAAAGCAGATCGAACAAGTATATTCATGCAATGTTCTTTTTTCTTTAAACATTTTTCACTGATTTCCCTTAATTCTACCAGTTATATTTGTGCTTTTAACTTTGTTTTCTTTTACAAATTATCGCTTTTTTTAGGCCGTTACCAAAGTCCAGAAAATTGGTAGCTTCGCTTTTAGGTTTGCCTATATATATGCCTTAGAGACACTTTAAGTTAAAAACTACATGACCAAGAAAAACACAATGTTTATAAACAGTAACGGCCATCTCCATGTCAACTTAACAATGACTGTCTCCAATTTTCTTTCAGATCATTTTCTTACAGCGGCATCACAAAAATCCAAAGTAAAGCCTTTATCAGACTGAAGTTACTGAAAGCTCTGTAAGTGGGTATTTTAGTAAGTGAAATGAAATTGGAAGTTTTTCGTATCCATCTATGACAAACATGTACGTAGTTTGCTACAGACTAATGCAAGTCATGTTGAAATAAGGTAATAAATTCATTGAAGAATCGAAGAAGTGCTGACTATATTACCGTTGTTCACCATACATAAAGACCCGGGATTTACCATCATTTTAATATGGCTTGTGAAGTCGATCAGGATTTATAATAATAATGAGTATCAAGTTACCATCAACATAGCCATTTATGAATTTGTTAAACACAAAAAATAAAGCGCAAAAAGTTATGTAACGTTCCTATGAAATCTGTATCTAGTTATATTTACTAACCACATCAAAAGAGTATATCTTGATAGATTAATAATGGTTATAATTAAAAGAACTGAGTGGAGTGCAATTTGTATAGGTAATCATCATACGGTTTCGAGTGCAATTTGGGATTAATTTGCACGAGTGGGTTTGCATGAGCCCAAAGGTTGCAAAAGTGTTGCAAAAGGATGCGATTGCAGACACAAAATGATGCAATTTAGGCTGAAATCACTGCTGCTTTTAACCAATCAAATTGCAGGAAACGCCAGTGATTTCAAAATGAATATAATTAAAGGAGTTATGTCATGGTACTGCGCAATTGTATCGAGTAATCGCTCGGTTGGTGGCTGTTAATTGGATATAAACAGTTAAACTTTCCTCCCTCAATGCTTGATTGAAAGTATTTTCAATATTTTCCGTGGAGACTGTTTATATACACTGTTTGTTAGTCATGTTTGCATATTTGCTTTGATTTTAAGCATCCCACACGGCCGAGATGTTCATATCAAAATCGGTGGGAAATAGCTGTTTCCGACCCGGAACGCGAAAGTAAAGTCTATTACCGTGACACAGCCCCTTTAAACGTAATATAAATTGAAAATATGGTTGCACCTACATTTTTATAAGGATGTGCCCCTTTTCAGAAAGCGATAGTTTGACGACAGAAGCTTACTGACCGTATTCCGGAATAAGAACACATATAACAATCACTACAAATCGCTTATATCGAGATTTTGTAGCCACTTGAATACTAAATGTTCCTGAATATTATATGTCAGCAAGCGTTTATAGCTCACAGTGCAAAATGTGCCTGAACCAGTCATTTCCAGAGACTATTCCGTCAATCAAACTCGCTCCCTTAAACATATTATTTTCGTTTCACCTTGAAATAGAAAGGCGACCTCCTGCAGTACGGAATGGAAAATGTAATAATTTTATAACAATTTTATACCATTAATTATTTCAGGTACTTTGACCACAATCAAATAAAACTTGTACAGCCAAATGCCTTCAACGGATTACGACAACTTGAAAAACTGTAAGTAGAACTCAGTTTGCAATAGGTAAGAGTGTGTTTACTATATACAATCATCTCGAGTTCATCCACTGTAAGTGGAAGTCAGTTTGCAATAGCTAAAAGTGTGTTTACTATATACAATCATCTCGAGTTCATCCACTGTAAGTGGAAGTCAGTTTGCAATAGGTAAAAGTGTGTTTACTATATACAATCATCTCGAGTTCATCCACTGTAAGTGGAAGTCAGTTTGCAATAGGTACAAGTGTGTTTACTATATACAATCATCTCGAGTTCATCCACTGTAAGTAGAACTCAGTTTGCAATAGGTAAGAGTGTGTTTACTATATACAATCATCTCGAGTTCATCCACTGTAAGTGGAAGTCAGTTTGCAATAGGTACAAGTGTGTTTACTATATACAATCATCTCGAGTTCATCCACTGTAAGTGGAAGTCAGTTTGCAATAGGTAAAAGTGTGTTTACTATATACAATCATCTCGAGTTCATCCACTGTAAGTGGAAGTCAGTTTGCAATAGGTACAAGTGTGTTTACTATATACAATCATCTCGAGTTCATCCACTGTAAGTGGAAGTCAGTTTGCAATAGGTATACAAGTGTGTTTACTATATACAATCATCTCGAGTTCATCCACTGTAAGTGGAAGTCAGTTTGCAATAGGTACAAGTGTGTTTACTATATACAATCATCTCGAGTTCATCCACTGTAAGTAGAACTCAGTTTGCAATAGGTAAGAGTGTGTTTACTATATACAATCATCTCGAGTTCATCCACTGTACGTGGAAGTCAGTTTGCAATAGGTACAGGTGTGTTTACTATATACAATCATCTCGAGTTCATCCACTGTAAGTGGAAGTCAGTTTGCAATAGGTACAAGTGTGTTTACTATATACAATCATCTCGAGTTCATCCACTGTAAGTGGAAGTCAGTTTGCAATAGGTACAAGTGTGTTTACTATATACAATCATCTCGAGTTCATCCACTGTAAGTGGAAGTCAGTTTGCAATAGGTAAAAGTGTCTTTACAATCATCTCGAGTTCATCCAGGATACGCAAAAAGATGGCGGCTGCACATTTGAACACAATCCCTTGTGAACTGAACCCAGCCAAAATAACACGTACAAATGCTCTATCCTCTTCGGTCACAGTGTATTGACAACAGAACTTGACTGTTGTTTTGGCTTGTTTCTAAGATTTAAAACTCTCTTCTGCGATTTTATAACGAATTTCAATTTTTTCGTGTGCAAAGGATTGTGGGTAAAAGTACCGCCATATTTTGCTGTACGGTTGAATTTTCTGAATGAAGAATACAAGAATCATAGGCTAAAGAGCCTAATAAGTGTGTTTTTAATATATATATTTTTTATTAATTTTCAGATAAATATATACAATAGAGTGTCGGAAGTGTTTTGGTTTTGCGTTTACTAAGCTCTCCTATTGGCTGAGAAAGTAAACTAACCAATCAGAATCCAAAGTAAACCAAACGCAAATTGCTTTTGGTTTTGCTTTGGTTTGTCATTGGCTCACAGGGAAGACATTTATGAGTTACTTGCATGATTTGCGTTTGGTTTTACTACACTCAACTGAAAACCGCTCTACAATAGAATTACGACCACACAAACAGAAAACGACAAAGAACAACAAAAACTACAGATAATGATGACAGCTAAAGCTAATGACTAAATACTACTTGTAATATAGACGTACAGGAGCCCATAACTAGGAGCGTCAATTCCGCGTACTATAGGCCTATGCCACAGCGTTTTCACAAGTTAGGTTATTATTGGGTTGCAATCATTCCTAAGGTAATAAAATCACAAAAGTGTAGCAAATATCCCAACTTGTGAAAACGCTGTGACAGGAGATATGGACGCTCCTGGTTATGGGCTCCTGACATGTACACGTATTAGCAATAATGAGAGCAATATTAAGTGTGGTGGTATTCCAGGGCAAACACGGTACTCAATAAATGATTTATTCGGCCAATATTTCATTCACAACAACATTAATTGTACTGCCAATTAAAGCCCATCAAAATCCCCCAAAATAAGGGCGACTCTTCGCGCGTGCGTACTAGTTTCTCACTCATGGTCCTGTCACTAATCGGGCCGACACGTAAAAATGGCAAAAACATTAACTAACCGACAACAACGTATTTATGTACATAGAGCTGATTTCGTATGAGTGGGACAAACTACAGCACTGATTACAGCACGGTTATTGTACGGCATGCCGTGACATTGAAATGTTTTTTCTACTATATTTGTCCTGCTGATCCAATCAAATTACAGAAATACGGTACAGCACGATAACAGTACGGTTACGGACATTCCGTAGTTATTGTACCACTCATACGAAATCTACTCTAAAAAAAGTGGTATTGTACTACTTAAGCTAACCGGTCTTAAATGATATGATTAGCCGAACTCAGACTAATTTTATTTTCTTCCATCAAATATATCCTATAGTGTTCTAGACTACAATAACCTGACCAGATTTAAAGCTGGAAGCCTTTCTGGGCTCACCTCTCTAAAATATCTGTAAGTGTGTGCTAACTTTGTATACGTTTACTTTGTTTTACTTTTTGGATACGTTATGGATAAGTAAGAAGTCATGCAATATCGATGAAATTGGTGTTTACTGGTTTAGCCCACGGACGTTCATGTAAAGTCGGAGCACTCTGACAAGGAGGTAACATCCAACTTATTTACTTCTTCATAAGAGGGTGCGTTTAACATCCAGCTAGTAGCTTGCATTATGCATAGCATTTTGTTATATAATAACAAAGAAGTTAAAACCGTCGAGGTCACGTTAACATTAAGGCTTCCACGACTTTCATAATGGCCGTCTCCTAATTTGCATAATTCGGAAGATTAATCTGTAGAGGGAAACCAATGCTACCACCCCTGTACCATATTAAAGATCACATTAAAACTTTTCACATGGAAAATTGCAGTTGAGTTATGAGCATTTTTAATGTAGAAAAAAAATCATGAAAGCGAGGCTAGAAAGACCTCCGTTGTTTTCCTCATACAAATCTCTCTAATTTCAAATGACTGTAACTTCATTGTTTTATAAGCTGCAGCACTCAAATTTTACAAGATCGCTAATGTCGACATGTTCTTTCACATGACAATGTTTATGTTTTATAAACGTGTATAAACGGCCCGCTTTACTGCGAAGAGAAATATCGAATTAAAACTTATAGTAGGAAGCGCACGTGCATGTAAACGAGGTAAGGAATTAAGCGCGCAGGATGAGATGATAGTATTTAAAAAAGCTTCTCGGTGGAGAAGTTGTAACCGCATCCGTCAATTGAGGCATTCACTAGCTGCATATCAACAAAATATCTGGATTCTGACTGGTCAATAACGAGTGCATCTTAAGGTTATAGAGTGTACAGTCGCACGCTCTCAGCAAATGCTTCAGTGCTCAGTATATTATAAACAAACAATCGCATGAATGAGTACTGAGTAAAGACTCGTACAATTATCAGAACTTACAAAATATCACTCATCAGGACTTTCTCAGTTTCATGCGGATATCTTGCTCCACTCATCTATTACTTGTTACTAATCCATACAGGCACCATCATCTCGTCACACGCGCTTATTTTGTTACCACATTTACATGTACAAGCGATTCCTTTCATAATTCCTTTTTTCTATTTAATCGTTGTCGTTAACTTATGGTTCGCCATCTATTTTAACAGTATGTTATTGTTACGTCTGTTCAGAGCACAGCTATAATATTGTTCTTGTTGTATACAACAGTTCTAAGTTTTAGGGTTCAATTCACAGCAATTCGTGTTGTGAGCAAGTCGTAAGCTAACTGCGTACCGTACAGTCCGTTATTGTATAATGTCCGTTCAGAACACAGTTCTTGTTCTTGTTGTATGCAACGGGTTGAATCACAGCAATTCGTGTTGTAAGCAAGTCGTAAGCTAACTATGTACCGTACAAATCAGCCTTATACGAAGTCTCGAAGAAGACTTGCTTGCAAGTTGATATATCAACAACATATCAATTTAAAAACCCTCATTCCGTAACACAGCTGGTCGTCCCTATATATGGTTCATCTGGGTCATTGAACCTTTTGTTTGAATCTTCTTCAAGGATAATAATTGTCGTTATATCATACTCAACAAAATATATGGGTTCTGATTGGTCAATAACGAGTGCATCTAAAGGTTATAGAGTGCAAAGCAGTACGCACTCAGCGCACGTTAATGGTCATTGCAATTAAGGACGGTGCCTACTATTGTCAGCGCGCACACCGTTCTGCGCATCTTGCGTCCCGCGGGTCATCCCGCGAGACAGGCCATTTGCAGAACTATTTTGAAAAAGCTGTGTTAATTGTGTAATTTTACAGACAGAAAGATGAAGGATTTTAAAATACGGTCGAAAGATATGCTTGAGAAATGAACGATTTGGAATTTTTTTAAATCCCACTACACGGCCACGAAAGACAATTTTCAGCTGAAATGGTATTAAAACAGCCGACCATTTCAATGATTTATCGTGGGGGGATGGTCGAAGAATCGTAGATTTACCCGACCAATTGAATGAAGGTTGTTTGGACTGCCATGATCATGAATCACTGCTGTCTTTTCGCCTAGCGCCTTGTGCTTTAGGCCTGTCGATGCTTTCGAGTTTCGTCAGTTTCTCCAAACATGGACTCGGCCGAGTATAAACAATGTGTGAATACGGTCAAATAAGCTTTGTGAAAACGGGTAAACCTCTTGGAAATCCAAAGAAGAATGAAGAAGGAAGGACTGTATGGGGTTTGAGCACAAAGGAAGCAGCAACAGGTTTGATTTTCAATGAAGAAAGTCGAAAGACGGGACTGACTCTTTTCTCCACCGCCATCTTGAAAATCTCCCAGAATGCAATAAAATAAACCAATTTTCAGACTTACTAGGGAGGCCTTGGTAAAAAAAAAAAACTTTTTTTCTTTTTGTAATCTATAATATAGAAGCTAAACAACGTTTACATATGTCTAACGTTTTTTGTCCTAATATTTTGCCAGATAACCCAAAATATTAATCGAATTAAAAAATTGTTTCTCGGACAAAGAAAAATGCTGAGTCAGCATTTTTTCCGATTTTCATCATTAATTATCTCTCTTAAACGTATTGGTATCCCATAATTTATTTTCTGATTTCAAAAGCTCCTTAGGGGGTTCAAACAATCCATATAAATTTTTAGAAAACAAATTGTTTGCATTTAGTAGGCAACGTCCTTAATAACATTAACATGCGAAGCTTTTCACTACTGATAATATTCAGTACTTTTTATCATTTTACCATTTTATCATCTTAGCAGCATTACCTTTAGCTTGATAGAAGTAGTATTAATATTAGTATTATATAGTTATTTAATTTCTGACATCAGTCTCTTGTAATAGACCATTTTCTCAGGTATGCGGACGTAATATTGGCCCGCCAAATAGCTTTTTAGGAGGTACTTGCTTGCAAGTATCGTCTATAGTTGTCGCCTTGTGGCGGGTGGGCTATTTGGTATAGGTCATTCTTACCGCGGAGACCTGGGTCCAGGCCTGGGGCGTTTTGGCTTTGCTCATTCCGCCATCTTGCTTTCTTCTTTTCATGCCATTTATAAGTCTAGTTTTATCGTGATTTGGTCAGATTTTCGGTAATGATATTTTCCGGGAATATTTAAATGGCTCTTGTGAATGGCTTTGGATGAAATACTCGCATATTTGGACGATAGATAGTGTACTGGATACAATCAATGCATTGCTTTAAAATCAAGTCTCACAGAATACAGTGATGTAAGTTAAATAATATAACTATTCCATGTGTTTAATACTAATAGGACGTTTGCATTATAACTGTTATTACTCAGAGTTTCATTGTAATACTTCTGACTAGTTAGTAATAATTTATGCCTTCATTACTGTCATAAGTTAATGTCCAGTTTATCACCAAAGGTATCTCACATAGCTTGTAAGAACTTGCCATTCTTGCAAGTACCTTCTAGTACGCATTGCGAACCTGTTTGAACAATAGCCGCCAATTTTTGAACAATAGCCGCTAATTTGAATAACAAAGGCTGACGCATCAGAACGAGTCTAATAAAAGCTAACGAAACTCACGGCCCGCCATGAAATACTTCATGTAGGCAGCTTGGATTTAGTATTGGTTGAAATAATAGGGAGGGTTATAGGAAACCACTACGTGATTGCCCACGTGAAGTATTTACCGGTCCGTCAAGCCTGTTGCGTGCGCATACTTGAAAAAATGGTCTATTAGGACACGGCTACGTGAAAAGCAGCTTCGCTGAATTATTACCGTGTATAAATAAAGATTATTATTATTATTATCATTATTATTTCTTCATGTCTAGGAGTCTACGATTTAATGGACTGAAGTCGTGGAGAAGTTTCTATTGGACGGAGACACCAAGTCTACTGTACATTAATCTAGAAGGTAACGAGAAATATCTTGCCAAACAACAACTACTGGAGAACACAACGGCAATCACAATTTATGGATTGACAACGTCAAAGTCCTTCCAAAATTGTAACTTTACTCGTGTCAATACCAGCAAAGCTATATTTTTGCCAAAACCCCATACATGTTACTATCTTACTAAGAACCTGATGACAAAGGTAGATGAAGCACATTCACGTCTTTCGTATTTCGAGGGTAGATGTTTGCACGGAAAAACAACAACTCTTACATCTGTAAAAATTAACCAATTTAGAAAATACAAGAGTAATTATTGTTGGGAAATCTATATGAGATTTAGACCTTTTGAATACGTCCTTGGAGTTTTGTCTATAACATCAAATTTGGTGGTTATTATAGTAACAGCAGCTGCAAGACCCTTACGAAGTAAGATGGCTTTTCTACTGGTTGCTCACATGGCTGTATGCGATGTACTTATTGGGGTGTACGCAATTTTTATCGCAAATGGCCACAGACTCGCTGATAATACTGTTCTATTTCGTGCATGGAGGAAAACCCAATGTCCTTATTACCGATCCATTTTCCTCGTTGCTCAGTTCATGGAAGCAGCTACCTCTTTTCTTGTTACCTTGGAGAGGTATCTTGCTATCGTGTTCTGCATGAACCCAAGCATCAGAATGACCAAGAAAATTGCATTAGGATGTTTGATTATTTCATGGGCAGTGGCGTCGGCGTTTTGTGCCTTCACACACATTTTTGATGACCAAAATATAACCGATAATGTAATGTGTGTTCTACTGCGAAACAAAAGCAGCAAAATAAACATATTTCTGTTCAGTCAAGGTGCTATGATAATCTTTGCGACTTTATGCCTCGTTGTTATGGTTTTGTATGTCCATATTTACATTTCCGTAAGAAGATCCGCAAAGAGAAGTGGAGTGCGTCGTGAGAGTAAACGGTTAACGATACGAATCGGGATAATGGTCTTTTCGAACTTCATTTTCTTCGTCATCCCAAACGTCATTCTTCTTGTATTAACAGCTGCAAGTCTGACGGTTGGTGGTGATAAAGTCACAAACCATGTAATAGGTCGCATAATGCCACCATTACTCGTCGTTTTTAACGCCTGCCTGAATCCATTCCTGTTCTCATTTAGGAACGATAAGTTCATTGCGGCAGTTAAGAACCTTTCTGAATATTTCCTTCATAAGGGAATGTCTTTTAGAAGTCAGTATATGAAACGCCGAGCACCTAGTAGAAACACCTTTGTCGTTAATCGTGCCACTGTCAATCCCGTTATTCCGATTGATAATAGATCGGTGACAGGGCAATATAACCCACCAGATAATTGTATGCTTGATACTTATTTGTAAGAAAATGAAACATCAAGTCGCTTGCATCATCATCATAACTCTTCCATAGCTCGTTAGAAATTCAGAGTTCAGAGAAATTCAGAGTTGTAAATAAATATATGGTAGGAAATACATAATGAACTCATTTAAACGAGTTAATGGGACAAAAAATTGATGTATAATATCTTTAAATATAATCTAAATAATTTCATTAACTGCAAAACAACTTATTCATCGACAACATCACCATAGCTACCGAGTAGGTCGTTTGCACCTAATGACATCATTTGACTACAACTATCAGAATCCTTTTCGAATTCGTTTTCCTATTCAGAGTTAGTAACTTCTCTGAGAATACCAAGACAATGGTCCAAATTAGAAGAACGAAAGAATGGAATATTGAGTGTGTTCCAAGACTAAACCTAGTAATTACCAAAGAGTAAAAACCATCTGTTTCGACTAGGTTTCGGTGAAGTTTGGTTTTTCCAGGAAGAAATCGAACACCCAAACGTAATTATTAATAGTTTAAAACAAAGATTAATAGATGTTCAAATTCAAAATTGGCATAGTGGTAACAAAGGTAACCAAGGTAACAAATTAAGATGTTATCGAACATTCAAATATAAACATGAACTTGAAAATTATGTGTTAAATATTAAAAACGTGAAGCATCGAATTGCGCTAACGAAGTTGAGAACAAGTAATCATGAGCTACAAATTGAGAGGGCAGATTATATGAGCGCCCATATAAACCACTCAACGAGAGGCTTTGTACTTTTTGCAAAGCCGAAGTAGGGGATGTACGGCATTTTATAATTAGATGCACATACTACCAAGTACCGAGAAACGAATTCTATGCTTCACTGGAAAATACATTGAAAATAACTCATGATGACCAAATTTTAACCCTTATACTTAAGCCAGATACCAAACTTGCAAGAAGAGCAGCTAAATACATATCTGATTGCCTTACAATTAGATCCCGCATTATAAGTAACTTGCCACCTGTTTCCACAATAAATTTATATAATATATATTACCCGACAACAAGACTTATCTATTTAGTCAGTATTTATTTATTGGATTCAACACTGATGTAAACATTAATGTCTGCAAAGTGCCAATAAATGTCTGTCTGTCTGTATTACCTAAACTTACGTATAGCCTGATCTGCATGTGTACCGTTCATCTACTTCGGATCTGACAACCGTACAGAGGTTTTTGAAGATATATTTTATAATTAAGAGAAAGTATTGCTCCACTGTCTAGTTATAAAATACCGACCTGCATTGAAGTCTTGAAGAAAATCAAATCTCAAGAAAACCACCCTTTATGTAATAGGGTTTCTGTCGTCTACCATCAAAGAGGAAAAAGACGACTTAGGTAGAAAATATATATAAAGAGCTTTCGTAATAGATGTAGAATAATGTTTAGAACCATCGGATAATTATACCAATACTATATATGTCATTTATTGTTTGGTATTTTAACTATTGTATATACTTTTATTGTTGGGGCTATAACTCTTAGATGGGTGTAAGTTTGGCATGTACTGTAGCTTATTATCGAATGAAATAAAGAGTTTAGACCTTTTTATTGTTATTCAGTTGATTATCATTACTGCATGGGAGCAATTTGGCAGTTGGGTTCCCTGTGGTAAAATGACAGCTATATCTCAGTGAGGGAGGGTCGTAGCGAGACGAGGTTTGCACCAAATTGTAGATAATCAAAATCGATCGGAATTTTGAACATGGTCCATCTCATGTGATGAAGTAAATTGCTCTATAGTACAGTCAAGAGTGATATTAATTGAAAAAGTGCTAATTTTCTTTTATTCGTTCTAAGGCATATTCAAGCACTAAGGCATATTCAAGCAAAATCGTATGTGTGGATAAAAAAATTGTTCATTGCCGCAGCTTATTGTATTTTGCTAGCATTCGTAGACGAATCAATTGACACGACTGCATGGATCTCAATCAACCATAATAATTTAGAAGAAACCCCATCAGTTCTCTCTTTGATTGGGTCTTCTCTATGATCAATACGAAAACAGAAAATGGTGCTGATGTAAGGCGCACGTGAAGTTCCGCGCGCGCGGCGCATCACACCATCTTCTGTCACGATGTGATCACGTGGCGGGCAACAATTGATTAATTATTGCCAGCGCGGGAAACGTTGGATTGTGATGACTACCACGTGACCCTGAATCAGCCAATGAGAGCGTGCATTGTGTCTGGAAAACCTATGACTATGTAACAATAAACACTTAATGACTGGCCCCGAGGGAAACAGTGAGTTTTGTTTCCCCGAGATCCTCCATGGGATCGAGGATCGAGGGGAAATAAAACTCACAGATTCCCGAGGGGACAGTCATTAAGTGATTTGTTATATAGACATAAGTTTTTCTAGAGGCAAAGGTGTGCATAAATACAGGACCTACCTGATACGAGCGAGGAAATTGTTGTCTTCTCTTCGAGAAGCTGAAACACAAAACGGTGCCAGCATCGCTACGGCATTTTTAGTATCGTTTTATGCCTTTATTGGATCCAATTTCTCACTCTCGCGCTTGATAAAGATGTAAATTGTTTCTTTGGAGCTGGTTCAATTTTGAACATTTTCTTGCTACGAAAAATTGTCAGCTATTGATGAAGATCTAGACATTTTGGTAAACAAATATTTCCCGCCTTTAGCTAGCCAGTGGCGCGCGCGACACATCACACCATCTTCTGTCACGATGTGATCACGTGGCGGGCAATAATTGATGAATTGTTGCCCGCGCGGGGAACATTGGATTTTGATGACTGCCACGTGACCCTGAATTAGCCAATGAGAGCGTGCGTTGTGTCCGGAAAACTTATGGCTATGTAACAATAGGGATTGTTTACTTGTCATCGTCATCGCCAAGGACAATATGGCGCCATTTTCAACATTTTGCGAAACATGGTTCTGGACCCTTGTTGACTTGAATGCTGAACGAACGATTTTCAAATTTAGCCGACGTTCCTTGCCGTGCTGACTGGGGAGCTCCCATCGTTTGAAATTCTAAAGACGTTCATGATGTTTGTTGTAAAGCCTTGGTTCGTGAAATGTCTGTATTCTAAATGCTTCGCTGAAATAAAGTCAGTGACATAGCTTGGCTCGAACTTCGCCGTTTTGATCTCTTCAAATTATTTTTGAAGAACCGACAAAGTAGCAGATTCAGCTAAATTTCGAGTATGTTTTATTACCTTGTTTTGATTCTGGAAACGTTTTCAGGTGAGTTTGGACTGTCCTTTGCCTTGGCTTTGGTATGGTTTGGCTGGCGTTCAGAAAAGCCGCAAAACACAACTTCATTTCTTTTTCTCTGTGTTTTATAAAACATAGGGAAACAAAACTCACTGGTTTCCCAAGTATTTTGTTTATACATATATATAGCCATAAGTTTTACTACCTGATACAAGCGGGGTTTGTCGTCTTATCTTCGGGAAGCTGCTGCCAGCATTGCTATACGGCGCCATGTTTGCTCCCCTTTCAAAATGTCGGAATTAACCGCGAACAGCTGGTCTATTGGAGTTTGGATTGATTTTTCAGGAGGGAGGGAAACCCAGAGGAAAACCGGAGAACCTGGAGAAAAACCCTCGGAGCAAGGGAGACAACACTTTGTAACGTCAAACATTTATAGCATAAGTCTATCTAACTCCAATCGATATGAGAATAATTTTATTCATTTATAAGACTGAAAGTGTGGCAAAGAAGTGCCTCCGGTCAATATAATATTTATTCAATGAATTAGTAATTAGTTACTTTATAGGATTATTTATCTTGTAATTTAGCACTTGCTGATCGATGTATAAGTTTCGCAAAATATATAGAGGATATTACATGGCCGCGCGGAGATAGGGATTTTATCTTCGAGTGTTCATTAAATATTTTTTCGAGTGAGCGCAGCGAACGAGGAAGATATTTCATCAACACGAGAAGGTAAAATTTGTATCTCCAAGCGGCCATGTAATGTTCTGTTTAATATATCATTATCGATGAAATACCAGTTTCAATCTGCTACTAAAAAGGCTAGAAATCTTTGAAAGCAAGTCATATTTTCAATAGTAATATCTTCACGTGTGAAGATATCATTTATATCTTCACACATGAAGATATCACTTTTTAGAAAGAGATATACACTCGTATTTCATCGAAAATTATATATTAAACAGAATATCACATGAACGCTTGGATATACGAATTTTATGTTCTTGTGTTGATGAAATATATATCTTACTCGTTCGCTGCGCTCACTCGTAAGATATTTGCTCAACACTCGAAGATAAAATCCGTATCTCCGCGCGGCCATGTAACATATAACATATAAATTAATATATAATATACAGGCGCAGCGCTGTGATAATATTGATCTCGCCTACAAGTGCCTTTAAATAAATGAAGTCAGGTTTTTCTCCATTAAGTACAATTACGTGATTGCATTCCTGCAAGAGGCCCATTCCATCTTGATGTCCATGTAACAAAATGAAATCCAAAACATAAAGCTTACAATGCATATGAATAACTTAACAAGCAACTTACGTTTTCACGATAAAATGAAAAAATAAATAAATACTAAAGCACATAAACACGGCGTTGAAAGGGTTTTCCATATATAATAAAGCCCTTTGATTCCAGTCCTCTCGTGAAAAGCACGAGATTGACCCGGCACGAGATTGACCCGGCACGAGATTGACCCGGCACGAGATTGACCCGGCACGATCGCGAGTTGAGAACTTTTGAGCTGTAAAGTTATCAAAAACGAACCCCTTGCAGTTCTTGGAAATATGTGGATATATAATTATATATAGAGGTTATTAGTCGACGAGCCAAAATACGAATGAAGAGTATGAAAATACACAGCCGTATTTGATGCTTTGCAAACTCATGAGTTGTTTATTATACAAATTCTGCCAAGAATGACATTTTATTTCCATAATAACCATGCAGAAAACCCCGGCGCGCACAAGAAGTGGTGATAGGAAGCCATTTGACTGTTACTACTCGAAATACGGTCTCATATTTAGTCTTGTGAATATTTCGTGCGTTCTTGGTAGAATTTTATAATAAAGAAGGGTATTACAAATTAGTTTATTGCTGACAAAATATATTTCGAAAATTCCCGATATGTTTTGTTTTAACTATAATAGAAAACAACAAACTTAAAGTGTTTCTACTGATATCTGAGATGTTCAGTTAAAGAGGCTGATTCAATCATTATCAGCGATGTTCATATGAACTGACGAACCTCGGGCACATGTGGGATGGTTAAATCAAACCAAATCTGCAAACATGACTAACAAACGTCTTCTAGGAAATATTGCGTTTCATTTCAATCAGTAAATATTGCGTATCGTTTTAATTTGGTTTCAGGCGTAAATACATTTCTTTGGCTTTACGTTTTAAAACATCATGTGAATTCCAAAGTGCCTTAAATGACTCCATGCCCGGCAACAGACGTTTCGAATGGTAATTGACCAATTCTTTAGAGTCATCCCATGAACTAGAAGTACCTTAGTAAGAAGACTGCATAAGTTAACCAACGTTTTGATGAATACAGGTAAAGAAGTTTACTCTTTAACCCTTGGATGTACAATCGGCAAAGTCAGAATCTATTTGTGGTAAAGCGGGGGTAGGGAGTGAAGATGGATGTGGATGGACGCACGTCCCCTTCTCTGCTCCCTTACTCCCTGTCTCTCTCTCTCCCTCGACTTTTGTTTTAGTATGCCATTGTTTTCGAGGCTTTCTTTGGGTCTACGACGACATAAAATCCCAATATCATTGAGGATTGCCTCTGCACGAAAAGAACTGCAAACAATGACGCTTTTACATCGCCAACGATCACGGACATTGCGCCTGCGGTACATAAGCGGTTTCTACGGTAAATGGTAGCTACTTCGTGTAACGTACATAACGAGTATTGGGGGAGGTCACTAAACAACAAATATATAACTATAATAAATAGTATGCTTCTTTAATGCTCCTGTGGACTAATGCAAACCTTATCCCTACATTTAAAAAAAACCTAACCGTCAACTACGGGTTCAATACTCTTTGTGTACGACACGAAGTACCTAGGGATAAAATTAACAATTTTGAAAATACAAGCGAACATAATAAATAGTATCACCAGCAGTCAAGTATACAAGCCAAAATCATCTGATTGTTGCTAAAAATTTAGATCAAATTGCTTGTGTTATGATTTTCCTTTCCCACTATGATCTACTACAAAGAAAGTCGCCACTCACCGTTCTAGCTTATGGACGAGCAAAAACACGCTAAACCCAATGTTGACAAGTTCATATCTCTATACCAATAGTTATCGATTACTCAATTTGCCGGACTGGATACACATACTAGACCTGGTTCTCGTTCGTAATCTAAAATTTTACACTCAGACCATTAAGATTTCCTTTTCCCGTTCTCCCGTAAATTCCGTACAAATCCAGCACGAATGCTCCATCCGTCGTAGTCGTTTCCGGTTCGTGAATCGATAAGAACTGATCTCAGTTTGATTTTACCCAGAAAACTCGCTCGAACTGTTCATATATTTGGTATCAAACTTTACACCGAAAACTCAGCTATCCAAGCATGCAGTTAATTATGGGATAGCTGTAAAAAAAACGGTACATCTGGTCAGCAGTCAAAGCTGCGAACATTTTGGCATTTGCGGTAAAATTTTCGCACGAAAACCAAAATAACCGCATGACAGGTGCGTAAAATCACTATTTTCCCAATGTCCGACGTTCTTAATATTTACAACTTTGGAAGATTTTAAGTATCACATGAGTATTGACAGTGTCAAAAGCCTCCGGTATGTGAAAAATAAGTGTATTCACAGGGAAAACCACTGACGTACCGCAGACTCATCATGACCGGAATAGTTGGCGACGAAACAAATTTAAAGAAAAGTGTGCCAAGGATCAGTTAAACAGCAAAATTATAATGGCTATAGATGGTTTTCACTCAATCCCCATAGATTCAAATGACAAAGGGCATGGCGGCCATGTTGGTGTACAGAACAAAAGAAGCTAACGAAGAATATATTGTTAACTGTACACCAACATGGCGGCTATGACGTCACGTGCAAAGGATCTTTTCGTTGCTATATTGTGCGTCCGAGGGCTAAAGTACGTTCCGATTGGTATCTAAGGTAAAATAATTAATATACAACTTCTTTTTGTCAAAAAAATATATTGTTAACAGGGCCTGGCTCACATTAGCAACGCTAATCGCTACTTGTTGCCTTCTTATCTTATTCTTTTTTGTAATACCTTACTTTGGCGTATTGAATAAACTATTTAACTATGTATGTATTATATTGTTATCGATACTTCAGTAACAAAGTCAGTTGTCAATGATTACATTCCTCTTCCATTTTTTTATATTCTTCATTCTTTTCTCGGCAATTTAATGCACCAATATGCATGAGATTATGCTTTACAGCAATCTAACCTGTCTTACGTTTCTCGAGTAACTTTTTGATCCGACGTGATATTCTTTTCCGTCTTCGTTTATCAAATTCCCAAGAGAAGAGCTTTCTGTGTGCCTTCTTGCCATACCTCAACCACTTATTCACTGTTGCGACGTATCTTAAAAAAAAAAAAAATCACTTAGCATGATAGGAAATTCCAATCATTATCTTACGTTCTTATCTGCGTATATTTCTATGTATACGGATACAGCCACATCAAAGAGTACTATCGCATGAAAGCATCATTTAAAGAAGAAAATGCAGTTAAATGAGATATTTGAGCAGTTTTCATACTTCATCTGAATGAACGAAATAAAATAAAATAAAATAACCCAAAATAAAATGATAAGCTAAAAATAAAAACGTTTTTTTTAACGGCCTTATTGGCCCCGCGTAAAGAAGGGCAAAGCGTTTCTTCACTACGGTCCTCTCGGCCAGTAAATGTAACGCCTCGTGTATCCACATCTATTCTGGCAATGTTATGAAGAAAATCACCGCCAGTATTAGGACAAACACATAAAACTAACTTCCATGCACATGTTTAATATCGACAATGAATATTAGTCAATCGGATTGCGAGAAAATTGGCATTTGTTGTAATTAAAATAACCTGTATCAGTAATGGTCTCATGCCTGTATTTATCTCCCTGGCGGCGCGGTTTATAGAACAAATAGAGGTGCATCATTTATTTTATTAACATGACATGATTTGATGTGAAATCCTTTCACTTTATTATTGGAAATGAATGGCATGGTATATTGTTGTATTTGAGGCCCACGTGTATATACATCATCTGTAGATATCAATAAAATATACCTTTTTAAATTATTATTGTAAAAAAAAGTATTTAACCCTTTCACTCACTGGAAAATCTAACCAATCCACCGAACCGAAAAGAAAGATGGCGGCTGTGCATTTGACCGCAATTCCTTGCGAACCTAACACGGTTAAAATAACACGTAGAAATCATCTGTTCTCTTCTATAACAGTGGATTGGCAACACCATTTGTACTTATTTGTTTTTAACATTTAAAACCTCTCTACCGCGATTTTATAACGATTAAAAATATCGCGCGCAAAGGATTGTGGGTAAAAGTACAAGGCGTCATTTTTTTCGGTACTGTGGATTTCCATATTATGGCAAAACTATGGGGAAATGTTATTAAGTGGAATTTCCAAGATTATTTCATATTTACATATATTATGGAATCCGATTTTTCATTCTTATATAAAAAAAAATTGCAATGACTAAACAGACGAAGTAGAAGAACCGGATCTCCTGGGAGGCATCTAATCAGCAAAATTGTAAAAGTAATAATGAAATGATGCAAAGCTGATTTGTACGGTTAGGGAATGATTATAATTGACCAATCAGTTCGGCTGGCACGGCCAACATTCATCAGGGTTTACACGTTGTGAAGATATGAAGACCGTTATTGCAAATTCAAATATACGAACATGAGGATAAAAAATATAAGATATCATATTACTGATATTGATAAAATGAACAGGCGTGATCTAAGAACTAAGAGAATGACGGATACTTAATATACAATGTAAATGACGGAAGTTTGAAAAAGGACGTTAAAGTTCTTCTTTTCTATTTATACCTTTGGGCTCTAGTGTTTGTCCTTTATCGATAAGGAATGATCTTGTTCTCTTTTGACTGGAAAGAGACGAAGTTCATTTCTAAACGCATGCGTAAATGGGAAGGCCTCTGAACTATCTAGAGCAGGCTCATGGTCATATCAACGGTTGTACTTCCTCAAATAAGACGGTTTCCACCTTGAAAGCTACGTGTCTTTTAAAAACTGATTATGCCATTATATCAAGCTCTAAATAAGGACATCAATTAAATAGTGAAATGTCTTCCCTTTATCAATATACATTGCGACTTCAAAGGAGAAAGGACTTTACTTCAAATCATATGCAACGTCGTTTAAAAAGTATACGTGTACGATGCACCTCGATTTGTCCTATATACCGAGGCCGATCTACGTTCCTATCTAGTATACTGTATACCTTTGGTTAGTCCATGCAGGTCTTACAGTTACTCGATCCAGTCCCCAAGTTTGGAATACTCCATGATGCCAGATGATAATCTTGGTTAATCTTCCTAAATCACGTGACGTTGTTAACAAGTATGTCTTTTCGGTGCATCCTGGGAGATATCTATAAAAATAAGAGGATATTTAAAGGCTGACAATGTTACCTTTACCGTAGCCTCCCCCACAGGCAACTGTATTGTACGAATACAAGTGAACTGACAAATGGAATGTTGGGTTTCCTGACTCTGGATTGGGGCGAGAAAAGAAATTCCCTTTCATCTTACCTCTTCCAGCACCACAGGTAACCCAACTATTTTCTCTCGTTTTTCCTATAAAGTTGCCTGCGGAGGATGTTACATTAAAGTGCTTATGTACGCACATTTTTGATCATTAAAATCGATTCTAGATAAAGTAAATAGGTGGATAGTAAACTATTTCTTTATTTTAGTGTTGCGTCTATGAATTTATTTCTATTTCCAATATGTTAATTATGTGATGTCATAGGAGGCCTCGGTCATTTATTATACAAAAACGTGCGGGAAGAGAGTAATAACTTGTTCTATACCTCCATATTACACGTGCGCCTTATATCAGTGGTTTTATCAAATATTTTGTATAAATCAGAAAACGTTTCACTTGATGTAGAATCGATATTGATGGTGACATTAATTGGGCTTATAGGCACTTTATTAACGGGAGAATACTCGAAGATCCAGCGGGGTTTCGTCCAATGGCCAGAGAAAATACGGCTTCAACTTCCAGCCGGCATGTGCCGAAAGGAAATCTTTAATTTAGTGAATTTCACATTTTGTTTTCGCTACTGAAAGTTTTTAGGCGAAGTGCTTAACCACTGCGCAACCCCGGCACCCGTTCAAGACTTCGACCGTGCATTTTTATATAGAACATGGAGAACCAGCTTCTATTTAACCAATAGAAAATGTTTGCTGTGTTCTGTACTCCGCAAAACAGGAATGGTGCTGTAGCCATGATAAAAGAACACAGGAATCACGAGCCGCGTAACGGCGAATGATTTCTGTAGCTTTTTGATGTTCTACAGCTTTAGAGTGTTTCTGTCAGAGAACAGAACACAGCAAACCTTGCCAGTTTGTTTGATTTATTTATTATATTTTGTACGAAGGAAATGCACAAACCGTGAAGTAAAGTCCTTGCCAAGGAAGACAGCTAATCAGTCTTGTTTCAATATACCCTCATGTAGGTTGCCCTTAAAGATTGTGGCAACGTCAACTAAGTTTTTGTTTACTCCACTTGAAAATGTTTGAATTATTAGAAAAACATGGATGTGACGTCATTTCCATGATCTACTATCTCAACAATCAATCAGAACGCGCGTTAGTGCTGTAACAGTTTATTAAATAAATCACGGGAGCATCGTAAGAACGAGCGATTTCATTGGCTAAAAGATTGAAGCTCAAATCTTTTAGCCAATGAAAAATAAACTGTTGCATGCACGAGAAGGAAAACCACGTCGAGCTGAGTCATGCATGGCGTTCGACCAATCATACCGCGAGATATTAAGCATCTATAATGTAGCCGTTAAACTCTCTTACTTCATGGTTTTTGTAATGTCTGATGTTCCACCAGTTCCTTTCAGCTTTACGAAGACAGGTCCGTAGATACCGGCATACCAAGACTTCATCGTCTTCAGAGAGATCTGATAGTGATACACTGGGGAAAATAAACGATACATTATTATGCAAAGAAAATATGTACACGATCACTACGTTGTTATCTTACATGGGCAATCACCCAAGTACCTAAACCCGCTTATTGAAGAATACTCTCCTTCACGGACATTAACCGCTCTTTACTGATCACTCCATCTGTTAATTCCACTACTTACGGGGATCGAGCCTTCTTTCCCTCAGCACTTAAACTCTGGAACACTATTCCTGAACAAATGAAATCAATTACCCTATATCATTATGACGTCACGGCTTGTTTATGAGGGGGACAGAATCGACTTGAACAATATCATTTTGAACTAAATCTGCTCTGCTGAGGAAAATTTAACTTCGAATTGTCTGGTTTCCAGATATCAGCTGTATCAATGTTTATCCCACAATATTTACCGTATTTGGTGGCTGTTACCGCTATTCTACGTTCTACAAAATGCATTTGATAGCGATTTCCTTTGTGTTGTTGCGGTTTTGTCCCCCTCCCACGACCGTGATCCTTAGCGTTTAAACAATAGATTGTTTTGATATGACGTCATAATGATATAGGGCAATTAAGACTGTACAGGCATTTAAGACCAAGACATTAGTTGAATACATTTTTTATTTAGGAAACATTTCTGTTAGCCGCCGTTTGTTTGTAAATAAGTTTGTACATTAGTTTGTAATTAATTTCGTAAACAGGTTTTTCTGTTTTTACTTTTTACCAATGTAAGGCGCATTGGTTTTTAGAAATGCGCCATATAAAAAGGAAATATTATTATTATTGTTATTTTTATTATTATATCATCATTTGCCCGACGTCATTTTGAAGGGGTTCCTATCCGAGAAGACGTGAAGATTTGACCATTTGCAGTTCGACTCAAGCATGTTAAGGCATGGTTTTTGAGCAGTTCTGATAAAACATTCAAAATTCGCTATCTTTGTCATTTATGTATGAAATACCCTATAACTTTGGAATAATACGGTAATCATGTGTCTTAACATTTAAGGATAGGTATTTTGGTGTTTTGAAGGTCACGTGATCTTAAGGCTGATAAAACAAAGAAATCAAAATGGGGTGGCGGAAGTTATTGTTTTGTTTCAGATTTTCGGTTCGAAATGTTAAGCTTGTTATGGGAAATGAAACTGTGTCCGGAATGGTTGACTTTTTATCACTGAAAAATGACGAAAAATGGTTCCAAGAATAGGTCACGTGACCTGTTTTCTATATTTTCGCCTTAACAGTCTATCAGGGTCAACAATTCCGAACTGATCTTTAAAGTCAACCACAAGTGTAATCAGATAAACACAAAATCGTTATTTAAAATATACAATGTACCACCCCGTTTTTAGTTTAATTTTCAACTTTTTGTGATCACGTGGTTGGTCACGTGATAGACATTTAATCAAAATGTTATGTTAGGACGACTAAACACGCTGAGATTAGTTATAACCACCACTGTTCTAGGATTTGAGCAAATTCAAGTGACTCTATTCAACAAAATAGCTGTAGCCTCGTTTTCATGTTCGATGCTTGAGTCGACACTTCAAGTGCCTATAAGCCCAATATGTTATCAATGATATGGCTCTATATGAAACCGAATAGGTGAATAGTAAAACTATTAATTGATTTGAGTGATGCGTCTATGGTTCTAGTTCAATTCCACTATGCTAATTTGTATTGTAAATGAACCTCCTATAATGGTATCACATAATTACTATATTCGAAATAGAAACTTTTATAACTCATAGACGCAACACTCAAATAAAAAATATTTTACTATTCACCTGTTCACTTCATGTAGACTCGATATTAATGATAACTGAAACAAATTGGGCTTATATACTCTGGGTGTAGATCCTTTCGCGATTTAAACCCTTCGCGATTTAAACCTCTGAGTACGTAAACTGGGAAGCGGCATGCTCAGACATCGTATAGTAAGTGATCAAGATTTACTCACAGCAGAAAGAACCGGGACCCAAAGTCCTCAAGTAAAAGTTCCCTATGAGAGTGTTATTTCTGCTGTCAATATCAAACCCCATTCTCGGACAGTTTCCTTTGCATTGAAGACATTTTCCACTGTTAAAGTCATCTTCAGTTCTACACGGAAAGCCATACAGGGGGCAGTTTGAATACAAAGCACTTGTGTAGAGTCTTGGAGCTCGTTTGTGGCTACAGAAAAGATAGCTGGTGAAACCTGTAATAGAAATAAGGTATAGAACAACTTTAGTTAGCATCAATAAACTCCTGTGCCATCTCGTAAGCATATTTATTTCCCAAAACCCACACGTCTACTCGACTGCGTCTCGTGTTGGACTTATTTGACCTCATCTCCTCATCTATGGACTTGACGCACCGAGGATAGCGACGGCCGTGACGAAGGGACGCAAAAAGTGTTTTCTCGCGAAATTATGTGTTGATCGTATCTTTCCTTTATTCGCTTGTTATCGCTTTTCACATTCAGATTTTCGAAAAATATAATAAACATAGAGTTCCGTTCACGCCGAACGAATAGCGGAGTGTGTATTCTAACTTTCTTTCTTTCTTTTAAACGTAAAATCTGGGGTTTTGATGTTGTGTTTTTGCAGACAACGGTCAAAACCTAGGCAACTTCCTACATTTTCACATGCAGTTATTGATGTATTTAGTAACTGACTCGGGCTGCCTTGTAGCAGCAACGAGTCTTAAAATGCAATTTTTTTTGTTTCATGCAACAAAATTTGCACTTTTGACCCATGCGGTTATTTTTTCTTTGTTCCAATGTATTAAATTTCAAGTTCACCACCAATCAGATTGCACTGTGCTGGTCACGTGACACTCTCCAGGTTAATTTATTTACATAATTTAATACAGTAAATCAAGATGGTCGACCCGCGAGGAAATTTCTCTCAAATTTGGAGTTCCATCTCTCAAATGTAAGCAGTGTAATGTTTTATTTAACTTCACTGGTGCGAAAGCCTTCCAACAGGCTCAGGTCATATTTCAACAGGCGCTCTTGTCGGAGCCGAAGGACCGCGTTTTTTACCCAGATGGCCAGTGATTTTATATACAACGCGACGACCTGAAGGGGCTGCAGCCAGGATCCGGCTAATCCACACATATCGAATTGAAATTTAGCGTGTTACTTTGCTGCTGAAACCAAAGGCTTCTTCGATAGAAATGACAAGATGTTGTGTTTTTCTAGGAGGACAAAATATTTCTTGTTTAAGCTTCTCTTTCGCCACGGCTTTGTTATTTGAATCTCTGTGGATTGGTATACTCAAATATACTGCACAAATTATACCATACAACTGAATAAGAAGTCTTTAAGGTCTCGATAAAGGTTGGACGTGTCATTTCGGAAAAACGCTCTTGCAACGTCGTAATTAAAGCGACATAGTCGTACTATATACCGTTTTAAAGGTCTTGAATTGAAGAAAGTATATATTTAATCCATTTCTACGCGAAATGACTCCGTCCGCCAGAAGGAGTTCAGCCCTTCAGGCTTTGAAATATATTTTTTCTTAATTAGCCCTTTCGAATCCCAACTAAATTGACTCAAATACTGTGTCGGGCATTTTTGATATATTGCGTATTACAGATTTTATCTCTTTTCAAAGTTAAAAAAGTAGTTTTTCATCCAATTTTGATACAAACTAGGTCATAAAACCTGAAAGTAAAAATCTTTCAAAATTCCTCGACATACTATTTGAGAAACAGCTGTTTTCTACGACTCGTGGAAAATTTAGGAAACTTGGACAAAACGCTAAAAGGCTGGACTTCAACAAAGTTCTGTTTTTGGCCGAAAAAAAGAGCCGAGAAACAGCCTGATAAAGGTTTTCGATTCATTTCATGGTTGACTAAGAAGTGCCGCCTCCAAGGGTAATCTCATTAACATTAGCCAATCAGAGCGATTCATATTGTGTTCAGTCTCGGCCGATTACAAAGTTCAGTCAGACGAGCCGCAGAACAGAGAAAGCTATATAGTTCACCGATGCTCGATACTTCTACAGAAACTAGTTAGCTATAGTGTCGATTCCAGCTTAATTTAAAGAAGAAACACTCTTTTAGGAGTACAGAAAAATGGCACCACAGTAAGCAAACAATTAATATCATGCAGGGAAAACCACTGAAGCGCAGCTCGATCCACACCATGTACACAGTAGACTGTTTGTGATTCTAAAAAAAATCATCGCGCTGAAACAAACCGGCAAACCTTAGCTTCCTGCATTGAATTCTCTTAAAATCACAGGATAGCGAGAATGAAATAACATGCCCGGTGAATGACAGAAGCTGTCAATCATTTTTCGCACTTTTTTAGCTGGAAATCAGAAAGTCGCATTTTCAAGGCTTTAAATAATTTCTTTGAGTTTGATTTTTTGGTGATGCTAGATTAGGGCTTTTAGATTTAGAATTTGCGAAAAAACGCATTTTCGAAACTTTTCCATTTTGAACCTTTATCGAGACCTTAACAAAGCCAAACTCAACTTCAACTCAAGAGCAAAGCTGAGAGGGAAAGTGAAACTGAACAGTGTCTTGTCAGGTCATGAATTAAGGTACGGTGAGGTTGAAATCATTGCGTGTTTATATCTGCATTTCTTTGTCGATTTGTTGACCTCGTGGCGCTGATAGATTTTGCCATCGGACGGTATTCTTGTTTGAGGTACGTTTCGTAGGTTTTATGCCACATTTCATTTTACTCTCGGTCATAATACATACCAGCGCAAACATCGTGATATGTAGGCCAACACTAAAATAATTTTGAGCGTGTTTTTGGCTAAGCCAGAAATACCCCGGAGAAATAAACACTCAGCACAGAATAATTTATGATGAGCGAAGCAATATTCAACTCCTAAAGAATCCTCTCACGGCCGAGGTATTGGTTCGAGAAATTAAAGGCTTCCAACAGTTCCCTTTATAGTTCTGTAATATAATGAGCAGACTGCAGTTTTGGGAAGGAGGGTAAAAGCTTTTAAATATAGATAATCAACAGGCATTTCAGTTAATAAATACCAACATGGACGCGAGCTGCGATAAAGAGCCGCAGGGTAGAATGAACAGTAGAGAAATATAGTGATAGCTCCATCAGATACAACTTATAATATGGGACAAATATAAACATACATTTGAGACACTCGCTCATCTATTAGTACTCTGAACCTGGAGAACAGCAGACTAAATTGTAAGCGTGCGTTACATGAATAAGTAGAGGTCAACTTCTTTATTTTACATACACGAGAAAAACAAAAATATTAAATTACATATATATACTAGGGGAGCAGATAATGAATGTCACCGCGCTACCGGCCACTCCTAAAGACTGCTAAATTCAGCTAATAATTCTTCCCTTCGGTTATTACTAAAAGGATTTCAAATGAAAGTGTATTTCATCTTCAATCTCATGTGGCCCGAGTGAAAGCCCAGATGGGCTCTTGTTTTAATTACTTAAACGACTATTGTTTTATACTGTCGTCCTAGACGTTGCCATCAAGGTTGCATAAGGTCCCTACTGTCTGTAAAAACACAACGTAAAACACAAAGTAAAGCACAACGTAAAAACACAACGTAAGACACAACGTAAAACAACGTACGACAACATAAAACAACGTAAGACAACATAAAACAACGTAAGACACAACGTAAGACACAACGTAAGACACAACGTAAAAGAACGTAAGACACCGTAAAACAATATAACACACCGTAAAACAACTTAAGACACACCGTAAAACAACATAAGACACACCGTAAAACAACATAAGACACACCGTAAAACAACATAAGACACACCGTAAAACAACATAAGACACACCGTAAAACAACATAAGACACACCGTAAAACAACATAAGACACACCGTAAAACAACATAAGACACACCGTAAAACAACATAAGACACACCGTAAAACAACATAAGACACACCGTAAAAAACGTAAAAATCCTTAACCGACATATCCCGGCCAGATATTGATAACATGCATATGCCAATGTACATCACTTAGAATTTTAGGAGTCACATTCCAATCCAAATGCAGATTTTCCGACCATGTAAGAGCTAAACTTAATGATGCTAATAAGTGTTTGTACACTAAGATGTCTCAGACAAGAGGGATTTTGTCAGCAAGAAATAGATTACCTTTTTAACGCTATTGCTCTTCCTAAAATTACTTACGGTTTATCGGTCTATGCTTCTTCTACACCGGAACTGACCACAATTCAGAATTTCCTCACACGTTGTCATAAGCGCAGATACACTTCCACTCTTATATGTATAAGTTCACTTTTAGAAACTATTGACCGATCTATTTGTAAGAAGATTAATAAGTTACGTCAAAGTTAATAGAGTGGAATGGTTAGGAAATCCGGCAAACTTCAAAAGGCCTAACAAAGGCGCTGCGATTTTATGTTGGAAGGGTGTAAGACAAAAGATTGTGCACGGACATAGTTCATTAGCGTTCCCTGAACGACTGAACTCACACGTTTCTATTGGTTGATTGATTAATTTCTATTGTGTTTTGTGCACGGTAATGGTTGAAAAAAGCTAACAAAGACATATAACAAAGAAGGTCCCTGAGTTTCATAACCATTCCACTCTATTAACTATGGTTACGTTTGCATCCAGTTTAGTGGTCAGAACTCTTGCCGCGTAATTCTTCTGTTAGACTGCGTAAGATAGAATGTCTATGGCCAAGAATACATACAGAACGCTTTAAAAATAGTATTATCAATAGGTGTATTTTTAAGTATAACTTAGCTTTTAAAATTTTATATGTATTAGTACCTTTTCATTAGATTTTGCTCCTTTTTACTACTGAACTATATTTTGTAACTATTGATATGTATTTTATCATTAGGTAAATTATTATAATAGTGGACAGACGCGCGGCAAATTGGCATCTATTTGTTACTATAAAATTTGAATTGTTTCTGAGATGATTTTGAAAGCTCTGATTCAGTTACAACTTGAATAAGTTTAACTTGCCCGAAGATGAACTTGTTTATGTCGTCGCATAGTTTACCCTATTCCAAGAGGGTCTGAATGGGGTTAACTGACTACTGACAAACGGCCTTAAAAATAACTGACAACTGACAAATGACGATTTTTTTACTGACAACTGACAACCGAAAAATAACTGACAACTGACAAATTTGGTGTTTGTGGGTCAAACATTGTAAATTTTCTCTAGCAATGATTAACTAGGGCTAACTGACAACTGACAAATGGCCAAAAATTTAACTGACAACTGACAAGTAGACCCCCCCCCCCATTCAGACACTCTTCCAATATGGCTGCTCGAATATTTGCATAATGCCCAAAAAATCACGTAGGATATTAGATGAAGTGAATACCTGGTATCAACAGGTAAGCCATATTATAAACTTCTAATGCGACTGAAGTTGAGTTATCTCTCTCAAATAAAATCGCATTTACTTCAAAGCGATGACCAATACCAAATGTCCTCTTCTCTGTGCAATGATTTTGATATGAAACGCAATAATTATTGTTCAGACCTGACCAAGTAGATACTGACCTGATAAAAAGCTGTTACATCCAGGTTGCTTTTTCCCGCCATTTGGATAGAAGTCCGCGTGTCCTACCCCGTTAGTAATGCCATACGTCGCACTAGTGTGAATTACGTCAACAAATAACGCGTCACTCGTATCCAGTCTCACGTCCGCGTGCTTTCCGTTGAACCACATTGCTGCAGGATCCAGTCCTTTGTAAAGAAAAATACACATTTCCTTTAGGTATAATTAAGGCAAAGGTTTACTTACATTCTCAGCAAGCTAAATTCTGTTCCCTAGAAGATACGACTGATATGTATCCCCAACCCCCGTAACTCCACTATATTACCTCCCACTATCTTTAAATATCCCCAAAACCCCTAACTCCCATCACCTCCCCCTAGCTTCAAATATGCATTTTCAAAACCCCCCAACTCCCATCATCTTCCCTAGCTTTAAATATCCCCAACCCATCTAACTCCTATCACCTCCACTTAGCTTCAAATATGAATCACCAAACCTCTCTAACTCCTATGGGGTTCCTGACAATAAGATTTCGAAAACATATATTTATTTTATTAATGATCTTGAATCAAAAGAATAGCCTTTAAATTTTACTAAACTATACCATAGTTCAAAAACTCATGAATAATTAATGAGCATTTTGTCCAATCAGATGAAGCAAATCAGTCACGTGCATGCTCCTTTATACCTGATAAAATCTCATCATTCTAAAAGGCCCGCGGAGGGATTTGAATTCTGTCCCAGAGGGAAACGGGGTTAATGATTGAGACAATGGAATTTCTATTGATGTTTCAGCTTTCTCACTGAATTGCTAATTAGGATGAACGTTTTATATAAAGAATATTAATGAACATGAAATTTTATATAAAGTTTCATCCTAATTAAGAATTCACTGATAAAGACCCAAAGATAGCAAAAAGTACACGGAACATAATGTACCTAGATAATAAATTTTGCACTAAATTTACTAATATCAGCAGACTACCGAGATACACAGATAATATTTTTAAAATGAAGTTATCCAACTACCATTACTTGTTTACCGAGCCACTGTTTAGTTCCAATTATTAAACCAAACTCAAAGGCGTAAAATTATAAAAACGTGCATTAAACTTACATATTTTGTGCCGGAGTCAAAAATTTAGAGTCTGCCGTCATGTCAGTCACATCGCTTTCCAAGTCTTGAACTTTATCGAGGTAAACCACGACACCAAATCCTTCAAGTGCAGATTCTTCTTGCATTGCGAAATTCCGCTTCAAACAACATAGTATGGTAATTTCTTCATATCATTCCCTTGAGATGTTCGTAATTGCAGGCGGTGATTACTCGAATGTTTTGCATGGCGTTGTGAATACAAAGGTTCAATGGTTCATTCCCTTGAGATGTGCGTCTTTCTTTCATTGCATTCTTAAAGCGTTTTTGAAGCCGTTTAAAACACTCACAGCACGTGTTTTATCAAGTCTAAAAATTCTCGGGCTGCGCCCTCGAATTTTTAAACTTGATAAAACACTGCTGTTCGTGTTTTAAACAGTACTTAATAGAGTGGAATGGTTATGAAACCCGGCAAACTTCAAAGGGGCTAACAAATGCGCTGAGATTTATGTTGGAAGGGGGCAAGACAAAAGATTGTGCAGGGTCATAGTTCATTAGCGTCCCCTGAACGACTGAACTCACACGTTTCTATTGGCTGATTGATTAACACATTGGAATTTCTATTGTGTTTTGTGCAGGGTCACGGTTGAAAAAAGCTAACAAAGACATATAACAAAGAAGGTCGCTGGGTTTCATAACCATTCCACTCTATTAACTATGACTATTCACGATTTCCTAATACCCGTAACAAATGTACATAATTACAATACCAGGTATGCAGCTAGGACAAATTTCTACCCCCCTAAAATTAGAACCAACTTAGGTAAATTTACTTTTAAATTTACTTTTAAATACACTGCTACGAAAATTTGGGAAACTATACCTACTAGCCTAAAGCACCTAACAAAAACAAACAATTTCAAAAAACAATATAAAGCTCACCTGCTTAATCATCAAATTTAAGAGCACCATTTTACTTTGTTATAAACCTTCTCACAATAACTATTTCTCCTCCTAATCCTCTCTTTCGTTTTCTTTTTTTCTCCTTTTTTTTTTCTTTCGTTTTCTCATATTGTAGTTCCTCTCAAGCTCAATTTATTACTCTAATCAATACTTTATTTAATGTATTCTATGTATTACGCTCAGTTATTCAATTATTATTTGCATGTAAGCAGTGGCCAACTCGAAAGCTTTTAGCTACTTTGACCACTGTACACTTGAATCTTTTAATTTATTCCATGTACTTATTTTGTTTATACATTTTTATCTACTCTCCTTATTGTAAATATTATACATAGTGTGAAATAAACTTGAACTTGAACTTGACTATACAAAAGAATTCGTTCACGATTGGCTCTATTCCAAGAAGACAAGCAATGTCTACAAGACGTGCTAATTTATAAGTACATTGTACATCATCTCCTGATATCACGGTTATCGTACCAAACATTTGTTTCTATAAGTTTAAAGTGCCTCAACGATCTAATTTTAAACTATTTGGTGATATTGTTGCGTATTTGTAAAGTACAGTTACTATATTTTCCTATCCAAACCGTTTTTAACGGGAATTTTTTTATGTTTTATTACGCAAACCCGTACATGTGACAGCGCTAATTTTCAACGGAAGTGACGTCATTTTACTCAACTGACTACGTACGCGTTAACTTATAAGTAAAGTACAATGTTTTACTATTTTTCCACAAAGGAAAGAAAAGAACGAAGTTTCGAATAAAAATATGCCTTTAAAAGAGCGACGTGTTGAGAAAATGACGTCGCGAACTATTTGGAACGCACTTCAATACAATACAATAATCTTTATTTAAACACGAAAAAGGTTTAAGCATCACTGCTTGTGGGGTCGTGAATAAAATTAACAGTAATGGCAGACGTGATTTTGTCGGTAAACACTCAGCAAAATTCAGATTAATTTGATCGTTTCTCAATATTTTTCACTGATTTCGATATTTTAGTTACTGCGTGTCCTTTCGGAAGACAAAAAAGTGCCAAAAGAAATGCTCGAATTTCGTCGTAGTGGCACTTTAAAGCCGCGTGTACACGATCGATGTTTTGTCTGCACAGGCGACGCGACTTTCTGAAAAACTGTCGCTCCACACGGCGCGTTGTGGCAATCACACGTGTAGCCACTGTTGCACAGGTGACTCGACAGCTGAAAAAATCACTTAAAAATGTACGGACTTGTTACGTGTAACCTGAACGCCTGGGACGCGACAATAGAGTTACTGTATCTAGCCACCGGAAAAAGACTTCACTTCCTTATAATTTTACGTCAGTTTTCAGTCACCTATGTCAAGATCATTTCATTTTCGGAGTATCTGTTCTTTTGGGAACACGTATTCCTATACCGGAATAGGAATAGTCACAAAAGAAAGCGCCCTTAAAAAAACGATGCGAACATATCATTGCTGGATTAGCCTATTCGGAATATGGCTGTTGCCCCTCTGTCCATCTACCTCTTTCATGTTTATCTTTCTGTCCATCTGTCTAACATACACTGTTACCTGTAATACGATCAATAGGTCTGCCTAGTGCTTTCATGTTTATCTTTCTGTTCATCTGTCTAACATACACTGTTACCTGTAATACGATCAATAGGTCTGCCTAGTGCTTTCATTCTTCTCCCAACGTATCCAGCAACGTGCGCACCAAAGCTGAAGCCAACGAGGTAAATATACGATAACCTGATCCCAGACCCCTGCTCTAATACTTCAAGCAGCCGTGTAACCTGGGCACCAACAAGTCTTGTATTGGCCACAGCTCTTGTGAATGGGAACCAGGCCCCTCGCATCCAGTCCACGACAATGACATTGAAGTCGCCTTTCTGTAGTAGTGCATTTTTCATGGGAAATCCCCACCAACTGGTTTCTTGTGTTATGCTTCTCAGGGCTATAAGAAAATAATACGACTTTGATTGATAGCAGCCAAGTCAGTGGGCGCAGTCCTGGTTAGCACTAGCGACATAAGTACAAGCAGCACACGAAGAGGGAGATATATATTTATTACTATCCTTCAGAGCTCAGCTTTACTATGAAATACATAGTATTAGTATTAGGATTGAATGAGTGCGGCTAGGTTATGGCAACACTTACCGCATTGTTACCGTGACATTGAAATGGTTTCCCCTGTATGTCTGATCCAATCACAATACGTACTAGATACGGTGGGACAAACTACGGCAATGACTACGGCGTGAGCAGATTTCGCATGAGTGCGACAAACTACGGCAAGTAACCGTGTTGTATTTTAACTCTGTGATTTGATTGGATTAGCAGGACAAAAACAATGGGAAACCATTTCAACATCACGGCATGCCGTACTGTAACCGTGCTGTAGTCAGTGCTGTAGTTTGTTCCACTCATACGAAATCTGCTGTACTGTACGGCATGCCGTGACACTGATTGAAATTATTTCCCTATCCTTAACTCTGATCGAATAAAATTACAGAGATACGGTAAAGTAAAGTAAAGCAACTTTATTTAACGTCGGTAACTCGTGACAGTCTGGTGAGACTGATAAACTTGAGGCCGACGGGAGTCCTACGATTTTACGTCCTTATCACAAAGGCAGCACCTTCTACTCAGTTATTTTAAGACCCTGAGTGTTGGTCCGGCCGGGGTTTGAATCCGCGACCTTCCGCTCGACAGACCGGAGCTTAACCATTGAGCTAACCGGGAGGCGGTTAAAGTACGGTAAAAGTACGGTTACGGCTAGGCTACGAACATGCCGTAGTTCGTTTGCTCCACTCATACGAAATCTTCTCTACTGTACGGTTACGCTACAGCTGCAGTCGGATTTTCTAACTTACGTGCCATATTTCTTTCACACTCATAACTAGCGTGCACTTACTCGTAAATCCAGCAAAACCATGAATAATAAAGATTGTAGGTCTCGATGCATTAAAAAGGGAATCTTTTACTGACATGCTGTCGTCAAGCCACTGTGCCCGCCATTCGCGTGTGTACAGCACGAACCGCGTGTGAATGGACTCGGGGGACTCGGGAAGAGGAACATATTTTCGATTGAAAGGATAGCCATCTGAAAAGCAGCCATATACATCATAGCACACTCTTCCAGCTGAAAATTAATGAAATAAATAAATAAATAAACAAAAAAGTTAATATATATATATATATGTGTGTGTGTGTTTGTCTACATGCATGAATCAATAGTTAGCTCCCTTTCGTTATCTGCTTCACTTGTGACGCACACGTGTTAATTGGAGGCTCTGAGGTAAATTAAATTTATTATTTTCTCGAAAAATAGAAAAGATTAAATTTACCCCGGAGCCTCATATCGAAACCTTAAAGTGCAAGTAAAGCCATAAAACAACATTAACTCTTTTTGCTCCAAATTCTATTTCTAATATACTTCAGTTGTCTAAATTAGTTTTCCGCCGAGAGACTGGAGCAGCAATTCAACTAGAGTAAAAGTTACCCGAATTGCGGGATTGATTCATCTTGTGATGTCACAATGGAAATCTACGGGATTTTATTGTAGTAGTTTCTCTAGGGAGTGAGTTGATTCATCTTATGACATCACAGGATCCATGAAAAGTAACCAAAATTAGGGATTAAAAGCCAGAAATCGGTTACAAAATTTGCAAGATTAATACCTTTTTGTGCGAAAGAAACACAAAAGTACAATAAAAACATTTTTTTTTCGACATTATACTTGCACTTTAAAGTTTGTGCGTCTCAACTGAAGTGAGCATGTATCGTAAGTGGGCTATTAATGAATGACGAACGGATTTGGTTCCCAAGGGGTTCGAATCCCATTGGAGGCAGGTTTTTTTTCTTTCGATGTCACTTCCCTTCTTTACTGTTGACATGTTAGTTTCCCAGTTATTATGGACATGACTAAGACATTTCAAAGTCTCTAATAGTCTGAAACTCAAAGTCTTTGGACTTTGAAGTGTAGTTGAACTCCTCATGAGAGTATTGTACGGGGGTTTCAAAGGACGGCACGTGGTACAAATTGAGATATCTCGTTTTGTGTATATTCGTCAACGTACCTACATCTAATATCTATTATATTTTTTTAGTTAGTAGAATTTGTTGTAAGTATGTGAAGGCCTGGGATAGACCAGTTCGCGGTTTATTTTCTGACAATTTGAATGAGGGGCAAAAGTGGTCGATTTATAACTATATAGGAAAGTTTAACATGTGGAAATTTTGGAGAGTTTTTGGGACATCAAAGTTTCAGTTATTACGTGTCAATAAATGGGTGAAATTTAAGCTGGATTGAATTCCTCTTTCAAACAAAGCGAATGTAATGTTTCCTATACAGTTAATTGCCGTATAATTAAACAGGTAAGATTTTGAAACGTTCTCATATTTAAACTTCATACACTTGTTAAAACACAGGGGGGAAAGTGGAACTCTTCCATTCATGATGTCACTGATTGGTTTTGGCGAATTCCATTAATGAGTTTTTTCCCCGATTTTTTTCCCTGTAAAATGTCCACAATAGCTGACGAAGAACCAATCAGTAGCCGGCGGAAGCTATTAACTGAAGTCTCTCGCCTCTCGGCTAAAGAAGTGTTGCATGGAATACAAGAAATAACTGAAATTCCTGAAATACCAGCCGGAATGTGCCAGCTCTCAAAGAGACGTGTTTGGAGTACTAGAGCTATCTGATAGACGGCTTTCCCACTGATAAGCTAACTGCCAATGGCATTGAACCTCGATCATGTTTCTCTAAAATGAAAAGCTTAAACATTGGATTGCAAAATCGTACCTTTGGTACAATGAGACGAGTTTGACTAATGGTCGTGTGTCGTGGGTCGTGGGTACATGTCGTGCGTCGTGGGTACAAGTCGGGGGTGTGGGTACAAGTCGTGGGTAGGGTTTTTGTCTTTACTGCCAATATTAAATATTATTTTTATTTTATTAAATTCTGTAAAAAAACTGCGGCCGGTTTTCGCGAAAAAGGGCCATACTTAATTCTGAGTCGTCTAAATCACGGAGTTCGGCATCTTTTTTCACACAACAGTTGAAATTAGTCAAACATCAAAATTAATTCGCGATAAATTTAAGTAAACAAGAATTGGATAAAACCCATATGTTGTTTCATGTTTTCTAAAACGACTTAAATTGCCAGGTTTTGGCCTGTAGTCTGTAGATTTTACTGACTACCGGTTTTGATTGCGACTCGCAACAATTTGGTCAAAGTGAGAAGTCTTAAATACATGTAAGCCATTCAAACCAAAGTTCAAGTCAGCTGAGAAGTTACTTGGTAACGAACTAGCTGTCGGTGTTAGGCGAGGGGAAGTGCGTTACAGAGGACGACAAGAGTTCAATATCGAAGATTCATTTATTTGACTCATTATACGTACAAAATTAGTAAGATAAAGACAAAAAGCTAACTAGAATGACAAGAATACGTTGGAAGGCAAAAAAATGGGGTGAGGACAAAAAAGGAAGGAGGGGAGGGGACGGAGGGAATGCCTGCCCGCAACTCAGTTATTTAAAAAAAGTCCGGGTTTCTGATTGGTGCGGTACTGGCAATATTGATTGTCACCAGTCATTCATTCGTCAATATCGAGGCAGACTTCAGCGAAGAAGACCGAAATCGCGCTAAGAGAGATCGATTCTTGTCAGCTTGGGGGGGACTTACTTGCTATTCTTCCAACGGGTGTTTTTTTCCTAATCTCAGATTTGAGAACTCATGATGTCAGAAGGGAACTTTAAAAAAGGTTTGAACTTACATCAATCTGATTATTTGCCAGGTAATCAAACACGCTGTCCTTAACTTTTTTCCAGTCAAGCCCTAGCTGGAAAGCAGCGGCGCGATAGAAGCAATTTCCGTCTGCTTCACGGGGGTCAAAACTTAACATACCGTAAACTCCCGGTTATAAGCCCTGCATGGGCTAAACTCAGAATTAAGTATGGTCGAACTCTTGAGTTTTGACTAATGGTCGTGTGTCGTGGGTCGTGGGTACATGTCGTGCGTCGTGGGTGTGGGTACAAGTCGTGGGTAGGGTTTTTGTCTTTACTGCCAATATTAAATTCTATTTTTATTTTATAAAATTCTGTACTGAATAACTGCGGCCAGTTTTCGCGAAAAAAGGTAGTTGCAATGAAAACATACCCGGTTTCGACCATACTTAATTCTGAGTTTAGCCCATGCAGGGCTTATAACCGGGAGTTTACGGTATGTTAAGTTTTGACCCCCGTGAAGCAGACGGAAATTGCTTCTATCGCGCCGCTGCTTTCCAATCAGAAACCCGGACTTTTTTTAAATAACTGAGTTGCGGGCAGGCATTCCCTCCTGTCCCCTCCCCTCCTTCCTTTTTTTGTCCTCACCCCATTTTTTTGCCTTCCAACGTATTCTTGTCATTCTAGCTAGTTAGCTTTTTGTCTTTATCTTACTAATTTTGTATGTATATTAAATGAGTCAAATAAATGAATCTTCTATATTGAACTATTGTGGTCCTCTCTGTAACGCTCTTCCCCAGGCCACCTCGCCTAACACCGACAGCTAGTTCGTTACCAAGTAAATTCTCAGCTGACTTGAACTTTGGTTTGAATGGTACATGTATTTAAGACTTCTCACTTTGACCAAATTGTTGCGAGTCGCAATCAAAACCGGTGGTCAGTAAAATCTACAGACTACAGGCCAAAACCTGGCAATTTAAGTCGTTTTAGAAAACATGCAACAACATATATATGGGTTTTATCCAATTCTTGTTTACTTAAATTGATCGCGAATTAATTTTGATGTCAGTTGACTAATTTCAACTAATTAAATAAAATTTAATATTGGCAGTAAAGACAAAAACCCTACCCACGACTTGTACCCACACTCACGACTTGTACCCACGACGCACGACATGTACCCACGACCCACGACACACGACTATTAGTCAAACTCGTATTGAGTGAAAGAAAAAAAACAGTGAAATTTATAACTTGTTTCTGGAACATGTTCAACCCGGAGTTGGCTTTAAAAGAGTTCATAACCTTTTACAATTTTGCAATCGTATTTATAATAACAAAAGAAAATATCGGCTGGATTGGCATTTTACTTCGAGTTAATTCTAATGTCAAGGAATATTACAAACGTACTAAAACAAAGTACATCATAAGAGAAATTGTATAATACGCTGGAAAACAAAAGTTAATAATCATCGGTAAAACTAAACATTCAACCTGCGTTTTACTCTGCTACATATACATGCTAGAGCACGACCTACCGTACATGTACTGATTCCTTTTTAGATTCGGTATTTATATATATATATATGAATATTAAGCTTAGAATAAACTAATATAGATTTTGGGTCGAAGAAACGAAATATGCCATTAAGTGTGATTTTGTTGAGAATATTGTCTTACAATTCAGCTTATGAATAATAATAATATAATTTTATTAACACCAAATACCAATACAGCTATATCGGCAAAAAAATAATAAACACAATTACAATCATATGTTTTGACTAGTTAAACATAAAAAATCCGAAAAGACAGTGAAAACACTTCGGTTGAAGTTCACCGAGTTAAACATGCAAAGTGTTTTCATTAGGAATTTTTCGGCTTAACTTATAAAACACCCGAAATCACAGCCAAGTTATACTACCTCGGGAGATGGTATAACTTGTCCTGCCGCGACCAATCACTGCACATGAACTGAAAGACGCCTGTCAGATTATTTATTCAGCTGTCAAAGCAAGCATTTAGCAGACTTTTTGCATTGCACGTGTCGCTTCTTAGAATTGCCAGAGATCAACAGCTACCCGCCTCTCTACGCCGCTAATCGCTTCACGCAGGATTGTATTTTGCTTCATAAGTTGTGGGCCAACGAGGCCGCAAATCAAATCAAATGTTTCCCTGCTTACTCTGAAATGCTCACGCCACAGATCGTCTTGATAATTGTCGACCAAAAGGTGCTCAAACCAGAACGTGGTCTTGGATATACCCAGACTGATTTCCTTCTTCTGCGATTACCTCCGTTCTGTTGCTGTATTGCGAGAAATGCTGCTATTCTTCTTCTTCGACTCATTCAGTTGAAGAGACATTGATCGCAATTTTTGTAAAAATCGCCTTCGTTTTCGCATAAATACAGCAAGAATTAAAAGCAGAGCGGTAAACACGAATGCTTGCTCCCCGCCATTTTTTCGAATGCTACGGTTGGTAATTAGAACCACTTATCATACCAATACCTCAAATTTCACAGTAAAAACAGCCGGGCACATTATACTAGTATAAGTCGGTCTGTAAACAAACACCTCAAGGAATGTTATACTAGAAAAATGCCCTAGTGAAAACACACCCTGAACTGAATTTCATGAAAAGTATGGATGTTCGTGCTTTTGCCGTTACGTTTTAAATAAAGATGCATTAGTTCGTGATTGATGCGGTTTTCTTCGTTATTTATAAAATTAGGTAATTGTTTCCCATATAACTTTTGGTATATCGCCTTGTTTACTTTTTCTAAAGGTCAAATAATTGTTTTCTCCTTATACATCCCTTGGGCCTACAGCCTTCGGCCCTCGGGATGCATATAGGGCAGGGAGGGATTAATACCTTGGTTCTCGGCCAAAATTAATGTACTGACCAGGTTTCATTTTCACCAGAATGGCAGAGAAGGTTGTTTGGGAAGGAAACGTAGCTACTCGTCGATTGCATGAGATGTGTTTTACAACAACCGTAAGATCTGCTTTTCTAAGTCAGGCCGTTGATTATGTTCGTTTATTTTCTTCAGTTACGGCCGTCCATGTTATGTCCAATACGTAATTTGAGATTTTTACGAGGCAGTTATTGAACACTTATTTGATATTTGCCTCTCCAGTTGCTAACTAACAAATCAGTTACAATGCTGGCGTCAGTCTGTATCAAGTAAACCAGCTTCTCTATCTTCTCTGTTGACAAGAAAGGGGGCACAACCTTGCTCTTTTAAAACACTCGGTAGAAAACATAATAATTTCTATCCCGGGATCCAAAGCGAATGAAAAGAAACATCAGGTGTATTTTGGCACGTTTTCTCAATCCATTTATAAACTGAAGCAATATCAATGTGAATATGTAGCTGTTAAGTTACCTTTCGTCTTCCAACAGAAAGCAACCACCAACAGGACAATCCAAAGAAGTCGTGCCGTGCTCCGAGTGTCTCTCGACATCTTTAGGCTAAGTCTTCGTTCCTGAAAGATATGGAATAGGTAGTTCTGATAGTGTGAACAATTAATTTCTCCGTTTCAGGAAGTCAAATGAATACGTGAACTCTTACCATTAAAGTTTTCCGGTGAGGACAATTATTAATAATCAACAAAGTGTTGCGTTGAACTGTCTGTTGTCCAGGTTGATATACTGGCTCCACAACATAGACAAGTTCAAGCTCTATTTATCTTACGATCGGATCGTACCAACCTAAAATTGATGGTATTCAAAGAATTTGATTCAGACTTTTTTACTACCGATACACAGAGCTAGTACTGTAACCGGAGCATGACTCCAATAAACAGAACACGTTTCTCACGAATAGCCTTTGACGTTGAAATGAAAACAAAAACCCGAGCTCACGCTGGACCGATAAAATGAAAGCGAGTAATGTTGACCTTTAGGCTTCAGATTCAGGCTGATATACCGCGTCAGTGGTCCGCATAAATCGTATTTTTTGATTGCTTTTTTCTTGGCAAGTCTTTTTGACATTCACATTCTTAAAAAAAAATTTGCAAACCTCTTTTGTCTTTTGACTGTTTTTGCTTTGTGTTTGTTTATTTTTTCGTGTAATGTTTCCTTTCGACGGGACTAAGTAGTATACTCAAGCTCTGAATATGGTGTCGGAAACCCGGCGGAAATTCAATCGAGATTAGCGCTCGAGTTACGCTTATTCATATCGTATTATTCCAAGAAGTGTTTATCACCGTTTTAATATAATTATGTAATCTCAGGGAATACTTTACGTTTTTGCGGCAAGTATTTTTTGCAGAATGCATTACGGTTGCAGTAGCAAATAAGAAAATCAGTACAAACTGAAAATATACGCTTTATCCGCGTTATGTTATATTTTTTTAAATTATATTAGGCGAAACAAGTGCAAATGTGCCTTACGTAAACAACAAAATATTTTTTATTCAGGGCGAGTTAAAAAATGAACTGATACGCAACGTAAACGGCCCTTCCTGCTATAATGCACTGCGAGTCAGTCACGTGTGCGCGAGTTGCTAGCCAGCGTTTGAAGTGCAGGCTTTAAGAGAAGGTTTATAGTTCCTAAAGTGTGGAACATGCCAGAATATTGTGGCTTACGGCCGGTTGAATGCGCTGCAAAGATCCCGGTTTTGAAGCTGAATATCAGGCGAGGTGACACGGCGTTGAAACAGTGACATGAAGGAAATGAAATAACGACTAACGTCTGACATTGTTTGAAATTGCGAGAGCGACAGAGAGAAATAAGAAAACAATAGATAAAATTCCGATAGGGAGATGCCCATCTTCCGAGATTGCGACACGAATAGTTTTGAAACTGACCTTGGTTCAGTAACTAATGCATTTCAAGTCAGCATGAAAGTACGCATTTGTAATCTTTTCCACGCTTTACTCCTTCATGAAGGAAAACTCTTGTCATCTGTGTATGAAGAGCTACGTCTTGTGTAGGATCCGGTATAAAATAATTATGACCAAAAGGTTTCAGAGCCTTGAGCATCATGCACATCCGGCCGTCCCCGACACTGCAGACAGTTGAAACTATACTAGGGCATGGCATGGCAGTGAGTATAAACTCAGGTCCGGGATTAGGGATCGGATGAGTTAACTTGTCAACAGTGGCATGTATGTCGAATTCTGCGACTGTGGTTTACAGATCTTTCAGAGCTACCTCTCTAACCACCCAAATTTGGCTTCATCATTAGGGATAGATAACATAATGATTTATTTGCGTTATCCGTTCACTTATCGTAAATGCCTGATAGCGAACATCGAACGCCAGGGTGTTCAGTTTCATATCTCTCTCTATATGTTACCTTTACAAAATCTGACTGTTGAAATTAGATGAATAAATATTAATCGAAACTAGCTAAGAAACAAGAAAAGGCAACCTGTAGGTTTCATCAATTGTTCAACTGATACAGATCTGAGCCGCAGGCGAGGGATAAGGGAGCTTATCGTTTGGAACAGATTACCGGAATATTTTGGGAAATACATTGTATAGGTACCAGAAAAAAGTGGAAGATTTCCGGGAGAAAGAGACACAATTTGTTTGGGGAAAAATGAGTTATAACTGATGTACTTCCAATTTATTATATTTTGCCATTTACTCAGTTAAAGCGACTTATTAATCACCAGCCCGCGTGTCATCAAACCGCCCCAGACACCATGGCGCCAGTCTATATATATATTAAGACTCAGCACAAGTTCGCAGCCGTACCGGGGACTGCCGGTGTAACAGGGTTTTGGTTCCTACTTGATTTGGTTCCTGGTGGAACCAAATCCCTAGGGTTTTCGTTCCGGGAGGAACCGTATTCCTAGAATTTTGCATTAATGACGCCTATTTCAGCTAGGGATGTGGTTCCTTTCTGGGGTTTTGGTTCCTACCTTCAACAACCAAACAGGTGTGATGTTTGTTTTGTGCCTGTGACTATGTCCCGTCCCTTTGAGTGGTATCACGTGACTTTTAGCAAAATCGTTTATATCTTGCCTCGGTTTAGTAAAACAACAACCAAACTGTTGTGACATAGTCACAGACACACAACAAACATCACCCGACCCTTTGAGTGGTGTGACGTCATCAGTCACGTGACTTTTAGCAAAATCGTTCATATCTTGCCGCGGTTTAGCAAAACAACAACCAAACTGCTGTCACATAGTCAGACACAAAGCAAACATCACTTGTCCCTTTGGGTGGTGTGACGTCATCAGTCACGTGACTTTTTAGCAAAATCTTTATATCTTGCCTCGGTTTAGCAAAACAACAACCAAACTGCTGTCACATAGTCACAGACACACAACAAACATCACCGGTCCCTTTGGGCGGTGTGACGTCATCAGTCACGTGACTTTTAGCAAAATCGTTCATATATTGCCTCGGTTTAGCAAAACAACAACCAAACTGCTGTCACATAGTCACAGACACAAAACAAACACCACCCGTCCCTTTGAGTGGTGTGACGTCATCAGCCACATGACTTTTAGCAAAATCGTTCATATCTTGCCTCGGTTTAGCAAAACAACAACCAAACTGTTGTGACATAGCCACAGACACACAACAAACATCACCCGTCCCTTTGAGTGGTGTGACGTCATCAGTCACGTGACTTTTAGCAAAATCGTGTATATATTGCCTTGGTTTAGCAAGACAACAACCAAACTGTTGTGACATAGCCACAGACACAAAACAAACACCACCCGTCCCTTTGAGTGGTGTGACGTCATCAGTCACGTGACGTTTAGCAAATCGCTTTATATCTTGCCTCAGTTTAGCAAAACAACAGCCAAACAAGTGTAACCAGTCACAGACACAAAACAAACATCACCCGTCCCTTTACCAGAAAGGAGGGCATTCTGGATCCGTTTTCATACCGATGTTCAGGATTTTCTTTCGATATTTTAATTTGATTTGAGGAAGAAAAGTTTGCGAATACGGAAATATTTTGGTATTTCCAATATGATTGTGAGACTTCACTTCTAATTTTTTATAAGGCTATGAAAACATTCAATTTAAAATCAACGTTAAGCATGGCGCTTGTGATTAGTGCAAAGATGTAAACGGGAAATGTGCCGCGGCAGCTGACTCAGTGCTCTCAATGCTTTCTAACAGTAACATTCATAAATATCTGCCGTGACTAGTATGTTTGTATTTATCTACGGGACTCTCCTGCCTCAGGCTTACGTATGTATAACCACAGATTTCCGTAGCACGTTTGCTATAGGCCCTGTTCAGCCCGTTTCTTAGTTCAGTATTCCCGGCTGAAGAAGTTTGTATATCAAACGAAACGCGTTGGAGAAATACAACTACGACATAACGCTGATAGGCGTGTGCTGATCAGTGGATTATCAGATAAAAATGAAAAAATTGCGTTGGCTTTGTGTCGTACTACTGTATCGACCCATCTGAACCACGGGTTGTTAGAACATTCTTAACTCAGAAGTGGAAAATTTTAATTCAAAAGTCGGAAGTCCCTTCTCCGTCGGCTCAGTTTCGTAAAGATCTAGAGGAGAGCGTAAGCAGTCGGACACATTTTTATTATGTAGCAAAACCCTATCTGTTTTAATGTTAGCCGAAACGTTTAGCAATCTGAGACCGCCGGGAACAAATTTGCCTTTCACGAATTTCGCAGGGAACTTTTGCCGCCGTGCTGCTAAGATTTCAGATGTAGTTTGTGAGCTGCCTAGTGAAAGGAGGCTAGATGGAGTTACCCGGCTTGGTATATAACCTGATATAAAGTGTTACTGAGACACAATGATACAGTGATACAGTATGAGTTTTAAGACTGAAATGGAATGTTACTCAATAAATTTGTCTTCATCATTGTAACACTGCTTTTCTTTTCAATTCTTTTCTTTGCCTTCGTTTATTCTAGCTAATTCCCAATACGTACAGGGGCGTAGCCAGGAGTGCCGCAGAAGGGGGTTTCCTAGGGGGGGGATTACGAGGCTGGCGATCCATCATGTTACAGATTTTTTTTAACCTTTGGAAATCACGAATACAATACAATACAATACAATATTCTTTATTTACAGAGGGAAGACACATTAACCTTACATAGTTATCTAACATGCGGCCCTCTATGTTACGAATAAAACGTAATGGAAAGGAAAGGAAGTATGGGAAAAAATTAACGCACGAGCTACAACATTACAAGATATAATGAGTAATTGGAATCAATGTAACGAGAATTAATTTGAAATAAAATCAAAAACAAAATATACTTAATAGAACACTATGCGCAATGGAAGGGGCTATGTTTGTTGTGTGTCTGTGGCTTTGTCACAACAGTTTGGTTGTTGTTTTGCTAAACCGAGGCAAGATATGAACGATTTTGCTAAAAGTCATGTGGCTGATGACGTCACACCACTCAAAGGGACGGGTGGTGTTTGTTTTGTGTCTGTGGCTATGTCACAACAGTTTGGTTGTTGTTTGTTAAACCAAGGCAATATATAAACGATTTTGCTAACAGTCACGTGACTCAGTGAAGACTTTGGTTATGGTTCTCCATGTGCAGTTTGCAAACATCCTTCTTATGGTGATGAACTGCACTGCAACCCTAGGTATTTAGTTCCGACCGAAACGAAAAAGCTGGCTGTTTGATATATCGCAACCAAAACCCTGAAATATGATGAACCCGGAACCATATCCCCAAAGGGGAACCAAAACCCTAGGGAAATAGTTCCGGCCGGAATCATTTCCCTGGCCGGAACCAATCCGCTGTTACACCGGCAGTACCTAATTCCGGCTTGCAATGCCAGCAGGTATGCCTGCATCTGATAACGGGGACGTGCCTCTGGCATATGAAAATTAAACCAGACTTAATATGCAGAACTATGCAATTACATTCATGTATACATGTCTATATATTAAGCATGCATTTTAGTGTGAACATTTTTGTTATAAAATTTCAAGAAAAATAGGCATCACCATTCGGGAATTTATAGGGCAAAATAGGTACTCTGCAGCGGTAATATACGGAAAGAAGTTAATCATAGGCAACTTTAATTTTCGGAAAAACTTTACACAGCCCTAGAACTATATAACTGAAGGCTGACCTTGTAAGAGAGTTGCTGGTTTGTCGCCGAGTCCTTAAAAAATAAACACCTATACAACGCTATATACTGACTCTCCAATTCATTCAATTCCTGGCTCAAGATTAGACCCCATGGGAGCTAAATGATAATAAGATCTCCTGTTGTGACTACTCTCTTATAAAGCGTCGACCACCCACGAGTAGTCTCCTCAGCAGAAGGCACCTGCGGTTTCCGATACTTTATAGAGGAGGCTATAACACGAGTACGATTGTCTGGCACCCGGGGGGGGGGGGGGGGGGGGGGGGGTTTCTTCAAGGTATACCGTCGGAAAACCTCGAAAAATACCCTAAAAAATACCAAATCGTGAACAATTTCCCACCCTAAAATGTACCTCATGATCTATTAAAAGTCACCCTGAAAAATGGATTTCGCTTGGACAACCCCTAAAAAAATATTAAATCGCCGATTTCGAACCCTAAAAAATACGACGATCATCCCTACCAGCCGAATACAGGAAGAATCCCCACGGGGGGTCTGGCATCATGGTTGGTCAGTTTACAGGAAACTGCTACACAGCTAATAGGGAGCAGGTCAAAACACATGCCCCACATAGGGACCCATTTGTTTCAACAGACACAGCTGTCAGCGCAGGATACCACCCCCATTTTTGACCATCTATTTTCCATTCTGGGGGGCCTAGTGGTAATTTTAACACAGACTGAAATGAAATGATAACGTAAGAAAAAACATGCAGTGCATTTGTTTCTAGATTATGCATTTTAGTTTTGAAGATATTTAAGAACAAATTATTTTTAATATTGAGTTTTCTCTCCAGAGTCAGAGACGGGCTGGCGGCAGCCCCCATGCACCCCCCTATACTATATACCCCCCTATACTATATACCCCCCTATACTATATACCCCCCTATACTATATACCCCCCTATACTATATACCCCCCTATACTATATATACTCCCCTATACTATATACCCCCCTATACTATATACCCCCTATACTATATACCCCCTATACTATATACCCCCCTATACTATATACCCCCCTATACTATATACCCCCCTATACTATATACCCCCTATAGTATATACCCCTATACTATATACCCCCCTATGCTATATACCTCCCTATACTATATACCCCCTATACTATATACCCCCTATACTATATACCCCCCTATACTATATACCCCCCTATACTATATACCCCCCTATACTATATACCCCCTATAGTATATACCCCTATACTATATACCCCCCTATACTATATACCCCCCTATACTATATACCCCCTATAGTATATACCCCTATACTATATACCTCCCTATACTATATACCCCCCTATATTATATACCCCCTATACTATATACCCCCCTATACTATATACCCCCCTATACTATATACCCCCCTATACTATATACCCCCTATACTATAGACAGACAGACAGACAGACTTTATTCATTAGCTCTTTGTACTACATTGGTACATCAGATGACTGCTAACAAATTTAAAAAGTTGGTTAATGACGGATAGATTGTTCTGTAATCTTAAAAATATAATATATATATAGTTAGTTATCATTAAATTAGCTTACATTATTTGTGCTGAAATTATGGTGGATCGCATGTCCATACAATCATAGACATATTTTGCTGCTATTGTTGTGACTTGTCTCGGGGGATCAATGATTACCGAAAATAGTTCTTTTTCTGTCATTTTTCTGCTATCTAATTTCGTTAGAGTTTTTAAGGAGGAAAAGAAATCATGCCTGATTGTCTGGTAAGTTTTGCATCTCAGCAGGAAGTGAATTTCGTCTTCCATTTCTTGTTTGCATGTTGGGCAAATTCGTTCTTCTGGTTTTAGATAAGGTTTAAGGTGTCTTCCTTTTTCAATTTGAAGGCAATGATTGCTTATTCTTAATTTGGTGAACGTAATTCTATGTTTGATGTTTCTGACAAGATCCAAATAGTTTTCGAATTCATACTTCGTTTTGAATGTTCGATAAACTCGTAGTTTGTTACTCTGGTTTGGATTCTGTCGTTGGTCATTAAATATATCACTTAACCAAATTTGTAGTTCTGTGTCTTTTAGGCGTTGCTTTATATTCTTCAGAAATTCCCCCTATACTATATACCCCCCTATATTATATACCCCCCTATATTATATACCCCCTATACTATATACCCCCCTATACTATATACCCCCCTATACTATATACCCCCCCTATACTATATACCCCCCCTATACTATATACCCCCCTATACTATATACCCCCCCTATACTATATACCCCAAAATGGGTCGGTCGAGAGGGCATGTGTTCGCTCCCTTAGATTAGCTTTTATAGTTATTCTGGGTAGCATTTACGAAACAAATTGTTAAAATAAATATTTATTCTTCGCACAAACTATAAAATTAGTGGTATTAAATAAAGTATGTTGAAACCGAAGCTGCATTTGTGTTTATTCTATTATTAGCCCGTTTTGTATGAGATCAGCTGAACGAGCTCGAGTATTTGCATGCTGATATCAGTTAGGCTCGCAATACTGAAATAAAATATTAAACGAAAACGTTCCTGAAGTCTCAGTCATATATGTTCTTCATCAGTCATTGTACTGATGCAATTTCAGCGATTTTTTCAGTTTCAAGATTGAAGATAAAGAATGTGATGTAATTGAAGATTAGATTTGGGGTATATTTTGAAGATAACCCGCGTTGATTTTATTTCAGTTTTTCCCGGGCCTAACTGGCTAAATGCTCGTTCAGAATCTCATACAAAATCTACTATACTATTAACCTGTTGTCGGCCTACGAGAGTTCCGGTCGGTGAACGGCAGCATACTAGACAGAAGCATGATGACTTGTTCCGTGTAAAAACTAGACAAAGTGTACATTTGTAGGTCGGCGTCAGGAGTATGATAATTCCTAGTATCATCACTCCCAAAAGTCGATTAAGGTATGCTAACCCGCCGGCGTATAGCAGCTGATGTTCCGAGCACTTGCCCTTCGCCAGAGCGACACAAGGGCTAACTGTTAACATACCGTAATAGTCATCTTTTAGATGATACTTTATCGATGAAAAATAGCAACAGGGATAGGCGGATTTGGAGTGGCTAAGAGGCCCATTGAAACCATTAATTTAATTGGTGTAACAAATTTTGATAATGCTCAATGGAACATTTCAGTTTAGTTTCGCTGCACTTAATTATCGAAACATTCGATCTTATGAAGCGTCTAGATATCAGTCATATATTATGACAAGTTACCATGCACCTAAGAAATCTGGGATATGATTTTACATACATATTTGCTCTCCATCGCAATCTAGTAGTAGTTTGATATAATAACGGCAAACTATGTCATGTTGGATTCCCAGAAATGAGCCGTTAATTTAACGTACCTGCTCCTGGCTATAAATACCAGATGAAATTAGCATGAAACTGCAAAGGTTGTAAAAAATGAAAACCTAAGTAAATAGAATAAAACTAAATTCAACCGATAAACTATAAAAATTGAGCCCAATTCAACTGGTTCGGTATAAATAGATGTTGCATATTTACCAACTGTGATGTAACCAACGAGATGTTTCACGGAGCGCTATGTAAAAGATAGCACTACCACAATGGAAAGGAATGGATCTGCGCGTAAACATAACAGATCGAATCTTATGATAATCACAGCCTGATTGCAATTGTAATAATTATTGCCCATTAATGGCCACCACAGGTGCTGGAACTAATAACTGAATCTAGATTAACTGGGTTATTGTAGTATTGTAGCGTAATTAAAGTCCATTAATGGCACTTGTGATGGCAGTTAATTGATCATTGCGAAGTGCACCGATATCGAACACCAGCGGCTAATTTCAAAACGTTCAGAATATTATAGATGTATTACATTTCATCCAGCCTCTCTGTCCCGCTTTATTTTTAATCTGTATACTCCGACCCACTAAAATTAGGGTATGTTCAGACCTTAGATGCCAAGTACACTCGCCACAGGGGAAAACACGCTGGCTGGTCTGAACACTCTTGCGCTCTAGTGCACAAGCCGCTTAGAAATTACGGGAGATTAGAGGAATGCATTGTTCTTGCTTGAGTATTTGCCACCGACCGAGCGATTACTCGATACATGCGCAGTGCCATGGCATAGCCTTTAATATTAATGCTTGACAGGTTTGTGTTATTTTTTTTCGGTCTCCAAATGCCGGCAGCGGTCATTCTGATCATATCGCGCTAAATTACCGATAAGCACGACGAATTTCAAAACGTGCAAAGAAAGAAAATATATAAGCAAATACCGTGAACAAACATCCTGTAAAAATACGTTGGATCCGAAGTGAGGACCTATGCAGCCAAAAATATGAAAAATAACGAATGAAAAGTCCGAAGACTACAGCAAAGCTGATGTACAACGTAAAATTCCAACACAAAGCACTACGGTTAGCTAGGCCTGACATGAAAAGCGCTCGGACTAGATTGCAGCCATAGACGACAGCTGTTTCGTTCTTATTAGAACTCGTCAGTATGGCATAGCAAACAGAACACAGGCTTCGGTGCCAAACAGCGATTTCGCCCCCCAAGTGAATTCGCCCCCCCCGGGGCGAAATCGCTAGTGAATTCGCCCCCCCGGGGCGAGATCGCTAGTGAATTCGCCCTCCCCGGGGCGAGATCGCTAGTGAATTCGCCCCCCTTCAGTGAATTCGCCCCCCCTAGGGGGGGCGAAATCGCTAGTGAATTGTACTCGTAATTCTTATTGAAATCGCCCCGCCTCAGAAAATAGAGGCAGTAGATGTCAACGCACTGAATAAAAAGTGTTTTCTTTTATAAATCTAAAGCATTTTTTACATAAAATGAAGTGTAAGACCCCTACTACTACTGACTACAAAAATACGCGAGTCGGTAACACTCCTTTTCTTCGGAAAGTCATTTCAAATTCTTCCCGGATTTGAATTAATTGTATTGCTAGAACTGTACTGCAAAACTTACCGCCGTTTTATCTTCTCATTAGTTAATAAGCTGTTTATCCAGAAAGGTTTTCCTAGTTAGAACTGATTTAATTACCGAATGTAACAAGCGCCGTTAGCTCAATTGAAATAGAACAAAGCACGCGAGTCGGTAACGGCTCCTTTTCTTCGGAAAGTCATTTCAAATTCTTCCCGGATTTGAATTAATTGTACTGCTAGAACTGTACTGCAAAACTTACCGCCGTTTTATCTTCTCATTAGTTAATAAGCTGTTTATCCAGAAAGGTTTTCCTAGTTAGAACTGATCTAATTACCGAATGTAACAAGCGCCGTTAGCTCAATTGAAATAGAACAAAGCACGCGAGTCGGTAACGCTCCTTTTCTTCGGAAAGTCATTTCAAATTCTTCCCGGATTTGAATTAATTGTACTGCTAGAACTGTACTGCAAAACTTACCGCCGTTTTATCTTCTCATTAGTTAATAAGCTGTTTATCCAGAAAGGTTTTCCTAGTTAGAACTGATCTAATTACCGAATTAACAAGCGCCGTTAGCTCAATTGAAATAGAACAAAGCACGCGAGTCGGTAACGCTCCTTCAAAGTTCTTTCAAAATATATTTATTCAGGACGTTTTCACGCGAGTCGGTAACACTTCCTTTATTCGGCAAAGTCTTTTCAAAGTAGGCGGATTTAGGGGTTGTCAAAACCTTTAAGTGTCCACATACTACATCATCTACATGTTGGCTTCAGGCAAGAAATACTAACAACTAATCATTCGAAGATTGACGAAGATTGCAGAATCCTTGTTGCACTGCTCGCTAGAATGAAAAGTGAGTTTACCGTAGCTTTACGTTTACCGTAACGAATTTTGTCGAAGAAAAGTGAAGCGTGAATTTTAAAATAAAATTGAATTACATGCCTTTATACACATTACTGATAGCTTTTTGCGTACTATTCTCCACGTCCAATACATTACAGTAGTAATAATAAGGAAAACATGTATTCATAATCTTTTAAAAGGTTGAAGGGGAGGGGGGGCGAAATCGCTAGAGGGGGGCGAGGAAGAGGGGGCGAATTCACTAGCGATTTCGCCCCCCGGGGGGCGAATTCACGGGGGGGCGAAATCGCTGGTACACCGGGACTGAGCTAGGGAGCATCTAGTTTCGAGCCCACAGAAATGTTTGGTTATCGGGTCACACGTCATTACGTGTGGCGAAAAGCCAAAAACCTAGAAGACAAGTAGAAATAATGGCAGAAGAAGATACGACACCAGTTGGCGGTTCTTCTAGTAGGTGAGTGATCATTAAAGGTAAGTTTTAGAAGTAATTAATATTTTTCTCTTTGTTACGTATTGAATACATGCTTTTTCATTATCCCTTTGGGATCAATTAGGAGTTCTATAAATACCACTCCTTCACACGTTCATACCACTTGAGGTCACATTTCAGCATCGTTCTCTGATTTTTAAGATTTCGTTATCGAGAAAGTTGAAACTCATAAGTCAGACATAGAAGCTAACTATATTTGTAACTATATTTTGGGGAGCCCGGGTGGCGCAGTGGTTAAGCGCTTCGCCTCTCACCTCTGTGGCCCAGGTTCGATTCCCGGACGCGGCGCCATATGCGAGTTGAGTTTGTTGGTATCTCGCCCTTGCTCCGAGGGTTTTTCTCCGGGTTCTCCGGTTTTCCTCCCTCCGCAAAAACCAACACGCTAAATTCCAATTCGAACTGTGGATTAGCCGGGACCTGGCTTTGATCAGCCCCCATGGTTGTTTCAGGTCTCGTTAGAAATTCAGAGTTTTTTTTTCAGAGTACCAAGCAAGCTGCTGAAGAAGCATTGGCCGTTTCAAAATGTCATCTTAAAGACAGCTCCAAGCTCAAATTCACACACCGTGGAAACGAGCGTAATTTTAAATTCAATCTAGATCTAGAAGTTGTTGCTTCCCTTGAGAAGACTCAAGTGTTACTCGAAGCTGGCGCTGGCGACTCTGTGAAGGCACTCGGTTCTGTTAAAAAATGCTGAACTGCTCTGCAAGCAGATATCGAGGCTCTTTTCAGCCGTACGCCGGTTTCAGACAGCGCCGTTGGCATTCAGTCGGCACAACCAGGAGGACAATTCCGTTCCAACTATCAAGATGGCGACAGAGCAAGAAGTGCCTGCCGGTTCTGCGGTGCCCATGGTCATTGGTGGAAAGATTGCCCTGACGCCTCTCGCGAAGCCTCTCCGCTCCCGTTAGAAACACGTCCTTCAAGGCAACGAACGCCTCTTATCAGCCCGGGTCCGGCCAGCGTTTCTAGTTCTACAGCTTCTACGTCATCCTACCCGGATTCAGGTGACCTCTGTGTCTCACAAAACTGAATTTGAGGAGTTACTAACTACTAGATAAGTCTCACTTTGACACAGCTATGTTATATAAGGTTAATTTGTACGAATATGAAAACGAACAGGGCAATGCCACCCCTATCGGTAAAGGGCGTATCAAGGCTCACCTTAACTTTTGGAGATAAATGAACGCTCACAGTTAGCACAGTGGGTTCTAGATACTATCAGTCATGTTTAGCAATCTGAGACCGCCGGGAACAAATTTGCCTTTCACGAATTTCGCAGGGAACTTTTGCCGCCGTGCTGCTAAGATTTCAGATGTAGTTTGTGAGCTGCCTAGTGAAAGGAGGCTAGATGGAGTTACCCGGCTTGGTATATAACCTGATATAAAGTGTTTACTGAGACACAATGATACAGTGATACAGTATGAGTTTTAAGACTGAAATGGAATGTTACTCAATAAATTTGTCTTCATCATTGTAACACTGCTTTTCTTTTCAATTCTTTTCTTTGCCTTCGTTTATTCTAGCTAATTCCCAATACGTACAGGGGCGTAGCCAGGAGTGCCGCAGAAGGGGGTTTCCCAGGGGGGGGGGGGGGGTGGGGGGGGGGAATCACGAATCCAATACAATACAATACAATATTCTTTATTTACAGAGGGAAGACGCATTAACCTTACATAGTTATCTAACATGCGGCCCTCTATGTTACGAATAAAACGTAATGGAAAGGAAAGGAAGTATGGGAAAAAAATAACGCACGAGCTACAACATTACAAGATATAATGAGTAATTGGAATCAATGTAACGAGAATTAATATGAAATAAAATCAAAAACAAAATATACTTAATAGAACACTATGCGCAATGGAAGGGGCTATGCCCTGGACGCGGCGCCAGAAATGCAGCAGCAGTGAAGCAAGGAGCGACAGTTATAGCAGAGGAGCTCCTCTAGATGGTTAACAGAGGAGATGTGCGGAAGAAAAACGTTACGAAGCTTATACTTAATAGAAGCCAGCCTGGTAGACAGAGTATTAGAAGAGAGCGTAGTAGTAGATGTTGCAAGCTGCTTGAAGTCAGGATCCAAGGAATTGAAAAGAATAGCAGCGCTATAAGCCAGAGTGCGCTTGCCAGAATTACTGCGAAGGCCGGGGGAACCCTTGGAACCTCCCCCTGGCTACGCCCCTGACGTACTAACCCAATGGGTCGGGTGATGTTCGCTTTGTGTCTGTGACTATGTGACAGCATTTTTTTTTTGCTAAACCAAGGCAATATATACACGATTTTGCTAAAAGTCACGTGACTGATGACGTCACACCACTCAAAGGGACGGGTGATGTTTGTTGTGTGTCTGTGGCTATGTCACAACAGTTTGGTTGTTGTTTTGCTAAACCGAGGCAAGATATGAACGATTTTGCTAAAAGTCATGTGGCTGATGACGTCACACCACTCAAAGGGACGGGTGGTGTTTGTTTTGTGTCTGTGGCTATGTCACAACAGTTTGGTTGTTGTTTTGCTAAACCGAGGCAAGATATAACGATTTTGCTAAAAGTCACGTGACTGAAGACTTTGGTTATGGTACTCTGCAGCGGTAATATACGGAAAGAAGTTAATCATAGGCAACTTTAATTTCGGAAAAACTTTACACAGCCCTAGAACTATATAACTGAAGGCTGACCTTGTAAGAGAGTTGCTTGTTTGTCGCCGAGTCCTTAAAAAATAAACACCTATACAACGCTATATACTGACTCTCCAATTCATTCAATTCCTGGCTCAAGATTAGACCCCATGGGAGCTAAATGATAATAAGATCTCCTGTTGTGACTACTCTCTTATAAAGCGTCGACCACCCACGAGTAGTCTCCTCAGCAGAAGGCACCTGCGGTTTCCGATACTTTATAGAGGAGGCTATAACACGAGTACGATTGTCTGGCACCCGGGGGGGGGGGGTTTCTTCGAGGTATACCGTCGGAAAACCTCGAAAAATACCCTAAAAAATACCAAATCGTGAACAATTTCCCACCCTAAAATGTACCTCATGATCTATTAAAAAGTCGCCCTGAAAAATGGATTTCGCTTGGACAACCCCTAAAAAAATACTAAATCGCCGATTTCAAACCCTAAACAATACGACGATCACCCCTACCAGCCGAATACAGGAAGAATCCCCACGGGGGGTCTGGCATCATGGTTGGTCAGTTTACAGGAAACTGCTACCCAGCTAATAGGGAGCAGGTCAAAACACATGCCCCACATAGGGACCCATTTGTTTCAACAGACACAGCTGTCAGCGCAGGATACCACCCCCATTTTTGACCATCTATTTTCCATTCTGGGGGGCCTAGTGGTAATTTTAACACAGACTGAAATGAAATGATAACGTAAGAAAAAAAATGCAGTGCATTTGTTTCTAGATTATGCCTTTAAGTTTTGAAGATATTTAAGAACAAATTATTTTTAATATTGAGTTTTCTCTCCAGAGTCAGAGACGGGCTGGCGGCAGCCCCCATGCACCCCCCTATACTATATACCCCCTTATACTATATACCCCCCTATGCTATATACCCCCCTATACTATATACCCCCCTGTGCTATATACCCCCCTATACTATATACCCCCCTATACTATATACCCCCCTAAACTATATACCCCCCTATACTATATACCCCTATGCTATATACCCCCTATACTATATACCCCCCTATACTTATACCCCCTAATACTATATAACCCCCTATACTATATACCCCCTATACTATATACCCCCCTATACTATATACCCCCTATACTATATACCCCCTATACTATATACCCCCCTATACTATATACCCCCCTATACTATATACCCCCCTATACTATATACCCCCTATACTATATACCCCCCTATACTATATACCCCCCTATACTATATACCCCCCTATACTATATACCCCCCTATACTATATACCCCCCTATACTATATACCCCCCTATACTATATACC